>VDFB02271358.1:1231655745-1231697771 GCA_007258455.2 Sequoia sempervirens
ATTGACATCTCTTTTTGTCTTTTGTTGATATTTTCTTTCTTCCCTATTTTCCCTAATTCCTTTGTTCTTCGTAATCTTTGGCCATGGTGGCAATCCATCAAACACTTACAGATTTTTGAAACTCTACCTCTTCTCTTCGAAGCTAAATGTAGGAATTCAGCATAGCATGATACCAATAACTAAACAAAGGTATTTCTTGTATAATAATTTCCTTTGCTATACTAGCCACAAGCAAAAATAATGGCACCCCTGCAGCAAAACATTTTCCTTGTAATATCTAATTCTCCTCCATCAAGGGCTTCTCCAAAGCCATCGTGACTCCTTTTCCTTCGATGGATTTTCTCTGCCCCCTCAAGATGCGCTGGATCATTCTTTAAAACCATCCTCAGTGCATTCGAGCTATGTAGAAGCCTACCATTTTTTTCTTTGAATCCCTCCTTCTATGGTGAAAACTGCAAAATGAATCCCGGTTTCAAAGTGAAATGTCCTCAAGGAAACATTCCACCAGTTTCACTTTATACGGCCTTCATGTTTCTCTTGCCATCAAGCTTGTCACAATGAAATTTCCATGTCACCACAGCGAATATAAAGCATTCGATATCTTTTTATCCACCTTGAGTGCATACATTCAAACTTAATTTGCTTACAACTTGGGTCCGCGCCATGGTAGTAGGGTGTTGCACCAAAGAGAAATTCCTCCAACAATTTTGATACATTTTGACTGCAAATGCTAGTCGCGCCCTTCCTCCTTCATCTGGTATGGTAGCGGCCTAGTTTCTTTTCTTTTTTTGTGCTTTGATGGATGTCCATATCTTTGCTTCAACGTCATCTCAGCAAGGCATTCCCTAATATTGTGCCAATAAAGAATTTCCTTCACCAATTTTGATTTATTTCTTCTATACTCATAAATTATCTCCTTGTGTAGTGGCTGCATCAAATTTTCACAATATAATCCTCAGCCCTCTCTATTTTCTGCTCCAATAGTTTACAATGCAACTCGTGCACTTTGATCCCTACTTTCACTTGAAGACATTGCAAAATGAATCGAATTTCCTAATGTTTTATCAACATAAGAAATCCTCACATCTGGTTCACCTTGTGTAGCATATGTTGCATCCTTTTATTTCCTTTACTTCAAACCAATCATCGGGTTGAATTCATTTTTAGCTGTCTCAAACTCTTTCTTGGTTGAGGATGATTCCCTTTCACATAGCAATGAGGTCTTCTATTGTTTCTCCACAATTGAGGAAGTCAGAGTAGCATCTCTATCGACAACTACTTCATGCTCTAAGTCATCCTATCTTTCACTTCTAGAATCTATAATTTCTCCAACATTTCCATTGGTGCGGAATATTTTACATTTATTTTTGATGAGTTTAACATATAGTGATCTATCTTTTCTTTATCCTTCTCATTTTAGGGATCTCTGAGATAGATTGTTCCAAGAAACTGCATTTGCATCAAGCTTCCATTTTCCATGTCCTAGGATATAGAATCATTTTCAATGTTTCAATTATTGATCTCATAGTCTCTTTGATTTACAACAATTGTATCTTCAACTATTGACTTCCCAATTGATTCCAAGCTGAGTTGGAGTTCAACATGCATGGGATAAAACTGAACTCGAACCTTTAGGAGCTCATAAATCAAATATTGCTTTGTTAACTTTAATTCAAATTTATGTGATGGGCACCATAAATTTGAGAAATTTATCCTCTTAACAAAGTTCCTTTAATATGAAAATGAAAATGCATTTTTTTCCCTTGGTATGAAAAGATAGACTAGAGATAATAGTTCTGCAACTGAAAACACTGTCGTGATCTTCCACTATTTCAGAAACCTAGTCCTCCTCATCTACATTTACATTCAAAACCTTATTTAAATCATTATGTTCAATGCTAGCTTCAGATACATTTTCCTCTTCACATTCATTGTTTAAATCTTCATTGGCAACTTTTTAATTTCACAACTGTGTAGAGCATGTCGGGTCTCCATGTGGGTCAGACTAAAAAAAAATCATTTTCAAATAAGTTTTTTCCTTGAATTTACCTAAGACAGCTTCTAAATGCTTCTGAAGTGAAAATAATGAACTGGGTTGTCATTAAAATCTACTCTAGCATATTTGCAATGTAGTTAAAATTGGCCAGATAGGCTTTGGAATCACCCTAGAAAACTAGTCAAATGACCTCCTGGAGCTATGAAAATTCATAAGCATGAAAAAATTTGGTCTGAGATTGAAGTGCAACAAACAAATCAGAAAAAGAGAAGGTGCAAGATATTTATTGTCAAAGTTGCTTAGTCAGACTTTTTTGCAACTGCACTTGTTCAAAACCAATTTAAACTCATCAAGTCACCATTTTGAAAAAATATCAAATCAAATCCTAGGAAGCCGCCACTAGAAACATTAGATCATTTAGGTACGCTAAGCATGTGTGCAAGAGGGATTTTATTCGATCAACATTATTCACGAGATATTGTGGTTCAAAGTTGACCTCCTTGAAACAATTCTGAAAATGTAGGTGTAAAATTAGAACAAACTGCATTTGCTTTTGATGTCAAAAAATTAGCAAATCTGATCATGAGGCTCTAAAACCGGATCAAGGAGCATATGAATGTAGGGAAAATGGAGAGAAACAATCCTTTTTTCTTTAAAATCATCCATTTTTGAAATATCAACTTGAATAGGAGGTCACTTCATAGAACAGAGAGTTTGCAAACAACATAAAGTGCCAAAACCCTCCAGCTTCGCTTTTGAAAACCCTGTCAAAACTTATCATGGGAAGCTGAAAATTGACATGCCTCTTCACATATGTCACATGAGTATGTCCACCAAGGGGTTTGTCTTGAAAATCAATTGGCTCTGAATTGTGACCCTCCAAAGTAGGTCACTTAGATAGATTTTCAGGTGCACTTTGAGTGTGCAAAGGAAAATTTTTCAATATGGGCACTAAATTTGCAAAATTTGAAAGTCCCAACAACCCCCATCCTTGCAAATAAAGGGAAATTTGTAGATTCACACTTTGACTTGATTCACCTTAAGGTTGATAGTCATTTCATTGTGTGGATCTCATTTCGTAATGAAATTATAGTACCCCTCTTCCCTCTTTGGATCCACTTTTCCATTTTGGGAAACCCTAGGAGACCCCTATTTTTCTATGTTTCCTTTTGGTGAACCTGACCTTGTACAACACAATTCTAAAAATTGGAGTCCCTTTATCCCTAGATCTAGGTTTTGCAATAGTTTGCATTAGTTGCATTACATTTAGGGTTCTTTAATCTTGCATTAGTGAAAATTGCATTTAGAGTTAAAATTGCATGTTTGCATCACTTAAATTCATTAAAAGTTAGAAAAATTGCATTAGATCTAAATTTATTTTGCATAGTACTTGCATTAGGATCATCATTAAATCATTTAATTTCAATTTTAGATTCATATTGCATTTTTAAATTTGTCACATAATCCATCATTTGACATTAGTTTAACTTGCATTTAGAGACACAAATCTAGAAAATATGTTCTAGAACTTTCTATTACAAATCAAAAACATAAAATACATAGGATAAGCTCAACATCTGAAAAAATCAAATTAAAAAAACCCTAATCTAGGCCCATTCACCCATGGGTGAATGAGTCCCTTTATAGGCCTTTTCAAGAAATTATTGACTGGTTTCTAATCTTTGCTTTGCATTTTTGTTTTTATTTCCAGATTTGAAAGTTGAATTTCTAAAATAGTTTATTTGCATTTTCAAAATAATGGTCATTTAGTTAAATTTTGTAACATTTTTTAGATCATTTTCTTGCACGCTTCAATAAAATTTAGTGTTAAATTTCTGCACTTTTCCTTCATTTTTAGCATTATTGCATTATTGGATAGATTAGTTTTCA
This sequence comes from Sequoia sempervirens, assembly GCA_007258455.2. Classification (NCBI taxonomy): domain Eukaryota; kingdom Viridiplantae; phylum Streptophyta; class Pinopsida; order Cupressales; family Cupressaceae; genus Sequoia; species Sequoia sempervirens. The sequence goes on from VDFB02271358.1 coordinate 1,231,659,632, forward strand.
TTTTGCAATCATTAGAAAACAAAAAGAAAAAATAAAAAACATAAAAAAGAAACAAGCAAAACTTGATGAAACTCTTGGAGAAAGCATAGTTATTTGATAATGTCAAATCTCTTTTTCCAAGGTAACATATCCCTCAATCCCTTTAGTAGCAATGACTTTGATATTTTAGATGAAGACCTTAAGGATTTCATCTCACAAGGCTCATCCACTAAGGATTGTCTTGATAAATAAAAACATAGAGACGTTAACATAATCACACCTCAAATTATCCTTTACCCTCCCTCACACCAACCTCAAGTTCAAAACAAACCTGTGCTCATTCTAGAACCACCTAAGAAGAAGCCATTGCAACCAGAAGATATCTTGAACTTTACAAGGAAACTTGATAATGACAATGTTTCACAACAACCAGATACAATATTGTTGCTCATCCATATAACACAAGGAACAATAGGAAACAACAAACCCCTCCCGTTTCATTACCATTACCTCAACCTATCTTTCCTAGTGCTCCTCGATTTCCTTTACATAGTGGAAAGGAGTATGATCATGTTGAACAAATTAAGAATAATCTTTCTAAGATATCCTTATGGGATCTTATTCAAGCCTCACCTAACTACCATAGTATGCTTCAAATAGCTTTGTAACAAGTTGTGATTCCAACTAATACAAATCCTAATTATATGGCATCCCTAGTTCAAGGAATGAACACGGTTAATCTAGATATTGTTTTTCACCAAAGTGATTTACCCTCCTTGGAAATTCAAAAACAATATGAAGCCTTCATGATCATAGCCATTATTAATAGGAAATCAATAAAGAAAACCCTTGTTGACAATGGATCAACTCTCAATGTGTGTAGTGTGAACCTTTTGGACAAGCTTGGAATTAACAAGAGTAAAATTAAACCTAACTTGTTTTCCATTCATGGATTTGATAATATAGGAAAATGACCACTTGGAGTAATCACATTACCTGTTATCATTGGGAAAGCTACATTGCAAGGTAATATCCATGTTATGCCTCATGATCTTTCATATAATATTCTTCTAGGTAGACCATGGATTCATGAAATATAGGTGGTTCCTTCGACTCTTCATCATTTAATGAAGTATGTCTATAATAATAAAGTTTACACACTCAAGGATGACCCTAAACCTGAAAGTTGTTTGCACACTGGAAAAGATAAACAAAGTCCTATGAAAACATTGATACCAACTTCAAAAGTTGAACTCACACAAGAAAAAGAAAAAGAGAAGATTATTGAAGAAGTCACTAAGTTATTGGAAGATGATTGGGGTTCCTTATATTTCACACCAACATTCATGGGAGAATATAAGATGACAACAAAAAAACCTAAAAAAGGAAAATAATCAATGGTAATGTGAACACAAAACTCAGAAGAACAATCACAAGCATCTACTTCATCCACTTTAGAAGAAGACAAAATTTATATAACAAACTTTGATGAAGTGGACTATCAAAAACCACTGAATCTGAAAGAGATGGAACAACTTTATGGAAAAGGTTATGAGCTCTTGAAATAACTTGGTTATAGTGGAAAAGGATGTGGAAGAAAACAAAAAAGCATCTATGTTCCTATAGTGACTAACACACAAGAAACAAAAAGTGGTCTTGGATATTGTCCTAAGATTATGAAAGCAACACAAAGACATTCACTCAACATTGACACCATCATGTGTAGTTCCTCTAAGAAAACTCTCACTTTGAAGCATCCTGAATTGATTGATATATGTGAGGAATCATTGGAATACTTTGAAGATGATGAAGCTTTGAAATAAATGTTAGGAGTTTAGGAAAAGTCACTTACTCCCCCTAAGAAACAAGAAGTCACTTGTGCTATGGTTAATACTAAACAAGTGGATGAAGAAAAGGAACTCGATGATGTTGACAATGATAAGAAAAACAATATTATGAAATTCCAAGACAAAATGCATTTCCTATGGGAGATACAATCAACATACTGATGGATACATCTAATGAATAAAGAGTGATTCAAATAGGAAAGTGTCTTGATGAGGATGAACAAGAAGATCATGCAAAATTATTACAGGAATTTCATGAACTCTTTGCTTGGAATTATTTGGATATGTCGGGCATTGATGCTAAGATAGTGACATACACCATAGTTCTTGAACAAAATGAAAAACTAGTAAGATAGAAGATACATAAGATTAATCCTAAAATAGCTTTATTGGTGAAGGTTGAGACTGAAAAACTCCTTGAAGCTAGATTTATACAACCTATTGACTATTCTCCATGGATCTCAAACATTTTCACAGTAATAAAACCTAATAATTGTATTAGGATGTGTATGGATTTTCATGACCTTAATAAAGCATCTCTAAAAGATGGTTTTTCCCTTCCTAATATCAACATGATATTAGATTCGATTGCGGAACATGATTTGTTGTCATTCCTGGATGGATTCTTGGGATATATTCAAATATTTATCAACCATCAAGATCAATACAAGACAACATTTACTATAGCTTGGGGGACATTTTGTTGGGTGGATATGCCTTTTGGATTAAAGAACATGGGTGCAACATATCAAGGAGCTATGACTTTGATATTTCATGATTACATCCATAAGAATCTTGAAGATTATGTTGATGATATTCTAGAAAAATATTTAACTTGACAAGACAATGTTAACATCCTTCAAAATATATTTGAAAGAATGAGAAAGTATAACATGAGATTGAATCCAAAAAAGTGTGTCTTTGGTGTGGATAGTGGAATTTTTTTAGGTTTTATAGTATCTCATAGAGGCATTGAGGTGGACATGAAGAAAATTGATGCTATCTGTCATTTTGTGGCATCCTTAGTAGATCTTGAACATTACGCTTTACATAAATCCTTAAGAAAGAAGTTGAGTTTAAGTGGAATGAGGATTGTAAACATGCACTTGAGATTTTGAAATATTATCTTGCTTCTCCTCCTATTTTACAACTTTCTATGCAAGAAAAACCATTCATCCTTTATATAGTAGCGTCATCCTATGCTCTAGCAGCATTGTTTGCTAAACAAGACAAAAGCGGTAGAGAACATACCATTAATTACATTAGCTGAAATTTGATTGGTTATGAAACACAACATACAATGATAAAAAAATAATGTTTGGATCTTGTATTTTCTACTAGTAAATTGAGACATTACTTGCTAAACATGGAAGTTCATTTGATGACAAAGTTTGATCTTTTAAAACACATTTTTGCTAAAACAGATTTATCAAGACTCTTAGCTAAATGGATTATATTATTAACTAGGTTTGATCTTAAATTTGTCTCTCAAAATAAAATCAAAGGACAATCCTTAAATTACCATTTAGCTAATGATCCTTCTCCCCTAGCATTACCTAATACGAACTTGTTCCCTGATGAAAGTGTGTTGACTATCAAAAAAGAAAAAGAAAGATGGGAATCGTATTTTGAAGGTTCTAAGTGTCGAACTGGCTTCGAAGCTAGGGTTATAATAATTCCTCCTTCAGGTAAGCCTATTATTTTATCCTTTCATCTAAACTTCATATGTACAAATAAAACTACAAAGTATGAAGCTTTAATCACTCATATACATGTAGTGTTAGCCTTCGGTGTTCAACACATTTCTATATTCAGTGATTCTCAACTGGTCATTAAACAAATAAATGGTTCATATCAAGAAAAACACGATAAAATCATTCAATACAAGGACCTCACAATGACATTATTAGATAAATTTGAATCATATAGCATTGATAACATACCACAAAAGGATAATCGACATGAAAATGCAATGGTAAGTGTCACCTCCCTTGTATCTCCTAAATATCCTTTTGTCAATTTCACATTCACAATCCAAACGATCTTAAAACCTTCGATCGATGAAAAAGTTAAAGAAAATTATTATTAACAGACATCAAAAACTCTAGTGAATGGTACACACTGATATACAATTACTTAAAAGAAGGTACATTTCTTGAGCCTACAACCAAGAACACTTGAGCTCATCTTCAAAAACTTACATCTAAGTACATAATTCTACTATATGTTCTATATAGATGGTCATTTGATGGTCTCTTGCTTAGATGCTTTAAATAATTTGAAAATCCTATAGCACTTAAAGAAGCTCATGCAAGTGCTTGTGGAAGACATTTTGGAGGAAGATCGTTAGCTTAAAACTTAATCTGTATAGGATATTATTAGAGACATATGGAACAAGATTGTTTACTCACATTAAGAAATTTCATAAATGTCAAGAACACAACAATTTGATTCATGCTCCTAATTTCGAGCTTCGTGCCCAAGTTCCTATTTGGCCATTCTTAGTTTTGGGATTGAATCTTATTGGAAAAATATCACTACCCTATTCCACTAGACATACATTCATAATTATCATGACAAATTATTTCACAAAGTGGGTAGAAGCTATCCCTCTTTGTTCCGCAACATATGATGCAATATGTCATTTCATATTGGAACACATTATTGCTCGCTTTGGTCTTCCTTCCACATTAGTTTCAGACAATGGAACTCCATTTAAGAACAATGATGTGAAGATATTCTTGTAATTTTTCAACACCATATTATCCACGATCAAATGGTCAAGTAGAATCCACTAACAAGACTCTTGAAAATGAAAAGAAGAAAATGTTGTACTCTCTTCCGATTCTAGGGTTTTGGACCTAAAAGGAGAGACTTTTCTTTCTCTTCACTCAAGAACAAACCCTTGAGATTTCATTGCAAAGGACATTGAGATCTGGAAAAGGGTTGTCTTGGGGAATGAATGATATCTAATGAGGGGCTCACCACCAAGTGTAAAATTGGAAAATACAATGAATTGGAAAACACAGTGTGAAATGAAAACTAACTCTAAATGACCTAAGAATGTGAACAAAATGTAACAAAAAGATATGAAACTAAAAGTGTGCACTTGGAAATGTGTTGAATACTAGAAACAACTCTTAAATTTTGAAAGAAATGAATTTTTGACCTACTGGGACTCATTCGCCATTCTGGGAGAATTAGTCCCAGTTCTAGATTTTTGCACAAGAGTAGGTTTCAGGAAAATGGGTATCCAAATCTACAAATATCTCTGAAAAGAACCTATAGTGGGACTCATTCACCACTTGTGGTGAATGAGTCTAGTTTGGCTTTTCTGGAAATTCAAAGTTTGGATCTACTCTTCTCAGTCTGCTCAATCTATTCCTCCAGGTGTCTGGATCAAAAAGTCTAATTTTTGGGCTTGTAGGTGACTTTTTATGAAGATTATGACCTTGCAAATGGGGAGACAAGCTTGAAACCTAATCTTCAATAATCCTCAAGTCTTCAAAGCACCTAAATCTACAATTACACAAAAAGAGAAAGAAAAACTTGTTTATTTTTTAGGGAATGGGGGTTTGCCTTGGTCAAACCCCGTTTAGGAAATTAAACCAAAATGGTGAAATAAGATAATGAAGAATGAACATGAAATAATGCAATTAAAACCATTCCATGATTATGGATCTTGAATTGCTGCAACGATTGATAAATAATTATGCCCTTGAATGCCTTAAAATTGATCTTGTGAAGACTTGACATGCTTAACTCTTGAATGCTTGACTTGATGACATGAATGTATGATGTTTCTTGGATGGAATGAGGATTTGAAAGCTTTTTTATATAGGAAATGCACTCATATGACTGTTAATTTGATCCCTAAGGATGACATTGAAGAAATTTGAATTAAAAACCCAAATTTTCCCACTCAAACCTCAAAAATAGCCCAAATGGGACTCATTCGCCATCCTAGGTAAATGAGTCCCACCTGTATGGGACTCATTCACCCAAAGTGATGAATGGGTCCCACATGGGCTATTTTTCTAGCTATAATATTGGGAGTGGAGAATTTAAGCTTTTATGTTCATTTAGTTAGGTTTTTTTTATTAAAATATGCCTCAGGATGCATAATATAGGGTCATAGGGGCCTATTAATGATGATATAAAGGTCATAAATGTAAGAGATCCCAAAATCCAATGTGAAAGTGTAAATAAATACACTTTACAACACTAAATTAAAGCGAAATTGAGTCTATTTAGCTTAGAATGGTCATTAATCACATGTGAATGTGTAGAACACATTACAACACTAGATTAGGTCCACTTGATTTACAAGCCTCCCAAATTTAATTTCAAGATGTAAATAAATACATTTTACGACATTAAATTAGGATAGAGTTAGGTTAATTTATCTTAGAAAGGGCTCAAGATCTAATGTGGATGTGTAAAACACCTCACAACACTAGACCAAGGTGACATTAAATCCAATTTATAATTAATTATTCTCATATCAAGAAAAGAACACTTTTTTCTACCATACAAAAAAAATCTTAAGGAAAATGGTAAGTAAGCATAATAAAGATTGGTACACTCAACTAACTTATGCACTATGCGCCTATCGTACAATTATTAGAACATCTATAGGAAACACTCCCTACAACCTTGTTTGTGGTGCCGATGCAATAATTCCCTTCGAGTTAGAAATTCCTTCATTGTGAATCACTCTTAAAGGGCTTATCGATGACAACACCTACAAAGAGCAATAATTGCACTAGTTTGAAATGCTCGATGAACAGTGTATCAACGCTCTTGAGAATCTTGAAGCTTATTCCAAATGAATGCAATGTAATTATAAAAATCATGTCATCCCTCATGTATTTAATAAAGGTGACTTGGTGTTGTATGCGAATCAACATAATGTAAATGTCGCCTTGAATGAAAAAGGAAAATTCAGCCCTAATTGGCTAGGACCTTATGTAATTAAAGAAAATTATGGGTCCAATGCCTATACATTAACAAAAATGAATAGTACACCTCTAAAGGAACTTATCAATGCCACACATTTGCATTGATACTACACCTAACATCATCTTTAAATAGTATGTTATTAAAGCAGTGTTGTTAGATTTAGATAGTGTCCTGTTTTTATCTCACATTTCTTCATTCTTTGACAAATGATCTTGGCGTGTCTTAGAGTCTAAGGTGATTATTCAAAGTTGGTTTGAATTGTTACTTTATTTTGCATACTATTCAAAATAATATTATGCATTGCACTAGATTAGATCCTTATATGCATTTAGTCTTCTAAAAGTTAGATCATAAGTTAATTTAATTTAACATAGCATACTCAATCAAAATGTAGCATCTAATGTAAACTTAAGAGTTTGTATTAGATATTTATTAAATATTCTAAGGATTATTTAATAAATCACATTGACATCTAATTCAACATAAGCACATAAGAACAAAACATAAATGCTCATATATATCTATATGTATTATGTATAAAGAGTTCAAGTACATATAATCAGAAATACAATGCTAGTGGGGTCTATGACTGCTAGAACCCTCAGGGCCTGGGGCTAGTGGCACTTGTCAACTTATAGTAGGGTATGTGCAGGATCATCATGGAAAAAATAGGCCCTTAAGTGGCAAGAAAATCAGAAAAATTAGAGTTAGGAAACTTGACATAAAAATTTGAATAAGTAATCTATATTATTTCAAAAATATGTAAGAATAGAATCTGTAGAAAATTGAATGTAGTTTCTAAACTACTAGGTTTGTTTTAAAAAAAAAATCTATTTGGTAAAAATTTGAAATTTCAATGCAGTAGTACTTAAAATTTAGGGAAAAAATAAGTAGGTGTCTGTTTGACCACTCTAACCACAATAAAATGATAATATTTTTTTATAATATTTTAGATATAAGTAGAGGACACATGTCCTAATGTGACACATATATATTTTTAATTTGTTTCCAAGTAAATAATTAATTATGATTTTTTTATTACAACTTTTAAAAAATATAAAAAAACTCATATGTCTAACCACCTCAACTTGGTCAAAACTTCATGAAATTCATTTTTTATTTTTTTAATCCTATAGTATGTGAAGCATAGAGTGTGATGCATGTTTTGGATTCAAAAAATGTGACACCGTTTGAAAGCTATAGATGTTTTTCAATCAGCCTATCAATTAGGACTTTAGTCATAATTCGAATAGAAAATGAATAATAATTACTTATTAAATTCAAAGTAAAGCATAATTTATATTGGTGGAAAGCTGAGAATCTCCTTGAAAAACCCTTTTCATTCATAAATTTTGGGTAAAAAAAAGTCGTCAGCCACATGCCCATCATATTGCCACTTTTTGGCCCATCATGATCCTGCACATACCTAGTAGAATGTAATTGTGACTTGCTCATGGACACCTGTAGGCACTCCACCTATCCAATCACTCTTGCCTCTCGTATGAGTGCCTATCTGCTTGCACCCTAGCAAGCACCCCCTGTAGCCTTGAGATTTCTACTTGTAGGGCATCCTCCATCCATCTATTAGTGGAACCTTGAGATGCTTGAAGTGTTGAAAGCTCTACTAGAACTAGGTCAACACGATTGGTGGAAATCTCGTATTCCACGCCTAATCTTGCTACTAGATTGAAGAGGTCTACATGTTTCCCTATAGAAGGTGGGGGTATGTACTCTAAGGGCATATCATCCTTTGCACACAAGGGAGGTACTATCTCAATGATCACTCACTAGTAGAGCTCACACCACTCTCGTGTGGACCCTACAAGATTAAAATCATAAAAGGTATCAGTACACATCATGATATATATAAAGCATATACATAAAGGTAAAAGCCTAATGAAAGCATATAAAACACATCATCACCTAGATCTCTAGTCCATCGATTAGGGTAGAACTATGTAGCAACAATCCCCTCCTATGCTAGAATTGTGGATGGCCCACTAATGCTAGCTTCCCCCCACTCATGAATGTGGATCTCTATTGCAGTTAGTGCATGTGATCTAGTGACCCATGTTAGAAGTGGATCTATCCTCTTGGTGTAAATTGGATCCTCATATGTCTCATTAGTATCCTCACTCATAGACTGGGTATCCTCTTCCTCATCTAGAAATTTATCAGGAATTGTATCATCATCTGTATCTCTATCGACCACCTCATCATCCCTATCATCTCTACACCCAAGAAGAGGTCATGCATGGCCCATAGGGTGATGTCTAGGAAAGACATGGGATGGTCATGCTCCAACCCACCATTGGTCATACGTTGGTGTGGTGCCTACATCATCACTGTTAGAGACTAGGGGCATTTCATGGTCCTCATCCTCTTAATCTCTAATTTACACATCCTCAATAGTAAGACAATGAATGTCTCTAGGTCTAGAGGCACTTTGTTTTGATCGTAGGAACCTAGGTCAAGCCTATGGTGGAACTTGTATTTGATCGAACTGGTGCATGACACGATCATAATAGAAAGGTCTCACTATATAGTCATGTTGCCTTAGAACATATGAATCTTGTTGATGTTTGACCAACTCATGCCTCTCTTCTAGCCACTATGGTATCCTGAGATATGGTCTCCATGAGATATCACCCTCCTCCAATCAATCAAATCTAACATGCAAGTGTAGAAAATATCCCTCCTACCATGACTGTCTTAGTGGATAATTTTAGGCCTATGGATATCTCATGACTGCTATGGTAGGATAACTCATGGATCTAGTGCATGTGATATGCTCGAAACACCACACCTATAAGAGTGTACAATGCACTATACTATCTAGATCCTAGTAGACAAATCGCTCGAGATCATAGTACAGATGTGCCAGCATACTGCGACCCCAAGTGTAGATGGTATAATGTTGCTCCATATCTTGAATAATGTGAAACTAGCCCTCCATCTAAATGGGCCCCTCATCTGTCAAGAACAAGTGTAAGTGCTATAGTAATGACCAAATTCCATCGGATTAGTGGTGTCCATGTGTGTAGTATCCATCTAAGCTCAACGCAAATCCTGATGCTCGACTCTTGGATGGGGCACCCTAGACAATACAAAATATCATCCTACATCTCCTCATGTGTTTGCTCATCAGTCAAGTGTACAACCTCAGTCCAAGTGGGTAGTCATAGAATTCATTGTATGTCCTCTAATGTAACAAGACCATCTTCCTAGTAGGTAGATGAAAGGTGCAGGTATCAACATCCCACCTCTCTACTAGGGCTAGTAGCATGACATCATGATATCTCATGGTGGCATAGCATACACCCAAAATAATCTTGTATCCTATAGAATATTGATCTAGTCCTCTGACAGCTGGGTGATGAGGTCTCAGAGGAAAAATAACGGTTTTCCTCTAAGATGCTGTCGGGCTTGGGGAGGGATCTAAATGATAAAGTAAGCAAAGTAAATCCTAAATATATCTATTAATAATTAAAATAATAAACTAAATTTTATCTAGGACATGTGCCATTTTTGGATGAGGGGTCTTGGACACTTTGCGCCGAAGTGGGACACTTTGCGCCGAAGTGGGACACTTTGTGCCGAAGTGGAACACTTTGCACCAAAGTGGGACACTTTGCACCAACAATGGACGCTTTGTGACAAAGATGGAAGCTTTGCAATAATCTTTTCTAGGGTCCTAAAAATACTAACAATACATAAAAATGTAATGTAAATGAATGGAAACAAAGAAGTAGTGAATAATCCACTCACCGTAGGTCAAATCATGTGTCATTGCACCTCATCATAAAGAACATCAAGTCTGGGAGGCCTGTAGTTTCATCGGTTTGGCATCTTGGATCACTCTACACCAAGGTAAACTACAAAGAGATAAATGTCAAAATGAGATAAAAATGTATTTTTCATTCATATATGCCAAATTTTAATTATAAAGATGCATAGTTTACTTTAGTTATATTTCATTCAAATCAACATATTAGGGGCTAGAGAACTCCGTTTTTTATGTCATTTATTGTGTTGGATTCATAATTCCGCTCCCGATCTCATCAACTATCTATCACTGTGGTATGGTACTTGGAAATACCCTATGATAAGACTTAATTAATTCGATGTGGTTTCATGGCTACCCTAATTCCACCTCTGTAAGCAAGTGGAATCAATGGGGGCATACATCTACCCTCGAATTTGAATCTTAGTAGAAGTTTTATAAGAATATTTTTGAATGACTAACGAATCTATGTTGCAAGATGTGGGTCCTAACATTGTGGTTTTGTAGATGATTACAGTGGGGGATTCATTCTCCTTAATGAATCCGATGAGTATCCTTTTATAAAGTATGTTATAATTCCTTTAGCTTGCATATGCACGTAGTGTCATATGGCTACTAAAATGGGGGAAAAATGTAGTGTAGAAAATTGTACCCCTTTCTAGGAGAAAGTACAATTCACACTTATTTGGACCTATTTTGGTGACCTTTTAATTAATGCATTTTAAAATCCTATTAATAGGCCGCTAATACCCCTTTATCATGTATCCCAAGGCCTATTTTACTTAAAAAATAATAATTCCCGACACCACAACCTGCATTGGATAAATGTTATGGATCAAATTAATTCCTTGACATTTAAGAACTCTTGAAGTTTTAGTTCCTCAAACTCAAATTTAGATATGTTTTTTGCAGCATTTCAATCTCTCAAATTTAAATTTCACATGTCAGCTTTTGAGATCTGATAACTGGAAAATTAGATAGGAAGCCTATAAAGCTAAGTCACATTCATTTTACATAGACAAGAGACAAGGAAGAGAATTTCATATGAGATCAAGTATTCATATTCAAGAGAAAGGAGAAGCATTCAAAAGTGAAGTCTTCAAGCAACATTTGAGTTTTTTTTTGTAGGTTTTCAAGCTCATTTTGATATCAAGATCAAGCATTTTCAAATGATTGATGATAGTTTCCTATAGAGGATCATGATGGATTCTAGGTTTTGGGAGATGCATAAGACATTCAACTAAGCCTAATGAATTTTTTCCTGAGTGATTCCATCTTTTATTATCTCTCTACTAGGTATGTGTAGGATCATGATGGGCCAAAAAGTGGTGATGTGAAAAACGTTGCATTTTGCATCCACCAAAAGACGTGAAAATCTTGAGTTGACTTTTTTTTGGCTTGGTTGTCAATACATTGCTCCAAAGCAATGCCCAAGGAAAATAATTACAAATCAGATATTTGATCCCATAAATAGATACATGCAGCCATTTAAAATCATTTCAACCATTTTAAACAACTTAGAGCGCACTGAGAGTGACGTGTAGGCTATCAGATATCCAATTTGCAAGGTAAGTTTTTGGTTTTTTTTGTTTTAATCAATTTTTCTATTAGTTTTGTATAATTTTAACTAGTTTTTTATGGATTTTTATTAAAAACTAGAGTTTTAATGGATTTTATTAAAAACTAGTGTTTTTTATGGATTTTTATTAAAAACTAGTGTTGTTTATGGATTTTTATTAAAAACTGGAGTTTGTTATGGATTTTTGTTAAAAAGTAGGGTTTTTTAAAGGATTTTTATTAAAAACTAGGATTTTTTTACAATAATTTTATTTATAGTGTAATTTCAATTAGATTAATTAGTTTTTAACTTTAATTAGGTATTATAGCTGAGAATGAAAATGCACAAATGCCAAACTCTCCACCACCTCCGCGCCCATCAATTGAAGACTTGATTGGTGAAAAATTGGAGCAATTGAGGGGAATTTGTGATGTTTATAAGATAATCCCTCGATTATCCTAGATGACAAACACATTGAAGGAAATACTTAAAAATATAGAAACCCTCTCCACCCAACATAATTCCTTTCTTTTGTGGTGAGAAACCATGTGGAAATATTACTCCTATGGATTGTCTTACGAAGATGTGAAGAATCTCCAAATAACAAAAGCCCAAATAGCATCTTTATTTATTAACCCCGGCACTGGTTTGCCAGTTAATGTTAATAAACCAAAACTTTCTATAAAATGGTGCACGAATAAGGACATTGTAGATAGAATTTGGAATCGTTGGTGTATGGTTTTTGATAAACCACCCAACAACAATAGTGATATACCATTTTACTTTATTAAAAAATTATACGCTGAGTTTGTGTTAGGGAATCATGTCAATTACTTTGACATTAAACCCTTCCAGGGCGTCGGTGGAGGTATGCCCTAGGATAGACTAGGGGCAGTTAGAGTAGTCCAACACCCATATGTTCCCCCTCCCCGCCTTCCTCCACCACCTCCTGTACACCATCCAGATATTATTGAGGATGTCGCCACACATACTATTCATACTATTCACTCTTTGAGTGATCTTTTGGTTTCCCATACTTCTATAGTAGCTTAGCCACATGCTAGTGATGTTGGTGATGGATCGAGTTTTGTTACATCCTCCTCCTCAGGTCCATATATTTGTGTGCCACATACTTGCACTATGTGCCACCAGATATGCTTGGGTCCTCTTGTACAACCCACTGAGCATCCCTTGGACACTTCTGATTATGACCTCCATGATGTGGACATTACAGGAGATTAGATGCAAGGGAGTGAAGTGCACCCTACAGAGTCCTCTCTTGCTAGAGAGGGGGGTGTTGGAATAGTTACACAGGTAAGATTTAAGTTGTAAATTCATAACTTGCATTTTTTTTAAATGAATATTAATAAGAGATAGAATCAAGTACTAATATTTATTTACATGGTCTATTTAACAGTTGATGTCTGAGGAGGACCTTACACAGGTGACTAATAGCAACCTTAGGGCCATTTCATTTGGCCGCAACATGCACACAGTATATATTTTTGCACTCACTCGTTTACATTTTTTTATTATATACTTTCTTGTCATTTGAATTGTCATTAATGAAATTATATATTAACTTATATGTTTATCTTATTTTCCTCTTGTAGGAAACACCTAGTGCGAGTGAGGTGTAGTGTTGTGCAAACTATGGAGGTGCAATGTTAGATAAGGGAAAGGTAATTAAACTCAAATTCAATTGAATTAAGATTTTTAAGATCTTATATTGATTATACATACATCAACATAGATTGGTAGTTTCATATGTAATTGTCATTTTTATGTATAGGTGGTTATGAGCAATACATCCTTGTTGACAAGTGTCACAACACCTGAAGGAGTAAGTATTGGAACACCTCAAGGAGTAGGTGTTGAAACACCTCAAGGAGGAGGTGTCAAAACACTTGAAGGAGATAAAGAAAAAGAGATGCCTAAAGAGGTATGTGTTTATTTTATTTTGTGTTTGGTAAATATGTTCCTATTATCGACAATTGTATGCTAACTTGTATCAATTTTATGTTTTTGTTCACATATATAGATTGACATTTCAAAAGTTGGTTTAATTGGTTCTTTGAGGGGCATATTCTAAGACTCCTAACCCTTTGAAGAGATGTATATTTGAGGTAATCAAGATTTCAATTTTAGAGTTCAATTATAATTCAATGTATATTGATTTTGAAGTTAATTATTTGATTTTAAATTGTATAGTATAACAAATCTCAATTGTGGTTTGAATTTTTCTTGTGCAACTACCTTCAAAGACAAAGAGTGCTTCAAAGAGGCTCCATTTTAATGATCCAGGAATAGTTTACGATGAGATAGACATTTTGGCATGTAAATTTTGAATAGATATTGAGATGGCATATGCCACATTTTGTAAAACTTGTTTGAGTTGGCATTGATGCCATTTTTGTATATGGACATACACTTAATTAGTGGATAATTTGATATATAGAAGTTGACAATCGAAATATTTTTTCCTCATGTGCATGATTGAACTCTTTGAAAATTTAATCTCAAGCAATGGTTAAATATCAATGTACAATAGCATAAAAAATAATGGCTATATTATGTAGTTTATACTCATATTGTTGATTACATTGCATTTCACATCTTTCAAACTCAAAGCATTACTTCACATTACATAAATAACAACTAGATGTTGATAGATGGAAAAATTTCAATTACAATATAGTTTTTACAAATTCAACCTAAGCAGTTATGCATTTACTTCACATTGCATAAATAATAACTAGGAGTAGTAGTCAATTGCATTTTCTTGTCATGGAATTCTATGAGACCACATTTCTTTGAGGAATTTTTTCAAAAAATTCATTTCCTTGTCTATGCTACCACATTTTTCATACATGTCTACCAAATCTTTTTATCAAACAATTCACTGGCTTGTTGCTATGGCTAAAATTCTAAAACAAGTGCTTTCAAACAAGCTATGGATGCTTGGAAAAATTCTATCAAATCATAATAGGAAGCAATAGCATAGATAAGGCAATGAACTATTTGAAAAAATGCCTCAAAGAAATGAGGTCTCATGGTGATGGAATTCCATGACAATCAAAAGAAATTTTGATTCTCATGACATTCCATCACCATGAGACCTCATTTCTTTGAGGCATTTTTTCAAATAGTTGACTGCCTTGTTGATTTTCATGGCATTCCATCACCATGAGACCTCATTTCATTGAGGAATTTTTTCAAACAATTCACTTCCTTGTCTATGCTACCACATTTTTCATACATGTCTATCAAAGCATTCTATCAAACATTTCATTGCCTTGCTGTTATGGCTAAAATCCTAAAACAAGTGCTTTTGAACAAGCTAAGGATGCTTGGAAAGAATCTAACAAAGCATAATAGTAAGCAATAAAATAGACAAGGAAATCAACTATTTAAAAAAATTGCCTCAAAGAAATGTGGTCTCATGGTGATGGAATGCCATGACAAGAAAATTGCTATAGATTGTCATGGCATTCCATCACCATGAGACCACATTTTTTTGAGGAATTTTTTCAAATAGTTCATTTCGTTTTATATGCTACAAAATTTTTCATACGTCTACCAAATCATTTTATCAAACGGTTCATTGCCTTGTTGCTATGGCTAAAAGTCTAAAACAAGTGCTTTCAAACAAGCTTGGAAAATGGTGCAGGAGCACCTTGGAAACAAAGGACTAGATGATGGTTAGTTGATCCAACCAAGGATGGAAAACCACTCACTTTCACAATACAAGGGATTCCTAACCACCTTTCTTTTTACAAACTCAATTTGGACTTATTTTCCAATCTTTCACCTAGATAAGCTTGTAGGTTAGCAACTCCAATTTTCTCAACTTAACTCTCATATATATTTAACAACTCCTAAAACTAATCATCATTCTATAAATCCATTTTAGTCCCCTTCAACATACTTCCAACTCACATAGGACTCCTTTGGAACAACTTTCACAAATCATGCAAACTACGCTGCTCAACCTAGCCAAATAAGACAAATTTCCAAAGAAACCACCCTTGGAACACTTCATAGACCCTAAAACTTGTTGGGGAAGCACTCAAAATATGAAAAAACCTCAAATTTTCCCATTTATCCTCTGGAACTCACAATCGAAGACCCTATTCCACAAAACCCTCAAATTGCTCAAATTTGGCAAGGGTTTATTGAAAAGCTACTTGTAGACTTCTCCAGACTTTACCACCAACTCCAATACCCTTGAATAACCCTACACAAGATTAAAAGAACAAGAAAAGTGACTTCCCTCAAATAATTCCCACTTTTACCCTCTCTAACATCACTTTTTCATGCAAAAACACTTTAAATGCCATCTAGGGCATCACCAAAAATCATAATGCTGACCTCCCCTGCACAAGAAACAATGAAAACATGTTTATCTATCTTAACTAAGCCTATCCACTGAGTTACAACATCATACAATGGGTGGAATGCTTAAAACTCCATTTTAAATGCACTCAAACCCTTGGAACAGGGCTCACAAGCCGACCTCCAGTAAAATGCCTCTTAAATGCACAAAAATGAATGAAATTACTTCAAAAAAAGTTTATGAAGAACTTAACTTTGCTGCCCACCAATTTCCATTAAAAATAAAGCACAACTACACTGTACGGAAGTGTACAGTACCAAGAAAGTTCACGAATTCTGGAAAAACATAGAAATTTTCATGGAGATAATAAGATTTTATTAATTCTCTTTCAAACTTGGTTTCTCCAACCTCAAACTCGAACATAAGAGGAATTTTTAAACATGAAAGTTTGAAATTGTGTTAGTTTGAGTTGTTGTGACCTTTTCCACCCCTGTCCTTGCATTAGAAAATATCTATCAAATCATAATAATAAGCAATAGCATAGACAAGGCAGTGAGCTATTTAGAAAATGCCTCAAAGAAATGTGGTCTCAATGTGCATGTCATGGAATTCCATCACCATGAGACTATTAGCTCTCAAAATTATAGGAAAAATACCTCAAGAGGTTTCCAATCTCTTGATACGTTTCAGGGTAACAGACAAGGCCAAAATATTTAGACCTTCTACTCTTCAGGTGCTGCCAGACTAAGCGAGTGTACCTATAACAATGAAGCAAACTTGACCAATGTTTATTTCCTAAAACTATTTACCCATGCTGGCAAATAGGAGTGGAAAATTGAGTTTTAATTTGGTATAAATTGTATAAGCAATATCAAGGTAAAAATCTAATATGTTCATATGAAAAAATGAATGAAACTAAATAGTGAAAAAACAAAGATGAGTGCCTTATTGGGTATATGGAGTCAAATGAAAATCTGAAACGAGTAACTTCTCTCTGGCAGAAATTTAAATTATTTGGCATATAGGCTTTTAGTTTATAACTGGTATAAACATGCAAGAATATGACTACTGAGTTCTTTTTAATGATCCAAATGAGATTCCCTAATTACTATGATTGTCTTAAAGGATTTAATCTTTCCTTGAAAGACCCAATTAATCCAACCATACAGATACATCAAGTGTGCACTGATAAAATAAAAAATATCCTTGATATATCAGTTTAAACAATTAGAAAATATCAACCTTGGAGACAACTACAACAATACTTTTAATTAACACAACAAACAACTGAAACCATAAAAAATGCCACCAAATTAGATGAATTCAATTGAAATATCCATCATTTTTTTACAGGCATCATAGTCTCAAAAAATATAAACATTTTGTATCTACCATATTTTCTGTTTGATCTCTTTTATCCATTATCAAAAATGGTTTTATAAATCAGCCACATGAAAATTCGCGTCCATTCGTATTTGCATCTAGGTAGTTATTTCATTTGGGCCTTTTCAAACATTCACCAGACATCCGCTATGATGTCCTACAGTCTCCCCAACACATTGAGTCTCTCTGACAATCAATATTTTACATATCATTATGATGTCACGCAGTCAAATCGATATTTTGAGTCTCACCGATGGCCTATCTATACTTTCACATCCATCGCCAAGTTATTATGTAGTCCTACTAATGTTTCGAGTCTCCCCGATGCCCTGTGCCTTTAGTCTTGAGTATCGTTGTAACTTTTAGGGTCAGTAAACATTCCTCTGACTACATCATGTTTTGCCAAGACCTGTCCTTTGTCAATTCTAATCGCCGAGACAGTGGTTTTCCTGTCAATGGAACTTCATTCAACATGAGCTTCCTATCTCTCTCTGATGATGCTAGTCTCGCCAAGTCTATTCTTGTCGAAATATACCGCCAAGTCCCAATGTAGTCCTGTTGCTGTGACATAAGGGGTCTGTAGGACTCTGTGACTTCATATCGAAGACAATAATGGAACCCACTCTACCTTATTGGTAAGACCAAATGAACGCGGCAGGACATTACTCTGATTTCTCCTGTCTCACCAAACTTTCACTTTTTTACTTCATCAGTATGACATACAGGTGCTTGCTATGACTAATCCTGATGATTTTTTTCTCGCCGATATGTCTCTATATCTTCGATTGGTAAGACACGAATAGACTAGATATGACTCATTTTGATAAACTTTATCTTGCCGATAGGATCCTCTGGTTGTTGAGACAATGAATTGTATCCTGTCGATATGTGTCTTCAAATGAAATCATATTGGTATGACTTTCCCAAACTCTTGCCAATAGACTGCAAAAGATATACGTTAGTATAAAATGCTTTATGGATCAGGGAGACCCTCACCATCTCTCGCCGATATGAATTATACATTCAAATGCTCAAGGATAAATGAATTCTATGGGACAAAATGATGAAAAAAAACATGATATGCAAAGTGGATGGTATGGGCATTTTTTGGGAATTAATGAGTATGTGCAGCCATAAAGTTTTCAAAATTTTATAGTTCTAACAGTGGCTCTGTCTAGGGATGAAAGATTATGAGATCATTGCAAGGATCTAGATCTCTGGAAGAGCAGACCAAACTTTCAAGGTGATGGACCAGTGAGCAGGATAGAATGAATGGAAATGGAGATGAACATGACCCTTTACTACTGTACATGGAAAGATTTATTAAAAAGAAGGAATATCAGGATTGTCCATGTACTGGAAATTCCTGTTCCTTTTTATTTCCTAAACTATTGTGCATGGAAGAGAAATGTTTGAGAGGATTGTCAAGAGTTGTTCATGCATTGGCAACCCTTAATCCTCTGTATAGCTCAAGAGAAAAAATGCTTCAAGAATTTCCCATGTACAGGAAACTCCTGTTCTTCACCAATCATGTTTTGTAGATAATATGAATCTTCACCTTTCTTACCAATAAAAACAAAGGGTCCCAGCCACAAAGCTTCAAATTTCCCATGCTTTCCCTTTTCCTGACACCTTGCATTCCACATTATTACCATATCATTTTCTTTGAATTTTCTATCTTTTTCTCTTCTATCAAATAAATACTTCATTTGTGCCTGCAACTTCACATTCTGGTTTTAAGCTACTCTTCTTACTTCATCAAGCTCTGCCATTTTCTCCATTCATCCTCCATTGGTTCTAGAATGTCTATATCTTCCTGAAGGATGAATTTGTAAACTAGTAACAAATTTTGTAGAGGCATCCTAGCTTGTGTTCCATACACCAATTCAAATGGGGATTTTCCAATTGCCTTTTTTATAGTTATCCTATCAGCCCACACAGTCAACCTTAATTTTGAATCACAAGCCTTCTTATTCCCACCTAGCATCCTCCTTATGATCTTCAAAAGACTTTTTTGCTGGACTCTTCTTGACCATTAGCTTGCGGATGGTAAGGAGCTGCACAAGAAACATTGATACCACATGTACTACAAAAATCTTTAAACTCATCAGATCTGAAACACATCCCATTATTTGTAATCAATCTTAATGGTGTACCAAATCTAGTAATGATGTTATCCATTAAAAAATTGATTACAACTTTACTTGTTGCTTGCTCAGTTGGGACTTCCTCTACCCATTTAGTGAAGTAATCAGTAGCTACCAGTATCCACTTATGTCCTCCACTTGATTTCTCTTGTATTTCCCCAATAAAATCAATTCCCCATTGATGAAAAGGGGCTTCAACCTACATAGGTCTGAGTGGTAAAGCTCCTTGATACTTCATTTTCCCTGAGAACTTCTGACATGCTTCACATCTTCTTATATATGAAAAGGAATCATTAAAAACTTTTTTCCAGTAATAACCTGCCCTGAGAATCTTGTGTGCAGTTGTCTTTGTAGAATAATGGCCTCCATAGACCCCTTCATGCATTTCTCTTATAACGTGCTTGGCTTGTGACTCATCTAGACACAACAACAACATCCCATCCCTATTTTTCCAAAACAAATCACCTTCCATGAACACATATTTGGATGCTTGCAGCTTTAAGGTTCTTCTCTGATTATCACTTAATCCTTCAGGACAGTTCATGTATCTGAGGTAATACATGATGTCTGTATACCAAGGAGTATGCTCAATACTTGCAATTGCATTTCCTTCATCTTCTACATTACAGATTTGATTTGCTTCAGTATTTTTTTTCTGCCATTAGCTTGGCCAAACCCTGACCTCTCACTAATTTAGTGATTTGTATTTCCATATCAAATTCTTGAATTTTATTAATCCACCTACATCTCTTTCCCATTACCTCTGATTGTGTCAAAATACCTTTAACAGCTGCATGAGGGACATAAGCAATCACCTTAGCTCCAACAAGATATAGTCTAAAATATTTTATGGCTTTCACCAATGCAAACACTTGTTTCTCCATTATATCATATTTCAATTCTGACCCCTGCAATGACTTACTGAAAAAAGACACAAGTTTCTCATGACCTTCCTCATTCTTCTGTAACATGACATCAGCTATAGTATGCAACGAAGCAAATGAAAATATTTGAAAAGGTTTTGGAAAATCTAGAGACTTAAGGACAAGGGCTTTCTTGATGGCCTTTTTAATAGATATAAAACCTTCCAATGCTTCTTCAGTCCATTCTATCTTTTTTCCCTTTCCTAACATCTTTGATATGGGCTTAATAATTTCAGCAAAATTAGAGACAAATCTCCTAACAAAATTGATTTGTCCAAAAAATGATTGGATGGCCTTAATAGTTTAGGAATAGGGATTTTATCTATAGCCTCAACCCTCTCAGGATCTATTCTGATTCCCTCCCTTGACACAATATGTCCTCAGAGTTTACCTTCTGTGACTATAAAATGACATTTTTTAGGGTTCAGACTAATACCATATTCTAGAGCTTTAATAAATATCTTTTCCATATGTTCTACATGATCTTTAGCCATTTTTGAATAAGCAGTAAGGTCATCCTAGTATACCACCATGATAGCATTAATCAAATTTGCAAATGCTACATCCATAGCTCTTTGAAAGGTTGCACCTGCATTTGTTAGACCGAATGGCATTCTCACATAAACATGCGTTCCCCATGGAGTTGTAAAATTTGTCTTGTATTGCTCAGATTCTTTGACTTTGACCTAGTTGTAACCAGAGAACCCATCCATCATAGATAACAACTCACACCTTGTTAATTTATTTAGTACAACTTCCATATTAGGTAGAGGGTAATTATCTTTGAGAGATGCCATGTTTAGATTTTTGAAGTCCACACATAATCTGATATCCCCGTTCTTCTTCCTCATAGGAACCAGGTTCGAAACCCATGTTGAATGCCTGATTGGTTTGATAATACCCCCATCTCTAAGATTTATCAATTCCTCCTGCATTTTTGGTTCCAATGTTGGGTTAATGGGTCTTTGCCTCTGTCTAAATGGCTTTGCATCTAGTTTCAACAGGATTTCATGTTGAAACAAATCTTCCCTATATGCTTTGAGATCTTCATAAGACCATGCAAACACATGTTTATATTTTCTCAATAATGCAATCAACATTCTTCGAATTGTCGGGCTTATTTTCTTTCCAATGTATACCTTTTTTGGTGCCAGTTCAGTCCCTAAATTGACCTCTTCAATATCCTCTCTCTTGATTGGTATCTGTTTCGTGAGGGACCGATCATTTTGATCATATACCCTCTCCAATGCCACTAGCCCTTTGGGAAGCTTATTAGTTTTAAGCTATAAGACCTCCTTCCCGAATACTATCTGCTTCCCATCTACCTCTTCTACAAAGGCATTGAAATCAATTTCCTGAGCTTCATATTGATCTATACAGTGAAGGAATTTCAGGAGGTCGGTGTCATCATTAAAAACCTGCCAACTGTATATATTATCAGGTACAATAGGTCTTGTTTTGAACTCAATTTGTGACACTCTAGCCAGTGTAATGTCATCCATTTTTAGTGCTACTTTTACTAAAAAGTATTCCATTATATTTTTCGACCGATCTATCCATTCAATGGAGAAAGCATCAAGCAGCTCGATTGTGTCGCATACAACATTCCTATATTGCTTCAATCTCTTATGTTTTGCTGCATATTTTGATTTAACTTGAGAAACAACTAGCTTAGCATCCCCTAGAACAGCTAGCAACTTGATCTTATGTTTTACAGCCATATCCAATCCTGTTAGTAAAGCTTCATACTCTGCTATATTGTTCGTACATTCAAATGCTAGAAAAAATGAATATTTAAAAGTAACTCCTTCAGGGGAAACAAACACTATTCCTACTATGTTACCTTCTTGGCTGCAAGCTCCATCAAAGTACATTTTCCACAAGCCATCATAGTTTTTTGCAACATGCTTATCAATTGGATCAATAGTAACTAATTTTGGCTGAGTTGGTTCTATCTTAAAATTCCCAAGATCCATATCACAAAAGTAATTGACTTGATTTTGAGGTACACAATCTACAATTGGGTTCATCCTTGGCTCCCTGTACAACTTAACTTCTTGGCCATTCACTAGAATTGTTGCATAATACAAATCAAATTGGACATTTCCCCCAACTGATGCCATCCACTATCTTGATAAAAGCATCCCAAACTAAGGAGGAGTATCAATTATAGTTATATCTATATTGTAGGCCACCTGAGGATAAGTAGCTAGTTTGACTTCAACATCTTTCATAACACCTACTACTGGAATAGGCCTACTATCCATTGCATATAACTTCCCTTCATTAGTATCTACCCACATACCAAGTTGTTTCATAACTCATACTGGCATGATATTGATAGCAGCACCAGAGTCTATCATGCAATTCCTCAAGAGTTTGTTGTTTATAAGCAGTGTGGTGAAAAAAGGTTCAACTTGTGGGGAACTCACCAATACATCATTTAGGCACACTTCAGGGACAATCACTTTCTCTTGCTTGTTAACCATTATAGTGGCCATTTGATTTTCAAAACTCGTACTTTTCTCATTTCCATTTGATATCAATTGAATTACACTATCCCTATACTCCTTAATTCTCACATCTCGAGTAGTGGGGTAAACATTTTTACCTGAGATAAAGCCTGAGAAAAGTCAAATGAAGAACCCTTTGTCTGAACCGTTTTCTTTTGCTCAGATATTTCCCCTTTGGATTCTTCCTTCTGGATAGGTTTCAGCGTTTCTTTGTATAACTCTTTGTTCTCTTCTTTCTGAACAAGATTTTGTTTGTTCTTGTCATGTTGCTTATTTTTTGTTCTCTTCAAAACTCTTGGTATTACTTCTCTATCTTTCATGAATGTTTTCCTGGAAGCACCTTCCTTTTCATTCACTATCCTATTTCTTAACCAATACTTGCTCTTCACTTGTTCAACTGCAACAATGGTTAACCTCTTTATTTCTTCATCAGTGGGTCTCCTTATATCGCATTGAGTAGGCACCTCAACAGAGTATTATTCAGCATAACTCTCTTCAGAATCAGAAAAAACTTGTTGTTCAACCATGTGGACCTTGCACCTTTGATTTGAAACATCGTACTCATAGCCTTCATCTTCTAAAGATGAATATTCCTCCTTAGCATGGTGAAAGGTATTTGAGGTCAAGTACAATGTGTGATCCTCTCCACTATCACCCACTAGCATTCCTTCTTCTTGCATTTCTTGGGCTACAACACAGTGGTCTGGGGAATGTGGCCCATCACAACCTTCACACTAAAGATTATTATTAACCATATACACCCCCTTCTTCCTTAATGGATCAGGTATTTCTTTGTTCTTGGGTCTATCCATTATAGGTTTTCCATCCTTCCAATTTGTATTGTAAGGCATGTGATGTAACCTATTCCTCTCATTTTTGTACATGTTCTCCTATTTGTATTGATAATTATTGGCATGCTGAGGAACCCTAGGATTGTCTCTCTTATTATTCATCCCAGCAACTTTCCTATTGTTTTAAATAGTCAGTGCTGTCTTTTGGGCTTCAACTAAATTTCTTAGAAACCTGTTTCTTAGTTCATACCTTGTTTTTGGATCGAATGCATTAAAATAAATACTCAATGCTGTAGAGTCTGGAAACTTTGACCAGATGGTA
Source organism: Sequoia sempervirens (assembly GCA_007258455.2). Lineage (NCBI taxonomy): Eukaryota > Viridiplantae > Streptophyta > Pinopsida > Cupressales > Cupressaceae > Sequoia > Sequoia sempervirens. The sequence continues at coordinate 1,231,684,177 of VDFB02271358.1, forward strand.
TCTTATTCTGCAGTTTTCTAAATCTTCGGTTAAAATCATAAATTGACTCATTCTATTTTTTTTGGATATGTATTAATTCATGTAAAGCAACATCTGGTGCACATGGATTTTCATACTATTCAAGAAATCGATCCTAAAATTATTGGATAGAATCAATAGAGGCTGTTGGTAGGCTATTGAGCCAATCCCTAGCTTCTTCGGTGAGTGACATCATGAAGAACCTCATGTGTAAATCTTCATATGATATATCCAAGTCATGGAAAAAAGCATTAAATTTCCTTAAACGATCTTTAGTAGTAACTGCACTGCTCCCTGTAAACTTAGGAAGAAGACTTCTCCAACTGCTATCCATAGGATAAGGGTATAATTGAAGCCCTGTCAAATCAAATTGTTTGATCATTGTTGTATATTGCTAAGGGGGAGGATTATGCACATGCTAATACTGGTACATTGGATTTTTGTATTGTGTATGAAGATATGGCACATATTGCTAACCATGAGGTGGTTGTATATTTGTATATTGTGAGGGAATATGTGGTGGATGGTTTGACTGTTTGTATTGATTTCCTATCTGATTATGAGGAGCCTTTGATGGGTCTGAAGGCCTTGTATTATCATTTCCTTGCCTATGAGGTAGTATATACTTTGAAAAACTAGTTGTCTGAGCATCAATTTGGGCTTTCTACAATTTCAAGTCTTGGATTGCTTTTATCATTTGGATCTTTTCATGTTCAACTTTTTCCCTTTCTACTTCTTTTTTATGAAACTCGAGTTGTGCTTCTACTTCTTAACGAGTTGAGAACTCATAGTTTTCTTGAGGAATTACATGATCAATTGGCTCACTTTTATTACCCTCCATTCTTTGATCATATTCATGTTGATATCTTATTCGTTCAACTTCGAGTTTAGCATCGAACTCTGCCTGTTTCTAAGGATTATAAAAAGGATTTCTTTGTTCTTCAGGGGTACAAGGTTCTGCACTTGAATTATCTTTCCATGTATCATAATGGTCATATGTCTCACAATGTGGTCTTGATTCTTTATCTTTATTCATTATGCACATGTCATCCTCTTTCTTCTTACCCTTATCATCCTTATCACTTGTATGTGTCCATTTACTGTTACCAGTAAAACCTCCAGAAGGACCTCCTTTATATTGGGATCTTCTACCATTCATGTTGAATTGATGCAATGTTTTTGTCAGAGTCACCACTCACTTTCTGAAAAGTGAGAAAAAATGAAACTATTCTTGATTTTATCCCCCAACGGAATCACCTTTTCAGAAACTTCTCAAATTATGAATTTTTCTTCAATGACTTTGTATGATGATCTTCAATCAGATATCCTGCAATAAGTCCCCAGCAGAGTCGCCAATTTGTTAGCTCTCAAAAATGTAGGAAAAATACCTCAAGAGGTTGCAAATCTCTTGATACATTTCAGGGTAACAGACAAGGCCAAAAGATTTAAACCTTCTACTCTTCAGGTGCTACCAAACCTAGGCGGGTGTACCTATAATAATGAAGCAGACTTGACCAATGTTTATTTCCTAAAACTATTTACCCACACTGGCAAATAGGAGTGGACTAATGAGTTTTAATTTGGTATAAATTGTATAAGCAATATCAAGGTAAAAATCTAATATGTTCATATGAAAAAAATAAATGAAACTAAATAGTGAAATAACAGAGACTAGTGCCTTATTGGGTATACAAAGTCAAATGAAAATCTGAAATGAGTAACTTCTCTCTGGCAGAAATTTAAATTCTTTGGCATATAGGTTTTTAGTTTATAACTGGTATAAACATGCAAGAATATGACTACTGAGTTCTTCTTAATGATCCAAATGAGATTCCCTAATTACTATGATTGTTTTAAAGGATTTAATCTTTCCTTGAAAGACCCAATTAATCCAACCATACAGATACAAAAAGTGTGCACTGATAAACTAAAAAATATCCTTGATATATCAGTTTAAACAATTAGAAAATATCAACCTTGGAGACAACTACAACAATACTTTTAATTGACACAACAAACAACTAAAACCAGAAAAAATGCCACCAAATCAGATGAATTCAATTGAAATCTCCAGCATTTTTTACAGGCATCATAGTCTCAAAAAATATAAACATTTTTTATCTACTGTATTTTCTGTCTGATCTCTTTTATCCATTATAAAAAATGGTTTTATATATTAGCCACATGAAAAGTCACGTCCATTCGCATTCACATCCAGGTAGTTATTTCATTCGGGCCTTTTCAAACGTTCACCAGACATCCACTATGACGTCCTGCAGTCTCCCCGACACATTGAGTCTCTCTGAAAATCAATATTTTACATATCGCTACAATGTCGCGAAGTCAAATCAATATTCTGAGTCTCACCGATGGCCTATCTATACTTTCACATCCATCGCCAAGTTATTTTTTAGTGCTACTGATGTTCTGAGTCTCCCCGATGCCCTGTGCCTTCAATCTTGAGTATCACTGTAACTTTTAGGGGTCGACAAACATTCCTCTGACTACATCATGTTTTGCCGAGACCTATCCTTCGTCAATTCTGATCGCCGAGATAGTTGTTTTCCTGCTGATGGAACTTCATTCAGCATGAGCTTCCTATCTATCTCTGATTATTTCAGTCTTGCCAAGTCCGTTCTTGTCCAAATATACCACCAAGTCCCAATGTAGTCCTGTCACTGTGACATAAGGGGTCTGTAATCATGGGAAAATAAGAATTTGTTAAAGGTTAGCACAATAACATTAAAATCCATTGAAGTAACAAAGTACAAAGGAAATCAACATGAAAATAAAAGGAACAATGTTACCATAAATCTTCATCTTCCATGCTTCACCTTTGTTACACCTTCTAGTTTGCAGCAAATCGAATGAGGCCCTCAGATTTCAAATGAGCACCTAGACTAATGTCAAAGCCCTATACAAAGGTTGAAGGATTTATATAAAAGAAATGACCTCACAATAGACTAAAACGACAATGACCGCAAATGACAATAATCATAGCCTAAGTTGACAGAATGAGCATGCGATCCAAAATAAGAACAAAATTTCCATTTTATAAAAACTGCAATTTTGAATGTGTGACCAAGATGAGAAGATGACAAATACCCTAGAATCAATGGTCAAGATTGAATGTTGTAGTATGAATTAGGGTTAGGTCAAAATTAGGGAAAATGATAAGAAATGAATGGCTAAGATTGAATTATAAGATAATTCAATCAAGGGCTGAATTTAAATGAGATGTCAAGAGATAAGATTTGATGTGGAAGATAAGATTGGCACAGATAAAGAGGTTGCTGGAGAAATTAAATAATAAAAATTATTTAATTTAGGTGACCAATGAATAATTAAATAATAAAGATATTATTTAATTATAGAGGAATGTGACAAAAGAATCATTTTGAATTAAATAATGATTTAATTCAAAATTCAAGAGTGGATCAGGCTTCAAATAAAATTAAGTTTATTTAATTTTTGAGAGAAGAGGCTAAGGAATAATTAAATAATTAAAATAATTATTTAATTATAGTGGAGAAAAATTAAATAAATAAGAATTTATTTCAATTTTTAGAAGAAGGACTTAATTAGACGTAATTAAATAAATAAACTTTATTTATTTAATAATCAAGAAGAAATAAATGACCAAGGGGAATTAAATAAATTAAGAAATTTATTTAATTAAAGGAAGACTTTAGACAATTAATGACGTATTTAATAAATAAAATTTATTTATTTAATAATCATGAGGAATAAATGACATGAATTAATTAAATAATTATGAATTATTTAATCAATAGTCGAATGTGGACTAAGGACATAATTAGATGACTTAATTATGCTAGGATGAAAGTGGTAAAAATGAAGCTTGCAGGCCTAGGTCATTTTTAGGTGTCTACAGGGTCAGTAGGACTATGTGACTTCATATCGAAGACGACGACAAAACCCACCCTGCCTTATTGGTAAGACCAAATGAACGCTACAGGACATTACTCCGATTGCTCCTGTCTCGCTGAAATTTCACTTTTGGACTTCATCGGTATGACATACAGGTGCTCGCTATGACTAATCTTGATGATTGTTGTCTCACCGATATGTCTCTATATCTTCGATTGGTAAGACATGAATAGAATCGATATGACTCATTCCGATAAAATTTATCTTGCCGATGGGATCCTCTGGTCATTGAGACAATGAATTGCATCCTGCCGATATGTGACTTCAGATGAAATCATATTGGTATGACATTCCTGAACTCTTGCCGATAGACTGCAAAAGATATACATTAGTATAAAATGCTTTATGGATCAGGGAGACCCTCACCATCTCTTTCCGATACGAATTATACATTCAAATGCTCGAGGATAAATGAATTCTATGGGACCAAATGATGAAAAAAAACTAAAACATGGGAAAACATGATATGCAAAGTGGATGGTATGGGAATTTTTTGGGAATTAATCAGTATGTGTAGCCATAAAATTTTCAAAATTTTACAATTCTAACAGAGACCACATTTCTTTGAGGCATTTTTTCAAATAGTTCATTGCCTTTTCTATGCTACCACAATTTTCATACATCTCTACCAAAGAATTTATCAAAAAATTCAATTCCATGCTACTATGGCTAAAATTCTAAAATAGGTGCTTTCAAACAAGCTATGGATGCTTGGAAAAATTCTATCAAAGCATAATAGTAAGCAATAGCATAGACAAGGAAATGAACTATTTAAAAAAATGCCTCAAAGAAATGAGGTCTCATGGTGATGGAATGCCATGACAATCAAAAGAAATTCAAACAAGCTATGGATGCTTGGAAAAATTCTATCAAAGCATAATAGTAAGCAATAGCATAGACAAGGAAATGAACTGTTTGAAAAAATGCCTCAAAGAAATGAGGTCTCATGGTGATGGAATGCCATGACAATCAAAATTTCTTTTGATTGTCATGGCATTCCATCACCATGAGACCACATTTCTTTGAGGAATTTTTTTCAAAAGTTTGTCTATGCTACCACATTTTTCATACATGTCTGCCAAAGTGTTTTATCAAATAGTTCAATTCCTTGATACTATGGCTAAAATCCTAAAACAAGTGATTTCAAACAAGCTATGGATGCTTGGAAAAAATTAATCAAAACATAATAATAAGCAACAAGTTATGGTCTCATGGCTTTTTTTTGCACGAAAATCAGCGTTGGAGTTTGGTTGGAGGCTAAAAACTACTCTTAAAGGTATAAATAAATCTTGTTCTACAACTCATATGACCAAACCAACTATTCCAACACATCTGAATGGGTACGTTTAGGTTAGGTATGGTCCCATTTCATATCCAAACAAGCCGAAGCAATCCAAGTTACGTTCAACTGGCGAAATCCCTTAAGAGTCCAAAGTGCAAAAGGGCAGAAATCTTTGATGGACTATTACTCAAAAACCATGATTCCTAAAAAAAATTTGTCTAAGGCTACAAGATCGTGTTGGGCCCCTCTACAATAACCTCTCTCGGTTTTTTCTATCTCAGAGGCATTTTCTTGTGGTGACGATTTTTCAATTGAGGGAAAAGTTGTCAAATACAAGCAATGTAAAGCTACAAAGTGGTGTAACTTTCATTATGAAACTTGTATGACCAAACAGACTGTTCCAAAATGTCCGGATGGGTACATTTATGCTAGGGATAGTCCTCTTTTGCACCCAAACACGCTGAATCACTTTGAGCTACATTGGACCGACAATTTCCCTTAAGAGTCCAAAGTGCTAAAAGGTAGCAATATTTGAAGGGATATTTATCAAAAAAATTGATGCTTATAGACTCTCTATCTAAGGCTATGGGATCTTGTTGGGACCATCTATAATAACCTCTCTCAGTTTTTTCTATTTCAGAGGTGTTTTCCCGTGGTGGTGAGTTTTCAGTTGAGGGAAAAGTTGTCAAATGCAAGCAATGTAAAGTTGCAAAGTGATGCAACTTTCATTCTGCACCTCATATGACCAAACATACTATTTCAACACATCCATATGGGTACGTTTATGCTAGGGATGGTCCTCTTTTGCACCCAAATACGTTGAATCACTTCGAGCTACATTGGACTGGCAATTTCCCTCAAGAGTCTAAAGTGCTAAAATGAATCAATCTTTGAAGGGCTATTTCTCAGAAACTGTGATGCTTACATAATCTTTGTTTGAGGCTATGGAATCATGTTGGGACCATCTACAATAACCTCTCTTGGTTGTTTCTATCTTGGAGACATTTTCCCATGGTGACGAGTTTTCAGTTGAGGGAAAAGTTGTCAAATGCAAGCAGTGTAAAGTTGCAAAGTGGTGCAAATTTCATTCTGCAACTTGTATGACCAAATAAACTGTTCCAACATGTTTGGATGGGTAAATTTATGCTAGGGATGGTCCTCTTTTTCACCCAAGTACGCGGAATCACTTTGAGCTACAATGGACTGACGATTTCCCTCAAGAGTCCAAAGTGCTAAAAGACAACAATCTTTGAAGGGATATTTCTTGGAAACCGTGATGCTTATAGACTCTCCGTCTGATGCTATGGGATCATATTGGGACCATCTATAATAAAATCTCTTGGTTTTTTCTATCTCAGAGGCTTTTTTCCATGGTGATGAGTTTTCAGTTGAGGGAAAAGTTGTCAAATGCAAGCAGTGTAAAGTTGCAAAGTGGTGCAACTTTCATTCTACAACTCGTACAACCAAATGAATTATTCCAACATGTCTGGATGGGTACGTTTAAACTAGGGATGGTCCTATTTTGCACCCAAATACGCTGAATCACTCTGAGCTATATTGGACTGATGATTTCCCTTAAGAGTCCAAAGTGCTAAAAGGAAGCAATCTTTGAAGGGATATTTATTGGAAACCGTGATGCTTACAAAATCTTCATTTGAGGAAATGGGATTGTGTTGGAACCATATACAATAACCTCTCTTAGTTTTTTCTATCTCAGAGGTATTTTCCCGTGGTGATGAGTTTTTAGTTGAAGGAAAAGTTGTCAAATGCAAGTAGTGTAAAGTTGCAAAGTGGTGCAACTTTCATTCTGCAACTTGTATGACCAAAAAAAATATTCCAACACATCTAGATGGGTACATTTACACTAGGGATGGTCCTATTTTACACCCAAGTACGTCAAGTCACTCCGAGCTACATTGGATCAACGATTTCCCTTAAGAGTCCAAAGTGCTAAAAGGCCATACCATCTATTGTATGGTCTATAGCTCGATGGTATGGCCATGGTAGATGTTATTAGGACTTTATAAGGTGACTATGTGGGTTTAAGGAGCTGGAAAGACCTATAGTTGAGTTGGTGAGTTGCCATGCATGGCAAAAATGAGTGAAATTAGGTGAAAAATGGTGGTTACAACATGCTAATGTCAATAAAACATGGGGGTAGCAAGATTTAAGGTTGGATCAAGCTTGTGCAGGTCCTAATAGACATGTTTGATGAGTTTATAAGGTGTGGAAAGGTTGGAAACATTGATTTCCTTAAAAACCTCATGAAAGTTGCTAAAAATGAGGGTTTGTTGAAATAGAGCTTTAGAAAGTGTATCTCACCAAAATAATTGTGGTTTTGGTAGTCTGGTAGGTTGTTTAATGTTTCCCCATCAAAATTTCAGTTTGGGAAGTGTTTAAATATGAGTCTCTTTGTAAAATGGGCCTATTTTGGGGTCTTGGACAACAAAAGAGTGTTCCACCCATGTTTTAGTGAAGTTGCACCCAAGTTTGGGTTTGAGGATAAAATTGGAGTTTGAATAATCTTTAATTGTACTTGTGTTGTTTAAAGCCATCTAGCTCTTGCATCAAAAAACTCTTACCCAATCAAATTGAACATCATGCATACCCAAATACCTTGTTTCCACTTTGCTAGATCAAAGACTCAATTACATTGGAAATGACCTTCACATGACCTTTTTACATTTTTTTTGGAAGAAGTCGTAAGCCACTATAATTTATTATATATAAATAGGAGATATTACAAAACCTAGTTCAAATGAGCATACCAATAGAAAAGAACCAAGAAGAAAACCTCTAGTTGTAGCTTGATTAAGTACAAAAAGCTCTTACAAAATTGTCCCAATAACAGTAACAAAGCATACAGTTGTATGACTATTTCAACCTATGAGTTTCCAAAATACAGACCCCTTTAAATTTTAAACATACCCTTTATACAATGCCAGACATTTGACCCATATTTTAAAAAACATCACTGGATATAGATTATTCTCATACACAGTTATGACCTTTTTACATTGTTTCACATTTGAAAATTCAAATTTTACAAAATTTTCCTATTGGAGGCATTCAAGGCATAGTCTTTCACAAGAGTAGCATGTTGACACTCTGGAGTGACAAGCACCTATACAAACCATGAAGGTAGCAGTTAAACTACATACAATAGAAAAGATGCTTAGAATAAAAGATGCTTAGAATAACAAATCTATATTATTGTAATCTATCACATACCTCTCCAAAAGGATCAGAGCTGGGTATTGTTGCAGTAGGTCCATGATCAATCATGCCAGGAATATTGAAAAAGTTGTCAAATGAGAAATCTATATTGTCACAATAGAAAAGATGCTTAGACTAACCAATCTATATTAATCTAAACAACCTGAATGATGATGAATTGGTAATGCAAACTATAAAAGATGCTTAGAATAACCAATATATATTATTCTAAATGACCTAATTGATGATGAGATGGTAATGCAAACTATAAAAGATGCTTAGAATAACCAATCTGTATTATTGTAATCTATCGCATACCTCTCTAAAAGGATTAGAGCTAGCTATTGTTGCAATAGGTCCATGATCAATCATGCCAAAAATATCACAAAAGTTGTCAAATGATAAATCTATATTGTCACAATAGAAAAGGTGCTTAGACTAACCAATCTATATTAATCTAAACAACCTGAATGATGATGAATTGGTAAAGAAAACTATAAAAGATGCTTAGAATAACCAATCTATATTATTCTAAATGACCTAATTGATGATGAGATGGTAATGCAAACTATAAAAGATGCTTACAATAACCAATCTATATTATTGTAATCTACCACATACCTCTCCGAAAGGATTGAAGCTAGATATTGTTGCAATAGGTCCATGATCAATTGTGCCAAAAATATCACAAAAGTTGTCAAATGAGAAATCTATATTGTCACAATATAAAAGATGCTTAGACTAACAAATCTATATTAATGTAAACAACCTGAATGATGATGAATTGGTAATGAAAACTATACAAGATGCTTAGAATAACCAATTTGTATTATTCTAAATGACCTAATTGATGATGATATGGTAATGCAAACTATAAAATACGCTTAGAATAACCAATCTATATTATTGTAATATATTGCATACCTCTTCGAAAGGATTAGAAATGGCTATTGTTGTAGCAAGCCCATGATCAATTGTGCTAGGAATATCACAAAAGTACATACAAAATATCACTATTAAAGACACCTGCATTGCAATAGTATACAAAATTTTAGTATTAAATAAAGAACACTAATGAACTTAAGCATAATGAGCCTAAGCATTGTACCTTCCATTCTTGAATATGCTATTCAAGTGTGCCTAAAGGGTCATCTCTTTGCTTAAGAGTATCCAATATTGCTTCATGATCAACATTACTAAGTGTCCATAGTTGTTTTGTCTTTGGTTTGGAATGATGCTTCAACAACTTAACATTTGTTTCTATAACAAGGTGTGAATACATGAGAATGGTTTTGTGTTTCTCATAGTCTTCAAATGTAGGTATGCCATTCTTTCTAATCATGTATGTTCACAACCAAGTTCCCGCAACCACAACTGAAGCTATAGGATACATGAACCCATCATCATCTTCCATTGGTTGTGTTAGCTTATTCTTTACCTGCACACATTGAGCCAACCAATAGTCTAATCTCTCTTCATTCCCTTGCAGTGCAACAACTGCAAAAACATGTCCTGGCTATAGTAGATTTGAAAGATGGTCATAATCAACTAAACTTTCCATTGTGTCATTTGTCATGGATATTGTTTGAGATAAAGGAGTTAGATACTATGGAACCTATGTATCCACCCACTCACTTGACTTGCATTTATCCCACTCGCATTGAATACAACTCTGACAAAAACAAGACAACTAACATGTCCAAATGGTCCATGTGTTTGCATTTGAGCTTCAAAATGAATGCATCTTTGAAGAATCTTTGATTGTATGACAATCCAAATTTCCTCCCACTGTACCCTCCTCAACCAACCAAAATAATCTGCGCACTATTGAATCAAGTGTCCCTCCCTGTGACAATGTTGAACTACACCAATCAATAATAGAACATGCATCACTAAATTTTGCTCCCGAAATCTTCACTTGATCCTTAACTAGAGCTCTCTTTACACATGCACCTACTCCATCATGCTCCCCTTTCCCATGCCCATATTCAAAAAAACTCCAAATATGAGGTACACCCCTCTCTACATGCATTCTACTTAACCAATAAAACATACGAGCATTCTTGAAATGAGCTATGCAGTTATCTGACCAAATGAGATGCTGGCCCAGTGCTATACCATGCTTTTGCAAGAACTCAAAAAAATTCTTGAAACAATGTTGGACATACTCAAACGAGTGAGATCTATCATCACTCATATAAAAATGATACTCTTTGATTATCTTTCAATCCTCATATGTACTATCAGGTGCATGTCTAAATGTTATGTGGACAAAAATAGCAATCTGAATGGAATTGTAATACTGAGATTTTACCTCATTTTCTAGTTGCAATGTGTAGTTTTCTGCAAAATCAATCACTGATATAATAGTGCCAATCAGAAAATATTCCTTACACATCCTGAATTGTTGATCCAAACACTGAGACCTATGGCTATGCCTTGCATACTTGTAGAAAATATTGTCCTTAAAATATGAAATAAAAATAGCAACACTGCATTCTTTTGTAACCAACTCACAACTAGAACCTTCACCTCCACTGTGCAAAGTATATTTGGCTATCTCATATCTTTTTTTCTCAAAAAGCTTCTTTCCAAATTCATGTTTGGAACTCTCATGAAAATATTGAACAAACTTTGACAAGCCACCACATTGTGAGCACTTTGCATTTAAACAATCATTTCTATAGAAAAAGCAACCATCATCTCTAGAACATAAAAATAGATCTAGCAAGTCCCTTGATGATTTCAGAAGATGCATTACACCACACTCCTGCAACATGTCATTAGTATGCAAAGTAGAAGGGATATAGCATCATAGTTCATGGTACATTGAAAACTCCAAATGGTATTTGCAACAACAAGTATTATGAATTTTAAGAGGCACACAATAAAATAACTTCAATCCTTCAAAATTCCTTTGTGATATTTCCATATTTGGATGTGTTTCAATAAATTTTTTGAACAACATTTTTTGTCTTGATTCCAAGAAACATTTAGGATGTGGTGTACGGTCTCGATTTCCAATTCTTAACTTTAAAACATCCTTTGCATTGGGTGATACCCTAGAGTTATCATGCCAAAATTGTTGAATTACCTACTTTACATTATCGGTTAGCTTCTTATCAACACATGGAAGCCTCCTGACAAAATCCCATGTATCATTTTGAAGAGGATCATCTATTCTTTCTCTTCTTGCAAGTGCTCTATCCAAATTTTTATGATTTATGTCAAAATCAATACAAATTTGTCTCATAAAGCGAGCCTTTTTCAATTGATGACTCTTCGAGTAGCTCTCTTATCTTTTCCCTTGTTATTTTTTGCAATAGACTTGAGAGCATTAAAAATATTTTTGACAATAATAGAATTTTTTTTGGTCTTCTTGTTCACATGAATCTTCAATTTGGATAGCAAAGGTCTCATCTTTTGCATCTTTAGCAATTGTACAAAAAGTTGGCATTGCTCGATCAATGTCTTATTGCTAAAATATTGGTTAAAAAGTCTTGTAGCCCACAACCGAATTGTTTGTGATGACCTCTTTCCTTCAAATTTTTTTATAATGTTCTCATCAATTTCAAGTAACCGTTTAGGGGTTCTTGAAGGTCTTGAATTTGGAATATGTCTTTCTTCCACACAAGGTTCTTCATTTCTCATTTAATCTGGTGAAACATAATTTACACTTGGTTAAATATTATGTTCAAAATCTTCAATTCTAACATTTTCACCTTGAACATTTTTAATATCAATTTCAATAATTTCATTCCCAATTTCAATATCATGTTCAACATCTTCAATTCCAACATTTTCACCTTGAACATTTTCATTATCAATTTCAATAATTTCATTCCCAATTTGAATATCATGTTCAACATCTTCAATTCCAACATTTTCAGCTTGAAAATTTTCAATATCAATTTGAACATTTTCATTCCCAATTTCAATATCATGTTCAACATTTTCACCTTGAACATTTTCACCTTGAACATATTCAATTTCCTCTTCACTTGAAAGACCATAGGGCTTGGGTTCACCAATATTTAACATACCTTGTCTTCTCTTCCTATTACCTTCTCTATATATTTGTCTTGATGCTTCAATTTGTTCTTTTGTAAGCTTTCTCTTACATTTTTGCTTCCGACGACTATTGCTCCCCATTATACCTCATAAAAGATGCTAAAAAATGATTTCTTATGACAATTTTGAGTAGAAGATGCTCCAAAAATTTGATCTTTATCTCTTCCTCTCTAAGATCGTGTGTTTTTCGCCTACAAATAGAATGTAGGGTCCAATGGGATGCCCAAAATGACCCACATGGGGTTTTTCTATGGCCCAAAAATCTGATATTGGATAAAATATGATATCTGATTTGAAATTTTTTTAAAAATGTTTTGTAATGGTAGGATTTTAATGCTACAAATTGGATATCTGATTCAAATTGGATATTCGATTTGAATTGGATATCCAATTTGTGCACACATAGACCTAAGAGTAATTAGGAGGTGGAGGATGGGCAAGAGAGAGAGAGTAGAGGGTAGAGGGAAACAGAGAGATAGAGAGGGGGAGAGAGGGAAAGGGAGAGAGAGAGAGAGGGAAAGGGAGAGAGAGAGAGAGATAGAGATGGCGAGAGAGAATTAGGAGGGGGGGGGGAGAGAGAGGGAAAGGGAGAGATAGAGAGGGGGTAAAAGGGAGAGAGATAGAGAGTGGAGTGAGTAGGGAGACCCTAAGAGGGAGGGTGGGGGAGGGGCTTGGAGAGGAGTAAGAGGTAGAGGGTTTGGGGTGGAAGGGGTTTATGGTTTAGGGTTAAGGGTAGAGGGGAGAGAGATAGAGGAAGTAAGTGAAAGAGAGGGAGGGAGGGAGGGAGTGGGAGAGAGATAGAGGGTAGAGGATTAAGGGTAGAGGGGAGAGAGATAGAGGGAGTGAGTGAGAGAGATAGAGAGACTTGAGAGAGAGAGAGAGGTAATGGGAGAGAGATAGAGGGTATAGGGTTGATGGTAGAGGGTAGAGGGTTATAAGGGTATAGGGTTTAAGTGTTAGGGGTTTAGGGTTAAGGGTATAGGGGAGAGAGATAGAGGGAGTGAGTGAGTGAAAGAGAGACCTGAGAGAGGGAAAGGGGGTAGGAGGGAGAGTAGAG
>VDFB02271358.1:1231697871-1231747742 GCA_007258455.2 Sequoia sempervirens
TGGATTAAACAACTAAGAATAAGTGCTACATAATTGAAGTAAAATGACCCCATCCAGTTGGTAGATCAATATTTATCAGCCCTTTACATGTTAACTGAGATTTTTGAAGCTTTTGTTGTTCATTAGCAGCTGGTTTAGCATTGAACAACAACCTTTCCAGCACCTTCACCTCTAGCCAGATGCCATTTAATGCATTTAATTTGCATTCATGCATTACGTACGTCTACCCGCTAGTTTTATTATAAGCTATGCCTTTGCTTAACTTTATTTAATAAATCTATGGGCTCGCATTTTCCTGATATTTTAATGCATTTAATCTACATTCATGGATTGCGTACCTCTAACCGCCAGTTTCTAAACTATGCCTTTGCTTAAATTTATTTAATCAATCTATGCATTCGCATTTTACCCAATTTTTAAAATGAAAATGATTTATAAAGCTACTTGGACGAATAGAAAAATAGATAAATGCTAATTTTCCAATATAAAAAATAGCTCTCCAAATTCAAACTATACAAAAAAATAAGTAATATGTTAAATGCCGAAATGTGATTGGCCAATGCTGCCGGTTAAAAGCATTCTAGGTGAATGCATAAATCCTAATTAATTAGATATCAGATGAAACAAGGATAAATGAGAAAAATGGCATTGACTAAATTGACATGAATGAAATCTCAGCTGGACCTATTAGCTGATACACTACATATACTGTGACATTTTAGCTTCAAAGAACTCTCATGGCTATCAACCTGCTATCATGTAAAAGCCACATAAATTTTCATTTTCCAATTCCATCGGGTCATTCTATTTCCATTTGCCTAACATTATTTCATTCCATTTTCTAGCACTTATTATTAATTGTTTAATCCAACTACATGCAAGTAGAAATCATAGCTCATGGCATCCTTATGTACTTGTGCACAAATACATGTTGTCTAACATATTAACATGCACATGGTTTTCCACTGCTACTTTGTTAATTGGCTTTGATTAATAAGTGAAGTCTGCACAAGGATAATTATAATTATTTCTTTCCTTTAATTCTTATGTATTTATAGACTGGTTAGTAGCTAACTAATTAATTAGATATGAAATGATACAAACGTGAATGAGAGCTACAAGCTAGAAGAAAATGACAAAGTTAACATGCCAATATGAATGTGTCTTGACTGAATACTCATTGATTAAAATTCGCCAAAAACATTTCAATCTCATATGGTTCCATCCATGCATACATCCATGTCTCTTTTACTACAAGTCATTGTGTATCTATGTATCCTCAGATGCAACCATCCATATATTGATTCATGCATATATGTGACTATGTATACATGCACCTACCAGTATATGTATGGTTGTATCTATTGATACATGTATACATTGGTATATGCATATATGCATCTGTCAATAGTATGCATGAATACATGTATGTATGGATATATGGATTCTACGCATACCTACATGTATACCATCTATCACAACAACATTTGCACCATACAGAACAAAGAAAGATATGAACAAAATATTGAGGTTACGCAATCAAACACTGAGGGCTTTGAAGATAATTATACAGTGATGCGCACATACATGTTGTCCAACATATTAACATGCACATGGTTTTCTACTGCTACTTTGTTAATTCGCTTTCTTTAACAACTAATATGTACAAAAGGATAATTGTATTTATTTCTTTCTTTTTATTCCTGTGTATTTAAACACTAGTTGGCAGCTTCCTAATTAATTAGATATTAGATGAAACAAGGATAAATGAGAAATATGGAACTGACTAGATTGACATGAGTCAAATGTCAAGTGGACCTGTTAGCTGACACGCTATCATCATTGTGACATTAGCATCTAACAAGTCTCATTCATGGCTCCAAACCTGCTATCATCTAAAAGCCACATAAATATTCAATTTCCTACCCGATGGGGTCATTCTATTTCCATTTGCCTAAATTTATTTCATTACATTGTCTACCACTTACTATTAATTGGTTAATCCAACTACATGCAAGTAGAAATCACAACTCATGGCATCCCTATACACTTATGCACAAATAAATGCTCTCTAACATATTAGCATGCACATGGTTTTCCATTCCTACTTTGTTAATTGGCTTTGATTAATAGGTGAAATGTGCACAAGGATAATAATCATTATTTCTTTCTTTTAATTGTTATGTATTTAAAGGCTAATTAGCATGTCAATATCAAGGTGTCCAGACTAAATACTCATTGATTAGAATATGCTGAACATATATCAATTTTATATGGTTCCGTCCATGCATATATCCATATGTATTTTTCTTCATGTCATTATGTATCTATGTATCCATAGATGCAGACATGCATATATTGATTTATGCATTTATGTCACTATCTCTCCATGCATCTGCCTATATATGTATGGATGTATCTATGGCTACACGTTTGCATCGGTTTATGCATATATGCACCTATCAATTGCATGCACACATCCATGTATATATGCATCTATCGATATCTTCCATGGATACATGTATATATGCATGTCTAGATTCATGCACCCATGTATGTGTCTTTGGCTCTGCCCATCTGCAAATGCATTTATGCATATTTCTACACATAGATGTATCTGCACACCTCTCTGTATAACATATCTATCTATGTTTGCATACATGTGTCTATGCATCCATCTATACATGTGTGCATGTGCAACATGCACATATGTATTTGTGCATGCATATACAGTAGTACTCTTCCTTACAACACAAGCATCTAGAACAGAATACAGTATCCACAAAGCAACTATGATGCATTGCAAGTGGCTTAAATCTATATTAAATGGCCAGAGTATGCTGGCCACCCATGCCCACCAAGCCATTCCAGTGCCTTCCCGACCTGCCAGATGCCATTTAATGCATTTGCTTCAATTGTTTTCACCACTCTATGTGTTCACATTTTCCTAATATTTCAATGCATTTAATTTGCATTCATGGATTACGTTCCTCTACCCGCCAGCTTTATAAACTATGCCTTTGCTTAAATTTATTTAATCAATCTATGTGTTCGCATTTCACTGATTTTCTAAAACAATAATGATTTATAAAGCTATTCTGATGAATAGAAAAACAGATAAATGCTAATTTTCCAATATAAAAAATAGCTCTCAAAATTCAGACTATACAAAACAAAAAAGTTATATGTTGAAATACATTCATGCATATTGTCCATACATGCATTTATGCATATATGCCTTCATCCATATTTGCTTGTGTATATGAATGCATCCTTCCATGCAACATATGCATATGTATCTATATGCAAATATGTATGCATCCACTTATCCATGTATTCATTTCTCCATCTGTCCATGCAGCTCTCTTTTATGTGTGTACATGTATATGTCGATGCATCCATGCATATATCTGTGAATAGCTCTATGTATTTCTCTCTCCATTCATTTATTGTTCTCTAATGCATCAACATTTGCATATTTTTGGTTTCGTGATCTTCCATATTTATTGTTTTCATAGTATATGCATAACAACTTCTGTTTTGTCTTCTATTTTGACTCTTGTATCCTTAAATATCATTATATTTTTATATCTATTCTTCTCTTGTCGCATTTCAAGGAAGCTTAAGGATCTCGGCACCTTTTTTAGTACGAAGGAGAGTGAGAAATGGGACATGAGTCTTTCTTCTATGTTTGTATTGAGACACCCAGCCCTATGATGATTTTAAAAAGCATAACCAATAACAAACTAGACATTCTTACACCCTTTGATGGAACAAATGATCACTTCATACCCTATCAATTCCATTCATTTCCATTTCCACCATTGCACATCCTTTCTTCTCAAATCAAATACATTTCAAAATCCATTTATATGCTTGCCTTCCATCACACCAATGTGTTCCATTCCTTTTTTCTTTCAATCTAGCTCACTCATTAAAATTTTTATATCTTGCATTTTATTTTAAGCGTACAACTCAAAAATCATAAATTCATACCATTTACATTCCATTCATTCTCATATCCAGTCTCGCATATCCTTGCTTCCCATATCAAATACTTTTCATAAGCCATTCATATACCTTACTTGCATCTCATCATTCTCTCAATTCCCTCTCTTTCTTGTACTTATATAGCTCATTCTTATTTTTTACCCTCACATATCTTTATCTATCTATAGCTCAAATATACCTTCATCCATCACAACAAAATTCACACCATATCGAACAAAGAAAAAAATGAAGAAAATATCAAGGTTAAGCAATCAAACACTGAGGGCTTCGAAAATAACTATCATAACATAAAGTTGTATTCAAGAGTTCTTTTCAAAACGTCTTTTCTAAATCCTATTTATTACAGATTCCTAAAAGGGCGTATGACAATTTCTTGAAGGCTAAAATGTATGATCAGATTTAACAAATGTTTACATGTATCCATGCATTCAAATGCATCATTAGATATCCTTTATACACTTGTTCAAAAAACAATTTGGTATTATTATTTTGTTTCAATCATAAATGTTATTTGTATATGTTTCAAATGCAAATTTTCTAACGTTTCTAACTTTATGCACGCAGGCATATATAGATTCTTGTTTACATACCAAATTACATGGACACATGTACACATCCATGCATGCATAAATGTTTACATGGTTCCATATATTTATGCATTCCTTCGATATATGCATTGGTGATAAGTAGTTTATTTTTCCTATTTTCTTTCATTTAATACTGCAAATGCAAGTTGAGTTTCAGTGTGCTTTGACGCATTTAGAATGCTTTGATTATAAATTTGTATTTCTAATCGGTTTTAGTGCTTTCCATTCAAATTTTTCGTTCAGATGCGGGGGATGCTTTTCACACTCCTTTGCATTATGTGCACATGGATACATGTATACATGTGATCAGATTTAACAAATCTTTACATGTATCCATGCATTCAAATGCATCATTAGATATCCTTTATACACTTGTTCAAAAAACAATTATGTATTATTATTTTGTTTCAATCATAAATGTTATTTGTCTATGTTTCAAATGCAAATTGTTTCTAGCATTTCTAACGTTATGCACGCAGGCATTTATAGATTCTTGTTTCCATACCAAATTACAGGGACACATCTACACATCCATGCATGCATAAATGTTTACATGGATCCATATATTTATGCATTCCTTCGATATATGCATTGGTCATAAGTAGTTTATTTTTCCTGTTTTCTTTTATTTAATACTGCAAATGCAAGTTGACTTTCATTGTGCTTTGACGCATTTAGAATACTTTAATTATAAATTTGTATTTCTAATCGATTTTAGTGTTTTCCATTCAAATTTTTCGTTCAGATGCGGAGGATGCTTTTCACACTCCTTTGCATTATATGCACATGGATACATGTATACATGTCATCACATTTAACAAATCTTTACATGTATCAATGCATTCAAATGCATCATTAGATATCCTTTATACACTTGTTCGGAAAACGATTATGTATTATTATTTTGTTTCAACCATAAATGTTATTTGTCTCTGTTTCAAATGCAAATTGTTTCTAACATTTCTAACTTTATGCACACAAGCATTTATAGATTCTTCTTTCCATACCAGATTACATGGACACATGTACACATCCATGCATGCATAAATGTTTCATAAGTAGTTTATTTTTCCTATTTTCTTTCATTTAATACTGCAAATGCAAGTTGAGTTCCATTGTGCTTTGACGCATTTAGAATGTTTTGTTTATAAATTTCTATTTCTAATTGATTTTAGTGTTTCACATTCAAATTTTCCGTTTGTATGCAGAGGATGCTTTCCACTCTCCTGTGCATTATGTGCACATGGATACATGTATACATGCATGCATGTATACATAGATGGCTCAAACATTGTTACAAATGTTTGAGATTATTTGCAATTAATAATTCAAACAAATTAATAATACATTTTCGCTTCCTGAATAAGATCATAAAGGATGTAAAAATAAATGTATTCATTGGTATATCTATAAACATTCCACGCATTAATGCACCATTGCAAATTATTTCAAACTTTCCTAGCTAAATTTAGTACATTTATATTCCTAACTTCTATCTAATTACTTTTTCTAACTCATAGCTAGATGCTTTTTACCTCTCGGCAGGAACTCGACGCTTGCGTCACATGTTTGAAATATTTTCCCTTTAATATTAAAGACATTCTTTTAAAAAATGCTTTAGGCAAAAAATTTACCCGCACCTATTTTATGTCTTCCCAACAACATTGAAAAATATTTTACCACTCAATTCACATTTAAGACAATGGCCATTTAAATAGTGAAATTAAAGCCCTTAAAATACTTTACCATCGGGCTATTAAAATCTTTTGAACCTAGCCTCTTTAAAACTCCCACGGGCCCACATGCCATGCAACGAAATCTCACAAACCCCGCGGTTTTTAAACAACATGCATCTTTTTCCTATGAGACAATGAGCGACGGTCTGGATTTGGATACATTGACATCTCTTTTTGTCTTTTGTTGATATTTTCTTTCTTCCCTATTTTCCCTAATTCCTTTGTTCTTCGTAATCTTTGGCCATGGTGGCAATCCATCAAACACTTACAGTTTTTTGAAACTCTACCTCTTCTCTTCGAAGCTAAATGTAGGAATTCAGCATAGCATGATACCAATAACTAAACAAAGGTATTTCTTGTATAATAATTTCCTTTGCTATACTAGCCACAAGCAAAAATAATGGCACCCCTGCAGCAAACATTTTCCTTGTAATATCTAATTCTCCTCCATCAAGGGCTTCTCCAAAGCCATCGTGACTCCTTTTCCTTCGATGGATTTTCTCTGCCCCCTCAAGATGCGCTGGATCATTCTTTAAAACCATCCTCAGTGCATTCGAGCTATGTAGAAGCCTACCATTTTTTTCTTTGAATCCCTCCTTCTATGGTGAAAACTGCAAAATGAATCCCGGTTTCAAAGTGAAATGTCCTCAAGGAAACATTCCACCAGTTTCACTTTATACGGCCTTCATGTTTCTCTTGCCATCAAGCTTGTCACAATGAAATTTCCATGTCACCACAGCGAATATAAAGCATTCGATATCTTTTTATCCACCTTGAGTGCGTACATTCAAACTTAATTTGCTTACAACTTGGGTGCGCGCCATGGTAGTAGGGTGTTGCACCAAAGAGAAATTCCTCCAACAATTTTGATACATTTTGACTGCAAGTGCTAGTCGCGCCCTTCCTCCTTCATCTGGTATGGTAGCGGCCTAGTTTCTTTTCTTTTTTTGTGCTTTGATGGATGTCCATATCTTTGCTTCAACGTCATCTCAGCAAGGCATTCCCTAATATTGTGCCAATAAAGAATTTCCTTCACCAATTTTGATTTATTTCTTCTATACTCATAAATTATCTCCTTGTGTAGTGGCTGCATCAAATTTTCACAATATAATCCTCAGCCCTCTCTATTTTCTGCTCCAATAGTTTACAATGCAACTCGTGCACTTTGATCCCTACTTTCACTTGAAGACATTGCAAAACGAATCGAATTTCCTAATGTTTTAGCAACATAAGAAATCCTCACATCTGGTTCACCTTGTGTAGCATATGTTGCATCCTTTTATTTCCTTTACTTCAAACCAATCATCGGGTTGAATTCATTTTTAGCTGTCTCAAACTCTTTCTTGGTTGAGGATGATTCCCTTTCTCATAGCAATGAGGTCTTCTATTGTTTCTCCACAATTGAGGAAGTCAGAGTAGCATCTCTATCGACAACTACTTCATGCTCTAAGTCATCCTATCTTTCACTTCTAGAATCTATAATTTCTCCAACATTTCCATTGGTGCGGAATATTTTACATTTATTTTTGATGAGTTTAACATATAGTGATCTATCTTTTCTTTATCCTTCTCATTTTAGGGATCTCTGAGATAGATTGTTCCAAGAAACTGCATTTGCATCAAGCTTCCATTTTCCATGTCCTAGGATATAGAATCATTTTCAATGTTTCAATTATTGATCTCATAGTCTCTTTGATTTACAACAATTGTATCTTCAACTATTGACTTCCCAATTGATTCCAAGCTGAGTTGGAGTTCAACATGCATGGGATAAAACTGAACTCGAACCTTTAGGAGCTCATAAATCAAATATTGCTTTGTTAACTTTAATTCAAATTTATGTGATGGGCACCATAAATTTGAGAAATTTATCCTCTTAACAAAGTTCCTTTAATATGAAAATGAAAATGCATTTTTTTCCCTTGGTATGAAAAGATAGACTAGAGATAATAGTTCTGCAACTAAAAACACTGTCGTCATCTTCCACTATTTCAGAAACCTAGTCCTCCTCATCTACATTTACATTCAAAACCTTATTTAAATCATTATGTTCAATGTTAGCTTCAGATACATTTTCCTCTTCACATTCATTGTTTAAATCTTCATTGGCAACTTTTTAATTTCACAACTGTGTAGAGCATGTCGGGTCTCCATGTGGGTCAGACTAAAAAAAATCATTTTCAATTAAGTTTTTTCCTTGAATTTACCTAAGACAGCTTCTAAATGCTTTTGAAGTGAAAATAATGAACTGGGTAGTCATTAAAATCTACTCTCTAGCATATTTGCAATGTAGTTAAAACTGGCTAGATAGGCTTTGGAATCACCCTAGAAAACTAGTCAAATGACGTCCTGGAGCTATGAAAATTCATAAGCATGAAAAAATTTGGTTTGAGATTGAAGTGAAACAAACAAATCAGCAAAAGAGATCATGAGGTGCAAGATATTTATTGTCAAAGTTGCTTAGTCAGACTTTTCTGCAACTGCACTTGTTCAAAACCAATTTAAACTCATCAAGTCACCATTTTGAAAAAATATCAAATCAAATCCTGGGAAGCCGCCACTAGAAACATTAGATCATTTAGGTACACTAAGCATGTGTGCAAGAGGGATTTTCTTCGATCAATATTATTCATGAGATATTGTGGTTCAAAGTTGACCTCCTTGAAACAATTCTAAAAATGTAGGTGTAAAATTAGAACAAACTACATTTGCTTTTGATGTCAAAAAATTAGCAAATCTGATCATGAGGCTCTAAAACTGGATCAAGGAGCATATGAATGTAGGGAGAATGGAAAGAAAGAATCCTTTTTTCTTTAAAATCATCCAGTTTTGAAATATCAACTTGAATAGGAGTTCACTTTGTAGGACAGAGAGTTTGCAAACAACAGAAAAGTGCCAAAACCCTCCAGCTTTGCTTTTGAAAACCCTGTCAAAAATTATCATGGGAAGTTGAAAATTGACATGCCTCTTCACATATGTCACATGAGTATGTCCACCAAGGGGTTTGTCTTGAAAATCAGCTGGCTTTGAATTGTGACCCTCCAAAGTAGGTCACTTAGACAAATTTTCAGGTGCACTTTGAGTGTGCAAAGGAAATTTTTTCAATATGGGCACTAAATTTGCAAAATTTGAAATTCCCAACAACCCCCATCCTTGCAAATAAAGGGAAATTTTTAGATTCTCACTTTGACTTGATTCACCTTAAGGTTGATAGTCATTTCATTATGTGGATCTCATTTCCTAATGAAATTAGAGTAGTACCCCTCTTCCCTCTTTGGATCCACTTTTCCATTTTGGGAAACCCTAGGAGACCCCTATTTTTCTATGTTTCCTTTTGGTCAACCTGACCTTGTACAACACAATTCTAAAAATTGGAGTCCCTTTATCCCTAGATCTAGGTTTTGCAATAGTTTGCATTAGTTGCATTACATTTAGGGTTCTTTAATCTTGCATTAGTGAAAATTGCATTTAGAGTTAAAATTCCATGTTTGCATCACTTAAATTCTTTAAAAAATAGAAAAATTGCATTAGATCTAAATTTATTTTGCATAGTACTTGCATTAGGATCATCAGTAAATCATTTAATTTCAAATTTAGATTCATATTGCATTTTTAAATTTTTCACATAATCCATCATTTGACATTAGTTTAACTTGCATTTAGAGACACAAATCTAGAAAATATGTTATAGAACTTTCTGTTACAAATCAGAAACATAAAATACATAGGATAAGCTCAACATCTGAAAAATAAAATTTAAAAAACCCTAATCCAGGACCCATTCACCCATGGGTGAATGAGTCCCTTTATAGGCCTTTTCAAGAAATTATTGACTGATTTCTAATCTTTGCTTTGCATTTTTGTTTTTGTTTCCAGATTTAAAAGTTGAATTTCTAAAATAGTTTATTTGCATTTTCAAAATAATGGTCATTTAGTTAAATTTTGTAACATTTTTGAGATCATTTTCTTGCACGCTTCAATAAAATTTAGTGTTAAATTTCTACACTTTTCCTTCATTTTTAGCATTATTGCATTATTGGATAGATTAGTTTGCATTTTGCAATCATTAGAAAATGAAAAGAAAAAATAAAAAACATAAAAAAGAAACAAGCAAAACTTGATGAAACTCTTGGAGAAAGCATAGTTATTTGATAATGTCAAATCTCTTTTTCCAAGGTAACATATCCCTCAATCCCTTTAGTAGCAATGACTTTGATATTTTAGATGAAGACCTTGAGGATTTCATCTCACAAGGCTCATCCACTAAGGCTTGTCTTGATAAATAAAAACATAGAGACGTTAACATAATCACACCTCAAATTATCCTTTACCCTCCCTCACACCAACCTCAAGTTCAAAACAAACCTGTGCTCATCCTAGAACCACCTAAGAAGAAGCCATTGCAACCAGAAGATATCTTGAACTTTACAAGGAAACTAGATAATGACAATGTTTCACAACAACCAGATACAATATTGTTACTCATCCATATAACACAAGGAACAATAGGAAACAACAAACCCCTCCCGTTTCATTACCATTACCTCAACCTATCTTTCCTAGTGCTCCTCGATTTCCTTTACATAGTGGAAAGGAGTATGATCATGTTGAACAAATTAAGAATACTCTTTCTAAGATATCCTTATGGGATCTTATTCAAACCTTACCTAACTACCATAGTATGCTTCAAATAGCTTTGTAACAAGTTGTGATTCCAACTAATACAAATCCTAATTATATGGCATCCCTAGTTCAAGGAATGAACAAGGTTAATCTAGATATTGTTTTTCACCAAAGTGATTTACCCTCCTTGGAAATTCAAAAACAATATGAAGCCTTCATGATCATAGCCATTATTAATAGGAAATCAATAAAGAAAACCCTTGTTGACAATGGATCAACCCTTAATGTGTGTAGTGTGAACATTTTGGACAAGCTTGGAATTAACAAGAGTAAAATTAAACCTAACTTGTTTTCCATTCATGGATTTGATAACATAGGAAAATGACCACTTGGAGTAATCACATTACCTGTTATCATTGGGAAAGCTACATTGCAAGGTAATATCCATGTTATGCCTCGTGATCTTTCATATAATATTCTTCTAGGTAGACCATGGATTCATGAAATATAGGTGGTTCCTTTGACTCTTCATCATTTAATGAAGTATGTCTATAATAATAAAGTTTACACACTCAAGGATGACCCTAAACCTGAAAGTTGTTTGCACACTGGAAAAGATAAACAAAGTCCTATGAAAACATTGATACCAACTTCAAAAGTTGAACTCACACAAGAAAAAGAAAAAGAGAAGAATATTGAAGAAGTCACTAAGTTATTGGAAGATGATTGGGGTTCCTTATATTTCACACCAACATTCATGGGAGAATATAAGATGACAACAAAAAAACCTAAAAAAGGAAAATAATCAATGGTAATGTGAACACAAAACTCAGAAGAACAATCACAAGCATCTACTTCATCCACTTTAGAAGAAGACACAATTTATACAACAAACTTTGATGAAGTGGACTATCAAAAACCACTGAATCTGAAAGAGATGGAACAACTTTATGGAAAAGGTTATGAGCTCTTGAAATAACTTGGTTATAGTGGAAAAGGATGTGGAAGAAAATAAAAAGGCATCTATGTTCCTATAGTGACTAACACACAAGAAACAAAAAGTGGTCTTGGATATTGTCCTTCTAAGATAATGAAAGCAACACAAAGACATTCACTCAACATTGACACCATCATGTGTAGTTCCTCTAAGAAAACTCTCACTTTGAAGCATCCTGGATTGATTGATATATGTGAGGAATCATTGGAATACTTTGAAGATGATGAAGCTTTTAAAGAAATGTTAGGAGTTTATCAAAAGTCACTTACTCCCCCTAAGAAACAAGAAGTCACTTGTGCTATGGTTAATACTAAACAAGTGGATGAAGAAAAGGAACTCAATGATGTTGACAATGATAAGAAAAACAATATTATGAAATTCCAAGACAAAATGCACTTCCTATGGGAGATACAATCAACATACTCATGGATACATCTAATGAAGAAAGAGTGATTCAAATAGTAAAGTGTCTTGATGAGGATGAATAAGAAGATCATGCAACATTATTACAGGAATTTCATGAACTCTTTGCTTGGACTTATTTGGATATGTCAGGTATTGATGCTAAGATAGTGACACACGCCATAGTTCTTGAACAAAATGCAAAACTAGTAAGATAGAAGATACATAAGATTAATCCTAAAATAGCTTTATTGGTGAAGGTTGAGACTAAAAAACTCCTTGAAGCTAGATTTATACAACCTATTGACTATTCTCCATGGATCTCAAACATTTTCACGGTAATAAAACCTAATAATTGTATTAGGACGTGTATGGATTTTCATGACCTTAATAAAGCATCTCTAAAAGATGTTTTTTCCCTTCCTAATATCAACATGATATTAGATTCGATTGTGGAACATGATTTGTTGTCATTCATGGACGGATTCTTGGGATATATTCAAAGATTTATCAACCCTCAAGATCAATACAAGACAACATTTACTATAGCTTGGGGGACATTTTGTTGGGTGGATATGCCTTTTGGATTAAAGAACATGCGTGCAACATATCAAGGAGCTATGACTTTGATATTTCATGATTACATCCATAAGAATTTTGAAGATTATGTTGATGATATTCTAGAAAAATATTTAACTTGACAAGACAATGTTAAAATCCTTCGGAATATATTTGAAAGAATGAGAAAGTATAACATGAGACTGAATCCAAAAAAGTGTGTCTTTGGTGTGGATAGTGGAAAACTTTTAGGTTTTATAGTATCTCATAGAGGCATTGAGGTGGACACGAAGAAAATTGATGCTATCAATAACATTCCACCTCCTAAAAATATTTCTCGATTAGGTACCCTACAAGGGAGAATTCCAGCTATTTGTCATTTTGTGGCATCCTTAGTAGATCTCGAACATTACCCTTTACATAAATCCTTAAGAAAGAAGTTGAGTTTAAGTGGAATGAGGATTGTAAACATGCACTTGAGAGTTTGAATTATTATCTTGCTTCTCCTCATATTTTACAACTTTCTATGCAAGAAAAACCATTCATCCTTTATATAGTAGCGTCATCCCATGCTCTAGCAGCATTGTTTGCTAAACAAGACGAAAGCAGTAGAGAACATACCATTTATTACATTAGCTGAAATTTTATTGGTTATGAAACACAACATACAATGATAAAAAAATAATGTTTGGATCTTGTATTTTCTACTAGTAAATTGAGACATTACTTGCTAAACATGGAAGTTCATGTGATGACAAAGTTTGATCCTTTAAAACATATTTTTGCTAAAACAGATTTATCAAGACTCTTAGCTAAATGGATTATATATATATATATATATATATATTTAGACTGCAAGAATCGGGTAGCACGACCCCCTATAAACTGCAGTGCACCTGGTAAACTTTTTAACGTGACCGGCGGCGCTGGCGCGACACACCCTCCAGTACCACGGGGGTGGGGGAGACTAGACCTCGTGACCAACCTCCTGCAACAGGAAAGATTTAGCCAACCGAGCTAGGGCCCCAACCCCGCTAAATGGATTATATTATTAACTAGGTTTGATCTTAAATTTATCTCTCAAAATAAAATCAAAGGACAAGCCTTAAATGACCATTTAGCTAATGATCCTTCTCCCCTAGCATTACCTAATACGAACTTGTTCCCTGATGAAAGTGTGTTGACTATCAAAAAAGAAAAAAGAAACATGGGAATCGTATTTTCAAGGTTCTAAGTGTTGAACTAGCTTCGAAGCTGGGGTTATAATAATTCCTCCTTCAGGTAAGCCTATTATTTTATCCTTTCATCTAAACTTCCTATGTACAAATAACACTACAAAGTATGAAGCTTTAATCGCTCATATACATGTAGTGTTAGCCTTCAGTGTTCAACACATTTCTATATTTGGTGATTCTCAACTGGTCATTAAACAAATAAATGGTTCATATCAAGAAAAACATGATAAAATCATTCAATACAAGGACCTCACAATGACATTATTAGATAAATTTGAATCATATAGCATTAATTGTTAGAGTAATAAGTTGTTTTACTTAATTAATTACATCACATTGATTAATTAATTAAGTCACTTATTCCTCTTTATTACTTAAGCTAAACTTAGGCACATTTATTAATTAATTATTAATTATTGAGTGTGCACACTAGGGTTTCATTTAGGGTTTCCCTTTTTAGGGTTTCTTGATCTCCTTCATAAGGATTGATCACATTGTAATAATTGATTCTCTTAATGCATTTTTACTGAGAGGTTTACAGAGAACAACTTTTTCGGTTCTTCATATCTTTTGCATGTGACAGGTATCCATCTTGCATGCAGGTGATCTTGGATTCTAACATGGTATCAGAGCTCCAGACCTGCAGCTGCTTGTTCGTGATCTGAAGATATGGCCTCTTTGTGAGTTTCGGGTGCAAGGGTTTCCACAGCATTTTTCTGCAAGATCTGGGGGTAGCCTATTTTTGGGCTCACAATGGGCTCAAACGACGCGCCATCGCGCAGCGTCCCAAAACCCTAGAAACGCCAAATCGCCCATTTTCGTGCAGTTGATCCGGGAGGAATTTGTCTGAGGGCGACGTACCAAGGCCCCGGAGGCACGCGTAAAAAAATTAAAATAGTTTTGCTGCCCACGGCCTAAAGGCGCTGCCGCGTACGAGAGCAACAGCGTACCGGGCCCACCCCGTCGTATGCATCGCTCCTCATTCCGGTCATGGAGGACCGGGGGCTCTCCATTCAACAGCCGCCGCGATCGGAATATTCCGATCTTCGAAAAGCATATACCGGAGTCCATACAGGGTATATTCCGGCGATTTGCAAGGCATATACCGGCGACGAAAATTTTTTGTGGGGGGCCGAATTTTTGCGCCGACGGCCAGATGGCCGTCAATTTTAAGCTCGTGAAAGGGTGACGTCAGCATGACGTCATCGGCCGTACGGCCTCCTTGCCCCCTCCTAACCCTAGTTTGCCCTAAAGAAGCAGTTTTTTTCTTTTGGCCATAACTTGGGCATACGGTATCGAAATCGGGCAAACGAGATATCGCCGGAAAGCTGGTTCCGAGCTCTTTCGTTTGGTGCAGTTTATTTTACAGTATTTTTCTGTTTTACTGCATTTATTTCTGTTTGAAGTCAGATGTACTTTTTATGCTTCCGAGCTCATAACTTTTTGCCACGATCTCCGTTTTTCGCCTCGTTTGAAGCGTCGGAAAGGTATTGAGGAGCTCTAGGTTGCTGTCCATGCACTTTTTCTGTATCTATCCCAGGTTTATCAGTTAGTTCAGATTTGACCCGATGGGTTGTTTGGCGATTACTTGGATGTTTTGGCAGTTGGGAGAGTGCATCTTGCATCTTTGCACTTCATTTTCAGTAATGCATCATTCAATAATTACTTGCTGCTTCATAGCTTCCAGAGTTGTTCCAGTTTGGAGTTTTCGAGTGTTCCGTGGCATCGGGGTTTCTGTTGCTTTAATCATGATTCCTTGAGTCAATCAGTGACTCTCATCCGGTTTCAGTAGTATACAGAAGAATATTTCCTTGCTTGCCTATATCAAGTTCCAGTGTTACTCTACAGAGTTCTTCCAGTGCTTCTTTGCAGCATGTAATCTCATTGTAGGGGGGTTTTGTCCCACTGGGTTTTTCCTTCTCTACTCCTTTTTTGTGTTGTATTGGGTTTCTTGCACATCACTTTGTGCCATATTTTGTACTCGCACTGTATTATAAAGTGCCATGGGGGGTTGTGTAGTGCCTTTGTTTTGCCATCACACCTTTGTCCGGTGAGTGTCCCTCCACGACAACAGTGAATCCAGATGATTCCAGTCTCATGTATGTGTGCTTTATTTTGCACACCACTTTTTCAGTTGCAGGTGCTTTCTTGTGCACTTTCAGATGTTCTTGGTTCCTTTTCATGCACTTCTTTCTTGCATTTGTAAATGGGTACCTGATCAGGCCTCGTTGCCGGGACCCATCTTTGCTTTCATGCATCTTATTCTAGTGTTTTAGCTTCTTCCTAAGTTCATCTTAAGGGGGGGTGTTAGAGTAATAAGTTGTTTTACTTAATTAATTACATCACATTGATTAATTAATTAAGTCACTTATTCCTCTTTATTACTTAAGCTAAACTTAGGCACATTTATTAATTAATTATTAATTATTGAGTGTGCACACTAGGGTTTCATTTAGGGTTTCCCTTTTTAGGGTTTCTTGATCTCCTTCATAAGGATTGATCACATTGTAATAATTGATTCTCTTAATGCATTTTTACAGAGAGGCTTTACAGAGAACAACTTTTTCGGTTCTTCGTATCTTTTGCATGTGACAGGTATCCATCTTGCATGCAGGTGATCTTGGATTCTAACATTGATAACATACCACGAAAGGATAATCGACATGAAAATGCAATGGTGAGTGTCACCTCCCTTGTATCTCCTAAATATCCTTTTGTCAATTTCACATTCACAATCCAAATGATCTTAAAACCTTCAATCAATGAAAAAGTTAAAGAAAATTATTATTAACAGACATCGAAAAATCTAGTGAATGGTACACAATGATATACAATTACTTAAAAGAAGGTACATTTCTTGAGCCTACAACCAAGAACACTCGAGCTCATCTTCAAAAACTTACATCTAAGTACATAATTCTAGTGGATGTTCTATATAGATGGTCATTTGATGGTCTCTTGCTTAGATGCTTTAAATAATTTGAAAACCCTATAGCACTTAAAGAAGCTCATGCAAGTGCTTGTGGAAGACATTTTGGAGGAAGATCGTTAGTTTAAAACTTAATCTGTATAGGATATTATTAGAGACATATGGAACAAGATTGTTTTACTCACATTAAGAAATTTCATAAATGTCAAGAGCACAACAATTTGATGCATTCTCCTAATTTCGAGCTTCATGCCTAAGTTCCTATTTGGCCATTCTTGGTTTTGGGATTGAATCTTATTGGAAAAATATCACTACCCTATTCTGCTAGACATACATTCATAATTACCGTGACAAATTATTTCACAAAGTGGTTAGAAGCTATCCCTCTTTGTTCTGCAACATATGATGCAATATGTCATTTCATATTGGAACACATTATTGCTCGCTTTGGTCTTCCTTCCACATTAGTTTCAGACAATGGAACTCCATTTAAGAACAATGACATGAAGATATTCTTGGAAAAATTTCATATTCAACATCATTTTTCAACACCATATTATCCACAATCAAATGGTCAAGTAGAATCCACTAACAAGAATCTTGAAAATGAAAAGAAGAAAATGTTGTACTCTCTTTCGATTCTAGGGTTTTGGACCTGAAAGGAGAGACACTTTTCTTTCTCTTCACTCAAGAACAAACCCTTAGATTTCACTACAAAGGACATTGAAATCTGGCAAAGGGTTTTCCTAGGGAATGAATGATATCTAATGAGGGGCTCACCACCAAGTGTAAACTTGGAAAATACAATGAATTGGAAAACATAGTGTGAAATGTAAACTAACTCTAAATGACCTAAGAATGTGAACAAAATGTAACAGAAAGATATGAAACTGAAAGTGTGCACTTGGAAATGTGTTGAATACTAGAAACAACTCTTAAATTTTGAAAGAAATGAATTTTTGACCTACTGGGACTCATTCACCATTTTGGGAAAATTAGTCCTAGTTCTAGATTTTGCACGAGAGTAGGTTTCAAGAAAATGGGTATCCAAATCTACAAATATCTCTGAAAAGAACATACAGTAGGACTCATTCGCCACTTGTGGTGAATGAGACTAGTTTGGCTTTTCTGGAAATTCAAAGTTTGGATCTACTCTTCTCAGTCCACTCAATCTATTCCTCCAGGTGTCTGGATCAAAAAGTCTAATTTTTGGGCTTGTAGGTGACTTTTTATGAAGATTATGACCTTGCAAATGGGGAGACAAGCTTGAAACCTAATTTTCAATAATCCTCAAGTCTTCAAAGTACCTAAATCTACAATTATACAAAAAGAGAAAGAAAAACTTGCTTATTTTTTAGGGAATGGGGGTTTGCCTTGGTCAAACCTCGTTTAGGCAATTAAACCAAAATGGTGAAATAAGATAATGAAGAATAAACATGAAATAATGCAATTAAAACCATTCCATGATGATGGATCTTGAATTTCTGCAACAATTGATGAAGAATTATGCCCTTGAATGCCTTAAAATTGATCTTGAATGCTATCTTAATGATCTTGTGAAGACTTGACATGCTTAACTCTTGAATGCTTGACTTGATGACATGCATGTATGATTTTTCTTGGATGGAATGAGGATTTGAAAGCTTTTTTATATAGGAAATGTACTCATATGACCGTTAATTTGATCCCCAAGGCTGACATTGAAGAAATTTAAATTAAAAACCCAATTTTTCCCACTCAAACCTCAAAAATAGCCCAAATGGGACTCATTCGCCATCCTAGGTGAATGAGTCCCACCTATATGGGACTCATTCACCCAAAGTGATGAATGTGTCCCACATGGGCTATTTTTCTAGCTATAATATTGGGAGTGGAGAATTTAAGCTTTTATGTTCATTTAGTTAGTTTTTTTTATTGAAATATGCCTCAGGATGCATAATATAGGGTCATAGGGGCCTATTAATGATGATATAAAGGTCATAAATGTAAGAGGTCCCAAAATCCAATGTGAAAGTGTAAATAAATACACTTTACAACACTAAATTAAAGCAAAATTGAGTCTATTTAGCTTAGAATGGTCATAAATCACATGTGAATGTGTAGAACACATTACAACACTAGATTAGGTCCACTTGATTTACAAGCCTCCAAAATTTAATTTCAAGATGTAAATAAATACATTTTATAACATTAAATTAGGATAAAGTTAGGTTAATTTATCTTAAAAAGGGCTCAAGACCTAATGTGGATGTGTAAAACACCTCACAACACTAGACCAAGGCAACATTAAATCCAATTTATCATTAATTATTCTCATATCAAGAAAAGAACACTTTTTTCTACCATACAAAAAAAATCTTAAGGAAAATGGTAAGTAAGCATAATAAAGATTGGCACACTCAACTAACTTATGCATTGTGCGCCTATCGTACAATTATTAGAACATCTATAGGAATCACTCCCTACAACCTTGTTTGTGGTGCCGATGCAATAATTCCCTTCGAGTTAGAAATTCCTTCATTGTGAATCACTCTTAAAGGGCTTATCAATGACAACACCTACAAAGAGCAATAATTGCACTAGTTTGAAATGCTCGATGAACAGTGTATCAACGCTCTTGAGAATCTTGAAGCTTATTCCAAATGAATGCAATGTAATTATAAAAATCATGTCATCCCTCATGTATTTAATAAAGGTGACTTGGTGTTGTATGCGAATCAACATAACGTAAATGTCACCTTGAATGAAAAAGGAAAATTCATCCCTAATTGGCTAGGACCTTATGTAATTAAAGAAAATTATGGGTCCAGTGCCTATACATTAACACAAATGAATAGTACACCTTTAAAGGAACTTATCAATGCCACACATTTGCATTGATACTACACCTAACATCATCTTTAAATAGTATTTTATTAAAGCAGTGTTGTTAGATTTAGATAGTGTCCTGTTTTTATCTCACATTTCTTCATTCTTTGACAAATGATCTTGGTGTGTCTTAGAGTCTAAGGTGACTATTCAAAGTTGGTTTGAATTGTTACTTTATTTTGCATACTATTCAAAATAATATTATGCATTGCATTAGATTAGATCCTTATATGCATTTAGTCTTCTAAAAGTTAGATCATAAGTTCATTTAATTTAACATAGCATACTCAATCAAAATGTAGCATCTAATGTAAACTTAAGAGTTTGTATTAGATATTTATTAAATATTCTAAGGATTATTTAATAAATCACATTGACATCTAATTAACATAAGCACATAAGAACAAAACATAAATGCTCATATATATATATTATGTATAAAGAGTTCAAGTACATATAATTAGAAATGCAATGCTAGTGGGGTCTATGACTACTAGAACCCTCAGGGCCTAGGGCTAGCAGCACTCGTCAAGTTATAGTAGGGTATGTGCAGGATCATCATGGAAAAAATAGGCCCTTAAGTGGCAAAAAAATTAGAAAAACTAGAGTTAGGAAACTTGACATAAAAATTTGAATAAGTTATCTATATTATTTCAAAAATATGTAAGAATAGAATCTGTAGAAAATTGAATGTAGTTTCTAAACTACTAGGTTTGTTTTTTTTTTTAAATCTATTTGGTGAAAATTTGAAATTTCAATGCAGTAGTACTTAAAATTTAGGGAAAAATAAGTAGGTTTCTATTTGACCACTCTAACCACAATAAAATGATAATATTTTTTTATAAGATTTTAGATATAAGTAGAGGGCACATGTCCTAATGTTACACAATTTTTTTTTTAATTTGTTTCCAAGTAAATAATTAATTATGATTTTTTTATTACAACTTTTAAAAAATATAAAAAACTCGTATGTCTGACAACCTCAACTTTGTCAAAACTTCATGAAATTCATTTTTTCTTTTTTTAATCCTATAGTATGTGAAGCATAGAGTGTGATGCATGTTTTGGATTCAAAAATGTGACACCATTTGAAAGCTATAGATGTTTTTCAATCAGCCTATCAATCAAGACTTTAGTCATAATTCAAATAGAAAATGAATAATAATTACTTATTAAATTCAAAGTAAAGCATAATTTATATTGGTGGAAAGCTGAGAATCTCCTTGAAAAACCCTTTTCGTTCATCAATTTTGGGTAAAAAAGTCGTCAGCGACATACCCATCATATTGCCACTTTTTGGCCCATCATGATCCTGCACATACCTAGTAGAATGTAATTGTGACTTGCTCATGGACACCTGTAGGCCCTCCACCTATCCAATCACTCTTGCCTCTCGTATGAGTGCCTATCTACTTGCACCCTAGCAAGCACCCCCTGTAACCTTGAGATTTCTACTTGTAGGGCATCCTCCATCCATCTATCAGTGGAACCCTGAGATGCTTGAAGTGTTGAAAGCTCTACTAGAACTCAATCAACACGATTGGTGGAAATCTCGTATTCCACGCCTAATCTTGCTACTAGATTGAAGAGGTCTACATGTTTCCCTAAAAAGGGTGGGGGTATGTACTCTAATGGCATATCATCCTTTGCACACAAGGGAGGTACTATCTCAGTGGTCACTCACTAGTAGAGCTCACACCACTCTTGTGTGGACCCTGCAAGATAGAAATCATAAAAGGTATCAGTACACATCATGATATATATAAAGCATATACATAAAGGTAAAAGTATAATGAAAGCATATAAAACACATCATCACCTAGATCTCTAGTCCATCGATCACGGTAGAACTGTGTAGCAACAGTCCCCTCCTATGCTAGAATTGTGGATGGCCCACTAATGCTAGCTTCCCCCCACTCGTGAATGTGGATCTCTATTGTAGTTAGTGCACATGATCTAGTTACCCATGCTAGAGGTGGATCTATCCTCTTGGTGGAAATTGGATCCTCATATGTCTCATTAGTATCCTCACTCATAGACTGGGTATCCTCTTCCTCATCTAGAAATTTATCAGGAATTGTATCATCATCATCTGTATCTCTATCGATCACCTCATCATCCCTATCATCTCTACACCCAAGAAGAGGTCATGCATGGCTCGCAGGGTGATGTCTAGGAAAGACATGGGATGGTCATGCTCCAACCCACCACTGGTCATAGGTTGGTGTGGTGCCTACATCATCACTGTTAGAGACTAGGGGCATTTCATGGTCCTCATCCTCTTAATCACTAATTTACACATCCTCAATAGTAAGGCAATGAATGTCTCTAGGTCTAGAGGCACTTTGTTTTGATCGTAGGAACCTAGGTCAAGCCTATGGTGGAACTTGTATCTGATCGAACTGGTGCATGACACGATCATAGTAGAAAGGTCTCACTATATAGTCATGTCGCCCTAGAACATATCAATCTTGCTGATGTTTGACCAACTCATGTATCTCTTCTAGCCACTATGGTATCCTGAGATATGGTCTCCATGAGATATCACCCTCCTCCAATCAATCAAATCTAACATGCAAGTGTAGAAAATCTCCCTCCTACCATGACTGTCTTAGTGGATAATTGTAGGCCTATGGATAGCTCATGACTGCTATGGTAGGATAACTCATGGATCTAGTGCATGTGATATGCTCGAAACACCACACCTATAAGAGTGTACAATGCACTATACTATCTAGCTCCTAGTAGACAAATCACTCGAGATCATAGTACAGATGTGCCAACATACTGCGACCCCAAGTGTAGATGGTATAATGTTGCTCCATATCTTGAATAATGTGAAACTAGCCCTCCATCTAAATGGGCCCCTCATCTGTCAAGAACAAGTGTAAGTGCTATAGTAATGACCAAATTCCATCAAATTAGTGGTGTCCATGCGTGTAGTATCCATCTAAGCTCAATGCAAAGCCTGATGCTCGACTCTCAGATGGGGCACCCTAGACAATACAAAATATCATCCTGCATCTCCTCATGTGTTTTCTCATAAGTCAAGTGTACAACCTCAGCCCAAGTGGGTAGTCATAGAATTCATTGTATGTCCTCTAATGTAACAGGACCATCTTCCTAGTAGGTAGATGAAAGGTGCAGGTATCAACATCCCACCTCTCTACTAGGGCTAGTAGCATGACATCGTGATATCTCATGGTGGCATAGCATACACCCAAAATAATCTTGTATCCTATATAATGTTGATCTAGTCCTCCGACAGCTGGGTGATGAGGTCTCAGAGGAAAAATAACGGTTTTCCTCTAAGATGCTGTTGGGCTTGGGGAGGGATCTAAATGATAAAGTAAACAAAGTAAATCCTAAATATATCTATTAATAATTAAAATAATAAACTAAATTTTATCTAGGACATGTGCCATTTTTGGATGAGGGATCTTGGACACTTTGCACTGAAGTGGGACACTTTTCTCCGAAGTGGGACACTTTGCGTCGAAGTGGGACACTTTGTGCCGAAGTGGAACACTTTGCACCAAAGTGGGACACTTTGTGCCAACAATGGACACTTTGTGACAAATATGGAAGCTTTGCAATAATCTTTTCTAGGGTCCTAAAAATACTAACAATACATAAAAATGTAATGTAAATGCATGGAAACAAAGAAGTAGTGAAGAATCCACTCACCATAGGTCAAATCATGTGTCATTCCACCTCATCGTGAAGAACATCAAGTCTGGGAGGCCTGTAGTTTCATCGGTTTGGCATCTTGGATCACTCTACACCAAGGTAAACTACAAAGAGATAAATGTCAAAACGAGATAAAAATGTCTTTTTCATTCATATATGCCAAATTTTAATTATAAAGATGCATAGTTTACTTTAGTTATATTTCATTCAAATCAACATATTAGGGGCTAGAGAACTCCATTTTTTATGTCATCTATTGTGTTGGATTCATAATTCCGCTCCCGATCTCATCAACTATCTATCACTATGTGGTATGGTACTTGGAAATACCCTATGATAAGACTTAATTAATTCGATGTTGTTTCGTGGCTACCCTAATTCCACCTCTGTAAAGCAAGTGGAATCAAGGGGGGCATACATCTACCCTCAAATTTGATTCTCAGTAGAAGTTTTATAAGAATATTTTTGAATGACTAACAAATCTATGTTGCAAGATGTAGGTCCTAACATTGTGGTTTTGCAGATGATTACAGTGGGGGCTTCATTCTCCTTAATGAATCCAATGAGTATCCTTTTATAAAGTATGTTATAACTCCTTTAGCTTGCATATGCACGTACTGTCATATGGCTACTAAAATGGGGGCAAAACGTAGTGTAGAAAATTGTACCCCTTTCTAGGAGAAAGTACAATTCACACTTATTTGGACCTATTTTGGTGACCTTTTCATTAATGCATTTTAAAATCCTATTAATAGGCCACTAATACCCCTTTATCATGTATCCCAAGGCCTATTTTACTTAAAAAAAATTAATTCCCGACACCACAACCTACATTGGATAAATATTATGGATCAAATTAATTCCCTGACATTTAAGAACTCTTGAAGTTTTAGTTCCTCAAACTCAAATTTAGATATGTTTTTTGCAGCATTTCAATCTCTCAAATTTAAATTTCACATGTTAGCTTTCGAGATCTGATAACTAGAAAATTAGATAGGAAGCCTATAAAGCTAAGTGACATTCATTTTACATAGACAAGAGACAAGGAAGAGAATTTCATATGAGATCAAGTATTCATATTCAAGAGCAAGGAGAAGCATTAAAAAGTGAAGTCTTCAAGCAACATTTGAGTTTTTTTTTGCAGGTCTTCAAGCTCATTTTGATATCAAGATCAAGCATTTTCAAATGATTGGTGATAGTTGCCTATAGAGGATCATGATGGATTCTAGGTTTTGGGAGATGCACAAGACATTCAACTAAGCCTAATGACTTTTTCCCTGAGTGATTCCATCTTTTATTATCTCTCTACTAGGTATGTGTAGGATCATGATGAGCCAAAAAGAGGTGATGTGGAAAAAGTTGCAATTTGCATCCACCAAAAGACGTGAAAATCATGAGTTGACTTTTTTTTGGCTTGGGTGTCAGTACATTACTCCAAAGCAATGCCCAAGGAAAATAATTACAAATCAAACATTTGATCCCATAAATAGATACATGCGGCCATTTAAAATCATTTCAACCATTTTAAACAACTCAGAGTGCATTGAAAGTGATGTGTAGGCTATCAGATATCCAATTTGCAAGGTAAGTTTTTGGTTTTTTTTGTTTTAATCGATTTTTCTATTAGTTTTGTATAATTTTAACTAGTTTTTTATGGATTTTTATTAGAAACTAGAGTTTTAATGGATTTTATTAAAAACTAGTGTTTTTTATGGATTTTTATTAAAAACTAGTGTTGTTTATGGATTTTTAATAAAAACTAGAGTTTGTTATGGATTTTTGTTAAAAAGTAGGGTTTTTTTAAGGATTTTTATTAAAAACTAGGATTTTTTTACAACAATTTTATTTATATTGTGTAATTTCAATTAGATTAATTAGTTTTTAACTTTAATCAGGTATTATAGCTGAGAATGAAAATGCACAAATGCCAAACTCTCAACCACCTTTGCACCCATCAATTGAAGACTTAATTGGTGAAAAATTGGAGCAATTGAGGAGAATTTGTGATGTTTATAAGATAATCCCTCGATTATCCCAGATGAAAAACACATTGAAGGAAATAATTAAAAATATAGAAACCCTCTCCACCCAACATAATTCCTTTCTTTCGTGGTGAGAAACCATGTGGAAATATTGCTCCTATGGATTTTCTTACGAAGATGTGAAGAGTCTCCAAATAACAAAAGCCTAAATAGCATCTTTATTTATTAACCCCCGCACCGGTTTGCCAGTTAATGTTAATAAACCAAAACTTTCTATAAAATGGTGCATGAATAAGGACATTGTAGATAAAATTTGGGATCATTGGTGTATGGTTTTTGATAAACCACCCAACAACAATAGTGATATACCATTTTACTTTATTAAAAAATTATATGTTGAGTTTGTGTTAGGGAATCATGTCAATTACTTTGACATTAAATCCTTCTAGGCTGTCGGTGGAGGTATGCCCCAGGATAGACTAGGGGCAGTTAGAGTAGTCCAGCACCCATATGTTCGCCCTCCTTGCCTTCCTCCACCACCTCCTGTACACCATCTAGATATTATTGAGGATGTAGCCACACATACTATTCATACTATTCACTCTTTGAGTGATCTTTTGGTTTCCCATACTTCTATAGTAGCTTAGCCACATGCTAGTGATGTTGGTGATGGATCGAGTTTTGTTGCATCCTCCTCCGCAGGTCCATATATTTTTGTGCCACATACTTGCACTATGTGCCACCAGATATGCTTGGGTCCTCTTGTACAACCCGCTGAGCATCCCTTGGACACTTCTGATTATGACCTCCATGATGTGGACATTACAGGAGATCAGATGCAAGGGAGTGAAGTGCACCCTATAGAGTCCTCTCCTACTAGAGAGGGGGGTGTTGGAATAGTTACACAAGTAAGATTTAATTTGTAAATTCATAACTTGCATTTCTTTTTAAATGAATATTAATAAGAGATAGTATCAAGTACTAATATTTATTTACATGGTCTATTTAACAGTTGATGTCTGAGGAGGAGCTTACACAGGTGACTAATAGCAACCTTAGGGCCATTTCATTTGGCCGCGACATGCACACAGTATATATTTTGACTCGTTTACATTTTTTTATTATATACTTTCTTGTCATTTGAATTGTCATTAATGAAATTATATATTAACTTATATGTTTATCTTATTTTCCTCTTGTAGGAAACACCTAGTGCGAGTGAGGTGTAGTGTTGTCCAAACTATGGAGGTGCAATGTTAGATAAGGGAAAGGTAATTGAACTCAAATTCAATTGAATTAAGATTTTTAAGATCTTATATTGATTATACATACATCAACATAGATTGGTAGTTTCATATGTAATTGTCATTTTTATGTATAGGTGGTTATGAGAAATACATCCTTGTTGACAAGTGTCACAACACCTGAAGGAGTAACTATTGGAACACCTCAAGGAGTAGGTGTTGAAACACCTCAAGGAGGAGGTGTCAAAACTTTTGGAGGAGATAAAGAAAAAGAGATGCCTAAAGAGGTATGTGTTTATTTTATTTTGTGTTTGGTAAATATGTTCCTATTATCGACAATTGTATGCTAACTTGTATCAATTTTATGTTTTTGTTCACATATATAGATTGACATTTCAAAAGTTGGTTTGATTGGTTCTTTGAGGGGCATATTCTAGGACTCCTAACCCTTTGAAGAGATGTATATTTGAGGTAATCAAGATTTCAATTTTAGAGTTCAATTATAATTCAATGTATATTTATTTTGAAGTTAATTATTCGATTTTAAATTATATAGTATAACAAATCTCAATTGTGGTTTGAATTTTTCTTGTGCAGCTACCTTCAAAGACAAAGAGTGCTTCAAAGAGGCTCCATTTTAATGATCCACGAATAGTTTAGGATGAGATAGACATTTTGGCATGTAAATTTTGAATAGAAATTGAGATGGAATATGCCACATTTTGTAAAACTTTGTTTGAGTTGGAATTGATGCCATTTTTGTATATGGACATACACTTGATTATTGGATAATTTGATATATAGAAGTTGACAATCAAAATATTTTTTCCTCATGTGCATGATTGAACTCTTTGAAAATTTAATCTCGAGCAATGGTTAAATATCAATGTACAATAGCATAAAAAATAATGGCTATATTATGTAGTTTATATTCATATTGTTGATTACATTGCATTGCACATCTTTCAAACTCAAAGCATTACTTCACATTGCATAAATAACAACTAGATGTTGATAGATGGAAAAATTTCAATTACAATATAGTTTTTACAAATTCAACCTAAGCAGTCATGAATTTACTTCACATTGCATAACTAATAACTAGGAGTAGTAGTCAATTGCATTTTCTTGTCATTGAATTCTATGAGACCACATTTCTTTGAGGCATTTTTTCAAACAGTTCATTTCCTTGTCTATGCTACCACAATTTTCATACATGTCTACCAAATATTTTTATCAAACAATTCACTGGCTTGTTGCTATGGCTAAAATCCTACAACAAGTGCTTTCAAACAAGCTATGGATGCTTGGAAAAATTCTTTCAAAGCATAATAGGAAGCAATAGCATAGATAAGGAAATGAACTATTTGAAAAAATGCCTCAAAGAAATGAGGTCTCATGGTGATGGAATTCCATGACAATCAAAAGCAATTTTGATTCTCATGACATTCCATCACCATGAGACCTCATTTCATTGAGGAATTTTTTCAAACAATTCACTTCCTTGTCTATGCTACCACATTTTTCATACATGTCTATCAAAGCATTCTATCAAACATTTCATTGCCTTGCTGCTATGGCTAAAATCCTAAAACAAGTTCTTTCAAACAAGCTAAGGATGCTTGGAAAGAATCTAACAAAGAATAATAGTAAGCAATAAAATAGACAAGGCAATGAACCATTTAAAAAAATTGCCTCAAAGAAATGTGGTCTCATGGTGATGGAATGCCATGACAAGAAAATTGCTATAGATTGTCATGGCATTCCATCACCATGAGACCACATTTTTTTGATGAATTTTTTCAAAAAAATCATTTCCTTGTATATGCTACCACATTTTTCATATGTCTACCAAATCATTTTATCAAACGATTCACTACCTTGCTACTATGGCTAAAAGTCTAAAACAGGTGCTTTCAAACAAGCTTGGAAAATGGTGCAGGAGCACCTTGGAAACAAAGGACTAGTTGATGGTTAGTTGATGCAACCAAGGATGGAAAACACTCACTTTCACAATACAAGGGATTCCTAACCACCTTTCTTTTTACAAACTCAATCTGGACTTATTTTCCAATCTTTCACCTAGATAAGCTTGTAGGTTAGCAACTCCAATTTTCTCAACTTAACTCTCAGATATCTTTAACAACTCCTGCAACTAATCATCATTCTAGAAACCCATTTTAGTCCCCTTCAACATAATTCCAACTCACATAGGACTCCTTTGGAACAACTTTCACAAATCATGCAAACTACGCTGCTCAACCTAGCCAAATAAGCCAAATTTCCAAAGCAACCACCCTTGGAACACTTCATAGACCCTAAAAATTGTTGGGGAAGCACTCAACATATGAAAAAACCTAAAATTTTCCCATTTATCCTCTGGAACTCACACTCGAAGACCCTATTCCACAAAACCCTCAAATTGCTCAAATTTGGCAAGGGTTTATTGAAAACCTACTTGTAGACTTCCCCAGACTTTACCACCAACTCCAACACCCTTGAATAACCCTACACAAGCTTAAAAGAACAAGAAAATTGACTTCTCTCAAATAATTCCCACTTTTACCCTCTCTAACATCACTTTTTCATGCAAAAACACCTTAAATGCCATCTAGGGCATCACCAAAAATCATAATGCTGACCTCCCCTACACAAGAAATAATGAAAACATGTTTATCTATCTTAACTAAGCCTATCCACCAAGTTACAATATCATACAATGGGTGGAATGCTTAAAACTCCATTTTAAATGCACTCAAACCCTTGGAACAGGGCTCACAGACTGACCTCCAGTAAAATGCCTCTTAAATGCACAAAAATGAATGAAATTACTTCAAAAAAAGTTTATGAAGAAGTTAACTTTTCTGCCCACCAGTTTCCATTAAAAATAAAGCACAACTACACTATACAGAAGCATACAGTACCAAGAAACTTCACGAATTCTGGAAAAACATAGAAATTTTCATGGAGATAATAAGATTTTATTAATTCTCTTTCAAACTTGGTTTATCCAACCTCAAACTCGAACATAAGAGGAATTTTTAAACATGAAAGTTTGAAATTGTGTTAGTTTGAGTTGTTGTGACCTTTTCCACCCCTGTCCTTGCATTAGAAAATATCTATCAAATCATAATAATAAGCAATAGCATAGACAAGGCAGTGAACTATTCAGAAAAATGCCTCAAAGAAATGTGGTCTCAATGTGCATGTCATGGCATTCCATCACCATGAGACTGTTAGCTCTCAAAAGTATAGGAAAAATGCCTCAAGAGGTTTCCAATCTCTTGATATGTTTCAGGGTAATAGACAAGGCCAAAAGATTTAGACCTTCTACTCTTCAGGTGTTGCCAGAACTAGGTGGGTGTACCTATAACAATGAAGCAGACTTGACCAATGTTTATTTCCTAAAACTATTTACCCCTGCTGGAAAATAGGAGTGGAAAAATGAGTTTTAATTTAGTATAAATTGTATAAGCAATATCAAGGTAAAAATCTAATATGTTCATATGAAAAAACTGAATGAAACTAAATAGTGAAATAACAAAGACTAGTGCCTTATTGGGTATATGGAGTCAAATGAAAATCTGAAATGAGTAACTTCTCTCTGGCAGAAATTTAAATTGTTTGGCATATAGGTTTTTAGTTTATAACTAGTATAAACATGCAAGAATATGACTATTGAGTTCTTTTTAATGATCCAAATGAGATTCCCTAATTACTATGATTGTCTTAAAGGATTTAATCTTTCCTTGAAAGACCCAATTAATCCAACCATACAGATACATCAAGTGTGCACTGATAAACTGAAAAAATATCCTTGATATATCAGTTTAAACAATTAGAAAATATCAACCTTGGAGACAACTACAACAATACTTTTAATTGACACAAAAAACAACTAAAACTAGAAAAAATGCCACCAAATCAGATGAATTCAATTGAAATCTCCATCGTTTTTTATAGGAATCATAGTCTCAAAAAATATAAACGTTTTGTATCTACCGTATTTTCTGTTTGATCTCTTTTATCCATTATCAAAAATGGTTTTATAAATCAGCCACATCAAAATTTGCGTCCATTCGCATTTGCATCCAGGTAGTTATTTCATTCGGGCCTT
Organism: Sequoia sempervirens; assembly: GCA_007258455.2. NCBI lineage: Eukaryota > Viridiplantae > Streptophyta > Pinopsida > Cupressales > Cupressaceae > Sequoia > Sequoia sempervirens. The sequence continues at coordinate 1,231,728,851 of VDFB02271358.1, forward strand.
TTCAAACATTCACCAAACATCCGCTATGATGTCCTGTAGTCTCCCCAACACATTGAGTCTCTCCGACAATCAATATTTTACATATCGCTATGATGTCGCTCAATCAAATTGATATTCTGAGTCTCACCGATGGCCTATCTATACTTTCACATCCATCGCCAAGTTATTATGTAGTCCTACCTATGTTCCGAGTCTCCTCAATGCCCTATGCCTTTAGTCTTGAGTATCGCTATAACTTTTAGGGGTCAGCAAACATTCCTCTGACTACATCATGTTTTGCCGAGACCGGTCCTTCGTCAATTCTGATCGCTGAGACATAGTGGTTTTCCTATCAATGGAACTTCATTTAGCATGAGCTTCCTATCTCTCTCCGATGATGCCAGTCTCGTCGAGTCCGTTCTTGTCGAAATATACCGCCAAGTCCCAATGTAGTCCTATCGCTGTGACATAAGGGGTCGGTAGGACTCCGTGACTTCATATCGAAGACAATAATGGAACCCACCCTGCCTTATTGGTAAGACCAAATGAACGCTACAGGACATTACTTTGATTTCTCCTGTCTCGCCAAACTTTGACTTTTTTACTTCATTGGTATGACAAACAGGTGCTTTCTATGACTAATCCTAACGATTTTTATCTTGCAGATATGTCTCTATATCTTCAATCGGTAAGACACAAATAGACTCGATATGACTCATTCTGATAAAATTTATCTTGCCGATAGGATCCTCTAGTCGTTGAGACAATGAATTGCATCCTGCCGATATGTATCTTCAAATGAAATCATATTGGTATGACTTTCCCGAACTCTTTCCAATAGACTGCAAAAGATATACGTTAGTATAAAATGCTTTATGGATCGAGGAGACCCTCGCCATCTCTTGCCGATATGAATTATACATTCAAATGCTCAAGGATAAATGAATTATATGGGACAAAATGATGAAAAAAAACTAAAACATGGTAAAACATGATATGCAAAGTGGATGGTATGGGCATTTTTTGGGAATTAATGAGTATGTGCAGCCATAAAATTTTCAAAATTTTATAGTTCTAACAGTGGCTCCGTCTGGGGATGAAAGATTGTGAGATCATTACAAGGATCTAGGTCTCTAGAAGAGTAGACCAAACTTTCAAGGTGATGGACCAGTGAGCAGGATAGAATGAATGGAAATGGAGATGAACATGACCCTATACTACTGTACATGGAAAGATTTATTAAAAAGAAGGAATATCAGGATTGTCCATGTACTTGCAATTCCTATTCCTTTTTATTTCCTAAACTACTGTGCATGGAAGATAAATTTTTGAGAGGATTTTCAAGAGTTGTCCATGCACTGGAAACCCTTAATCCTCTGTATAGCTCAAGAGAAAAAATGCTTCAATAATTTCCCATGTACAGGAAACTTTTTTTCTTCACCAATCATGTTTGTAGATAATATGAATCTTCACCTTTCTTACCATTAAAAACAAAGGGTCCCAGCCACAAAGCTTAAAATTTCCCATGCGTTCCCTTTTCCTGACACCTTGCATTCCACATTAATACTAGATCATTTTCTTTGAATTTTCTATATTTTTCTCTTCTATCAAATAAATACTTCATTTGTGCTTGCAACTTCACATTCTGGTTTTGAGCTACTCTTCTTACTTCATCAAGCTCTACCAGTTGCTCCATTCTTTCCTCCATTGGTTCTAGAATGTCTATATCTTCTTGAAGGATGAATTTGTAAACTGGTAACAAATTTTGTAGAGGCATCCTAGCTTGTGTTCCATACACCAATTCAAATGGGGATTTTCCAATCGCCTTTTTTATAGTTATCCTATCAGCCCACACTATCAACCTCAATTTTGAATCCCAAGCCTTCTTATTCCCACCTAACATCCTCCTTATGATCTTCAAAAGACTTTTTTGTTGGACTCTGCTTGACCATTAGCTTGTGGATGGTAAGGAGCTGCATAAGAAACATTGATACCATATGTACTGCAAAAAATTTTAAACTCATTAGATCTGAAACACATCCCATTATCTGTAATCAATCTTAATGGTCTACCAAATCTTGTAATGATGTTATCCATTAAAAAATTGATTACAACTTTACTTGTTGCTTGCTCAGTTGGGACTGCCTCTACCCATTTAGTGAAGTAATCAGTAGCTACCATTATCCACTTATGTCCTCCACTTGATTTCTCATGTATTTCCCCAATAAAATCAATTCCCCATTGATGAAAAGCGGCTTCAACCTACATAGGTCTGAGTGGTAAAGCTCCCTGATACTTCATTTTCCCTGAGAACTTTTGACATGCTTCACATCTTCTTATATATGAAAAGGAATCATTAAAAAAATTTGGCCAGTAACAATCTGCTCTGAGAATCTTGTGTGCAGTTGTCTTTGTAGAATAATGGCCTCCATAGACCCCTTCATGCATTTCTCTTATAACGTGCTTAGATTGTGACTCATCTAGACACAACAACATCTTGTCCCTATTTTTCCAAAAAAAATCACCTTCCATGAACACATATTTGGATGCTTGCAACTTTAAGGTTCTTCTCTGATTATCACTTAATCCTTCAGGACACTTCATGTATTTGAGGTAATACATGATGTTTGTATACCAAGGAGTATGCTCAATACTTGCAATTGCATTTCCTTCATCTTCTACATTACAAATTTGATTTTCTTCAATATTTGTTTCTACCATTAGCTTTGCCAAACCCTGACCTCTCACTAATTTAGTGATTTGTATTTCCATATCAAATTCTTGAATTTTATTAATCCACCTGCATCTCTTTCCCATTACCTCTGATTGTGTCAAAATATCTTTAACAACTGCATGAGGGACATAAGCAATCACCTTAGCTCCAACAAGATACAGTCTAAAATATTTTATGGCTTTCACCAATGCAAACACTTGTTTCTCCATTATATCATATTTCAATTCTAACCCCTGCAATGAATTACTGAAAAAAGACGCAAGTTTCTCATGACCTTCCTCATTCTTTTGTAACATGACAACAACTATAGTATGCAACGAAGCAAATGAAAATATTTGAAAAGGTTTTGAAAAATCTGGAGACTTAAGGACAAGGGCTTCCTTGATGGCCTTTTTAATAGATATAAAACCTTTCAGTGCTTCTTCAGTCCATTCTATCTTTTGTCCCTTTCTTAACATCTTTGATATGGGCTTAATAATTTCAGCAAAATTAGAGACAAATATCCTAACAAAATTGATTTGTCCAAAAAATAATTGGATGGCCTTAACAGTTTAGGAATAGGGATTTTATCTATAGCCTCAACCCTCTCAGGATCTATTCTGATTCCTTCCCTTGACACAATATGTCCTAAGAGTTTACCTTTTGTGACTGCAAAATGACATTTTTTAGGGTTCAGACTAATACCATATTCTAGAGCTTTAATAAATATCTTTTCCAGATGTTCTACATGATCTTCAACCCTTTTTGAATAAGCAGTAAGGTCATCCTAGTATACCACCATGATAGCATTAATAAAATCTGCAAATGCTATGTCCATAGCTCTTTGAAAGGTTGTGCCTGCATTTGTTAGACTGAATGGCATTCTCACATAAACATAGGTTCCCCATGGAGTTGTAAAAGTTGTCTTGTACTGCTCAGATTCTTTGACTTTGACCTAGTTGTAACTAGAGAACCCATCCATCATAGATAACAACTCACACCTTGTTACTTTATTTAGTACAACTTCCATATTAGGTAGAGGGTAATTATCTTTGAGAGATGCCATCTTTAGATTTCTGAAGTCCACACATAATCTGATATCCCCGTTCTTCTTCCTCATAGGAACCAGGTTTGAAACCCATGTTGAATACCTAATTGGTTTGATAATACCCCCATCTCTAAGCTTTATCAATTCCTCCTACATTTTTGGTTCCAATGTTGGGTTAATGGGTCTTTGCCTCTATCTAAATGGCTTTGCATCTGGTTTCAACGGGATTTCATGTTGAAAGAAATCTTCCCTATATGCTTTGAGATCTTCATAAGACCATGTAAACACATGTTTGTATTTTCTCAATAATGCAATCAACATTCTTCGAATTTTTGGGCTTATTTTCTTTCCAATGTATACCTTTTTTGGTGCCATTTCAGTCCCTAAATTGACCTCTTCAATATCCTCTCTCTTGACTGGTATCTATTTCATGAGGGACCGATAATTTTGATCATATACCCTCTCCAATGCCACTAGCCCTTTGGGAAGCTTATTAGTTTTAAGCTATAAGACCTCCTTCCCGAATACTGTCTGCTTCCAATCTACCTCTTCTACAAAGGTATTGAAATCAATTTCCTGATCTTCATATTGATCTATATAGTGAAGGAATTTCAAGAGGTCAATATCATCATTAAAAACCTCCCAACTATATATATTATTAGGTACAGAAGGTCTTGTTTTGAACTCAATTTGTGACACTCCAGCTAGTGTAATGTCATCCATTTTTAGCACTACTTTTGCTAAAAAGTCTTCCATTATGTTTTTCAACCGATCTATCCATTCAATGGAGAAAGCATCAAGCAGCTTGATTGTGTCCCATACAACATTCCTATATTGCTTCAGTCTCTTATCTTTTGCTGCATATTTTGATTTAACTTGAGAAACAACTAGCTCATAATCCCCTAGAATAGCTAGCAACTTGATGTTATGTTTTACAGCCATATCCAATCCTGTTAGTAAAGCTTCATACTCTGCTATATTGTTTGTACATTCAAATGCCAGAAAAAATGAATATTTAAAAGTAACTCCTTCAGGGGAAACAAACACTATTCCTGCTCTATTACCTTCTTGGCTACAAGCTCCATCAAAGTACATTTTCCACATGCCATCATAGTTTTTTGCAACATGCTTATCAATTGGATCAATAGTAACTAATTTTGGCTGAGCTGGTTCTATCTTAAAATTCCCAAGATCCATATCACAAAAGTAATTAACTTGATTTTGAGGTACACCATCTACAATTGGGTTCATCCTTGGCTCCCTGCACAACTTAACTTCTTGGCCATTCACTAGAATTTTTGCATAATACAAATCAAATTGGACATTTCCCCCAACTGATGCCATCCACTATCTTGATAAAAGCATCCCAAACTGAGGAGGAGTATCAATTATGGTTATATCTATATTGTAGGCCACCTAAGGATAAGTAGCTAGTTTGACTTCAACATCTTTCATAACACCTACTACTAGAACAGGCCTACTATCCATTGCATAGAACTTCCCTTCATTAGTATCTACACACATACCAAGTTGTTTCATAACTCCTACTGGCATGATATTGATAGCAGCGCTAGAGTCTATCATGCAATTCCTCAACAGTTTGTTGTTTATAAGCAGTGTGGTGAAAAAAGGTTCAACTTGTGGGGAACTCACCAATACATCATTTAGGCACACTTCAGGGACAATCACTTTCTCTTGCTTGTTAACCATTATAGTGGCCATTTGATTTTTAGAACTTGTACTTTTCTCGTTTCCATTTGATATCAATTGAATTGCACTATCCCTATACTCCTTAATTCTCATCAACTCGAGCAGTGGGACAAACATTTTTACCTGAGATAAAGCCTGAGAAAAGTCAAATGAAGAACCCTCTGTCTTAACCGTTTTCTTTTGCTCAGATATTTCCCCTTTGGATTCTTCCTTCTGGATAGGTTTCTACTTTTCTTTTTATAACTCTTTGTTCTCTTCTTTCTGAACAAGATTTTGTTTGTTCTTGTCATGTTGCTTATTTTTTGTTCTCTTCAAAACTCTTGGTATTACTTCTCTATCTTTCATGAATATTTTCCTTGAAGCACCTTCCTTTTCATTCACTATCCTATTTCTTAACCAATACTTGCTCTTCACTTGTTCAACCGCAACAATGGTTAACCTCTTTATTTCTTCATCAGTGGGTCTCCTTATATTGCATTGAGTAGGAACCTTAACAGAGTATTGTTTAGCATAACTCTCTTCAAAATCAGAAAAAACTTGTTGTTCAGCCATGTGGACCTTGCACCTTTGATTTGAAACATCTTACTCACAACCTTCATCTTCAAAAGATGAATATTCCTCCTTATCAGGGTGAAAGGTATTTGAGGTCAAGTACAATGTGTGATCCTCTCCACTGTCACCCACTAGCATTCCTTCTTTCATTTCTTGGGCTACAACACAGTGGTATGGGGAATGTGGCCCATCACAACCTTCACACCAAAGATTATTATTAACCATATACACCCCCTTCTTCCTTAATGGATCAGGTATTTCTTTGTTCCTGGGTCTATCCATTATAGGTTTTCCATCCTTCCAATTTGTATTGTAAGGCATGTCATGTAACCTATTCCTCTCATTTCTGTACATGTTCTCCTGTTTGTACTGATAATTATTGGCATGTTGAGGAACCCTAGGATTGTCTCTCTTATTATTCATCCTAGCAACTTTCCTATTAGTTTCAATAGTCAGTGTTGTCTTTTGGGCTTCAACTAAATTTCTTAGAAACCCGTTTCTTAGTTCATACCTTGTTTTTGGATCGAATGCATTCAAATAAATACTCAATGCTGTAGAGTCTGGCAACTTTGACCCATATGGTATCTTATTCTACAGTTTTTTAAATATTTGGTTAAAATCATAAATTGACTCATTCTAATTTTTTTGGATATGTATTAATTCATGTAAAGCAACATCTAGTGCACATGGATTTCCGTACTATTCAAGAAATCGATCCTAAAATTCTTGGATAGAATCAATAGAGGCTGTTGGTAGGCTATTGAACCAATCCCTAGCTTCTTCGGTGAGTGACATCATGAACAACCTCATGTTTAAATCTTCATATGATATATCCAAGTCGTGGACAAAAGCATTAAAATTCCTTAAATGATCTTTAGTAGTAACTGCACTGCTCCCTGTAAACTTAGGAACAAGACTTCTCCAACTGCTATCCATAGGGTAAGGGTATAATTGAAGCCCTGTCAAATCAAATTGTCTGATCATTGTTGTATATTGTTGAGGGGGAGGATTATTCACATGCTGATACTGGTATATTGGATTGTTGTATTGTGTATGAAGATATGGCACATATTGTTGACCATGAGGTGGTTGTATATTTGTATATTGTGAGGGAATATGTGGTGGATGGTTTAACTATTTGTATTGATTTCCTATCTGATTATGAGGAGCCTTTGATGGGTCTGAAGGCCCTGTATTATCATTTCCTTGCCTATGAGGAAGTATATACTTTGAAAAACCAGTTGTCTACGCATCAATTTGGGCTTTCTACAATTTCAAGTCTTGGATTGCTTTTATCATTTGGATCTTTTCATGTTCAACTTTTTCCCTTTCTACTTCTTGTTTATGAAACTCGAGTTGTGCTTCTACTTCTTGAAAAGTTGAGAACTCATAGTTTTCTTGAGGAATTACATGATCAATCAGCTCACTTTGATTACCCTCCATTCTTTGATCATATTCATGTTGATATCTTACTCATTCAACTTCGAGTTTAGCATCGAACTCTGCCTATTTCTAAGGATTATAAAAAGGATTTCTTTGTTCTTCAGGGGTACAAGGTTATGCACTTGAATTATCTTTCCATGTATCATAATGGTCATATGTCTCACAATGTGGTCTTGATGCTTTGTCTTTATTCATTATGCACATGTCATCCTCTTTCTTCTTACCCTTATCATCCTTATCACCCTTATGTGTCCATTTACTGTTACTAGCAGAACCTCCAGAAGGACCTCCTTTATATTGGGATCTTCTACCATTCATGTTGAATTGATGCAATTTTTTTGTCAGAGTCACCACTCACTTTCTAAAAAGTGAGAAAAAATGAAACTATTCTTGATTTTATCCCCCAACGGAATCACCTTTTCAGAAACTTCTCAAATTATGAATTTTTCTTCAATGACTTTGTATGATGATCTTCAATCGGATATCCTGCAATAAGTCCCCAACAGAGTTGCCAATTTGTTAGCTCTCAAAAACATAGGAAAAATACCTCAAGAGGTTGCAAATCTCTTGATACGTTTCAGGGTAACAGACAAGGCCAAAATATTTAGACCTTCTACTCTTCAGGTGCTACCAAACCTAGGCGGGTGTACCTATAACAATGAAGTAGACTTGACCAATGTTTATTTCCTAAAACTATTTACCCACGCTGGAAAATAGGAGTGGACAAATGAGTTTTAATTTGGTATAAATTGTATAAGCAATATCAAGGTAAAAATATAATATGTTCATATGAAAAAAATGAATGAAACTAAATAGTGAAATAATAGAGACTAGTGCCTTATTGGGTATACAAAGTCAAATGAAAATCTGAAATGAGTAACTTCTCTCTAGAAAAAAATTAAATTGTTTGGCATATAGGTTTTTAGTTTATAACTAGTATAAACATGCAAGAATATGACTACTGAGTTCTTCTTAATGATACAAATGAGATTCCCTAATTACTATGATTGTTTTAAAGGATTTAATCTTTCCTTGAAAGACCCAATTAATCCAACCATATAGATACAAAAAGTGTGCACTGATAAACTGAAAAAATATCCTTGATATATCAGTTTAAACAATTAGAAAATATCAACCTTGGAGACAACTACAACAATACTTTTAATTGACAAAACAAACAACTAAAACTAGAAAAATGCCACCAAATCAGATGAATTCAATTGAAATCTCCAGCATTTCTTATAGGCATCATAGTCTCAAAAAATATAAACATTTTGTATCTACCGTATTTTCTGTCTGATCTCTTTTATCCATTATCAAAAATGGTTTTATATATTAGCGACATGAAAAGTTGCATCCATTCGCATTTGCATCCAGGTAGTTATTTCATTTGGGCCTTTTCAAACATTCACCAGACATCCACTATGACGTCCTATAGTCTCCCCAACACATTGAGTCTCTCCAACAATCAATATTTTACATATCGCTACGATGTCACGCAGTCAAATCGATATTCTGAGTCTCACCAATGGCCTATCTATAATTTCACATCCATCGCCAAGTTATTTTGTAGTCCTACCGATTTCTGAGTCTCCCTGATGCCATGTTCCTTCAGTATTGAGTATCACTGTAACTTTTAGGGGTCGACAAACATTCCTCTAACTACATCATGTTTTGCCGAGACCTGTCCTTCATCAATTCTGATCGCTGAGACATAGTGGTTTTCCTGCCAATGGAACTTCATTCGGCATGAGCTTCCTATCTCTCTCTAATTATTCCAGTCTTGCCGAGTCCATTCTTGTCCAAATATACTGCCAAGTCCCAATGTAGTCCTGTCACTATGACATAAGGGGTCAGTAGGACTCTATGACTTCATATCGAAGACAATGACAAAACCCACCCTGCCTTATTGGTAAGACCAAATGAACACTGCAGGACATTACTCCGATTGCTCTTGTCTCGCTGAAATTTCACTTTTGGACTTCATCGGTATGACATACAGGTGCTCGCTATGACTAATCTCAATGATTGTTGTCTCGCCGATATGTCTCTATATCTTCGATTGGAAAGACATGAATAGAATCGATATGACTCATTCCGATAAACTTTATCTTGCCGATGGGATCCTCTGGTCATTGAGACAATGAACTGCATCCTGCCAATATGTGACTTCAGATGAAATAATATCAGTATGACATTCCCGAACTCTTGCCGATAGACTACAAAAGATATACGTTAGTATAAAATGATTTATGGATCGGGGAGACCCTCACCATCTCTTTCCGATATGAATTATACATTCAAATGCTCAAGGATAAATGAATTCTATGGGACCAAATGATGAAAAAAAACTAAAAAATGGGAAAACATGATATGCAAAGTGGATGGTATGGGAATTTTTTGGGAATTAATGAGTATGTGCAGCCATAAAATTTTCAAAATTTTACAGTTCTAACAGAGACCACATTTCTTTGAGGCATTTTTTAAAATAGTTCATTGCCTTATCTATGCTACCACAATTTTAATACATCTCTACCAAATAATTTATCAAAAAATTCAATTCCATGCTACTATTGGTAAAAGTCTACAATAGGTTCTTTCAAACAAGCTATGGATGCTTGGAAAAATTATATCAAAGCATAATAGTAAGCAATAGCATAGACAAGGAAATGAACTATTTGAAAAAATGCCTCAAAGAAATGAGGTCTCATGGTGATGGAATGCCATGACAATCAAAATTTCTTTTGATTGTCATGGCATTCCATCACCATGAGACCTCATTTCTTTGAGGCATTTTTTTCAAAAGTTTGTCTATGCTACCACATTTTTCATACATGTCTGCCAAAGTGTTTTATCAATAGTTCAATTCCTTGCTACTATGGCTAAAATCCTAAAAAAAGTGATTTCGAACAATCTATGGATTCTTGGAAAAAATTAATCAAAACATAATAATAAGCAACAAGTTATGGTCTCATGGCTTTTTTTCGCATGAAAATCAGCATTGGAGTTTTGTTGGAGGCTGAAAACTACTCTTAAGGGTATAAATAAATCTTGTTCTACAACTCGTATGACCAAACCGACTATTCCAACACGTCTGAATGGGTATGTTTAGGTTAGGTATGGTCCCATTTCATATCCAAACAAGCCGAAGCAATCCAAGTTATGTTCAACTGGCGAAATCCCTTAAGAGTCCAAAGTGCAAAAGGGAAGAAATCTTTGACGGACTGTTACTCAAAAACCATGATTCCTAAAACAAAAAATTCTAAGGCTACAATATCGTATTGGGCCCCTCTACAATAAACTCTCATTTTTTTCTATCTCAGAGGAATTTTCTTGTGGTGACGATTTTTCAATTGAGGGAAAAGTTGTCAAATATAATCAGTGTAAAGCTACAAAGTGGTGTAACTTTCCTTATGCAACTTGTATGACCAAATAGACTATTCCAACACGTCTATATGGGTACATTTATGCTAGGGATAGTCCTCTTTTACACCCAAATACGCTGAATCACTTTGAGCTACATTGGACCGACAATTTCCCTTAAGAGTCCAAAGTGCTAAAAGGTAGCAATCTTTGAAGGGATATTTATCAAAAAAATTGATGCTTATAGACCTCTATCTAAGGCTATGGGATCTTGTTGGGACCATCTATAATAACCTCTCTCGGTTTTTTCTATTTCAGAGGTGTTTTCCCGTGGTGGTGAGTTTTCAGTTGAGGGAAAAGTTGTCAAATGCAAGCAGTGTAAAGTTGCAAAGTGATGCAACTTTCATTCTGCACCTCGGACAACCAAACATACTATTTCAAAACGTCCATATGGGTACGTTTATGCTAGGGATGGTCCTCTTTTGTACCCAAATACATTGAATCACTCCGAGCTACATTGGACTGGCGATTTCCCTCAAGAGTCTAAAGTGCTAAAAGGAATCAATCTTTGAAGGGCTATTTCTCGGAAACTGTGATGCTTACATAATATTTGTTTGAGGCTATGGGATCATGTTGGGACCATCTACAATAACCTCTCTTGGTTGTTTCTATCTTGGAGGCATTTTCCCGTGGTGACAAGTTTTCAGTTGAGGGAAAAGTTGTCAAATGCAAGCAGTGTAAAGTTGCAAAGTGGTGCAACTTTCATTCTGCAACTTGTATGACCAAATAGATTGTTCCAACATGTTTGATGGGTACATTTACGCTAGGGATGGTCCTCTTTTACACCCAAATACGCCGAATCACTCTGAGCTACATTGGACTGACAATTTCCCTCAAGAGTCCAAAGTGCTAAAAGACAACAATCTTTGAAGGGATATTTCTTGGAAACCGTGATGCTTATAGACTCTCCATCTGAGGCTATGGGATCATGTTGGGACTGTCTACAATAAACTCTCTTGGTTTTTTCTATCTCGGAGGCTTTTTTCCATGGTGATGAGTTTTCAGTTGAGGGAAAAGTTGTCAAATGCAAGCAATGTAAAGTTGCAAAGTGGTGCAACTTTCATTCTACAACTCGTACGACCAAATGAATTATTCCAACATTTCTAGACGGGTACATTTAAACTAGGGATGGTCCTATTTTGTACCCAAATATGCTGAATCACTTTGAGCTATATTGGACCGATGATTTCCCTTAAGAGTCCAAAGTGCTAAAAGGAAGCAATCTTTGAAGGGATATTTATTGGAAACCGTGATACTTACAGACTCTTCATTTGAGGAAATGGGATTGTGTTGGAACCATATACAATAACCTCTCTTAGTTTTTTCTATCTCAGAGGTATTTTCCCGTGGTGATGAGTTTTTAGTTGAAGGAAAAGTTGTCAAATGCAAGTAGTGTAAAGTTGCAAAGTGGTGCAACTTTCATTCTACAACTTGTACGACCAAACAAACTATTCCAACACATCTGGATGGGTAAATTTACACTAGGGATGGTCCTATTTTACACCCAAGTACATCAAGTCACTCCGAGCTACATTGGATCAACGATTTCCCTTAAGAGTCCAAAGTGCTAAAAGGCCATACCATCTATTGTATGGTCTATAGCTCGATGGTATGGCCATGGTAGATGTTATTAGGACTTTATAAGGTGACTATGTGGGTTTAAGGAGCTGGAAAGACCTATAGTTGAGTTGGTGAGCTACCATGCATGGCAAAAATGAGTGAAATTAGGTGAAAAATGGTGGTTACAAGATGCTAATGTCAATAAAACATGGGGGCAGCAAGATTTAAGGTTGGATCAAGGTTGTGCATGTCCTAATAGACATGTTTGATGAGTTTATAAGGTGTGGTAAGGTTGGAAACATTGATTTCCTTAAAAACCTCATGAAAGTTGCTAAAAATGAGGGTTTGTTGAAATAGAGCTTTAGAAAGCATATCTCACCAAAATAATTGTGGTTTTGGTAGTTTGGTAGGTTGTTTAATGTTTCCCCATCAAAATTTCAGTTTGGTAAGTGTTTAAATGTGAGTTTCTTTGTAAAATGGGTCTATTTTGGGGTCTTGGACAGCAAAAGAGTGCTCCACCCATGTTTTAGTGAAGTTGCACCCAAGTTTGGGTTTGAGGATCAAATTGGAGTTTGAATCATCTTTAATTGTACTTGTGTTGTTTAAAGACATCTAGCTCTTGCATTAGAAAACTCTTACCCAATCAAATTGAACATCATGCACACCCAAATACCTTGTTTCCACTTTGCTAGATCAAAGACTCAATTACATTAGAAATGACCTTCACATGACCTTTTTTACATTTTTTTTTGAAGATGTCATAAGCCACTGTAATTTATTATATATAAATAGGAGATATTACAAAATCTTGTTCAAATGAGCATACCGATAGGAAAAAACCAAGAAGAAAACCTCTAGTTGTAGCTTGATTAAGTACAAAAAGCTCTTACAAAATTGTCCCAATAACAGTAACAAAGCATACACATGTATGACTATTTCAACCTATGAGTTTCCAAAATACAGACCCCTTTACATTTTAAACATACCCTTTATACAATGCCAGACATTTGACCCATATTTCAAAAAACATCACTAGATATAGATTATTCTCATACACAGTTATGACCTTTTTACATTGTTTCACATTTGAAAAATCAAATTTTACAAAATTTTCCTATTGGAGGCATTCAGGGCATAGTCTTTCACAAGAGTAGCATGTTGACATTCTGGAGTGACAAGCACCTGCACAAACCATGAAGGTAGCAGTTAAACTACATACAATAGAAAAGATGCTCAGAATAAAAGATGCTTAGAATAACAAATCTATATTATTGTAATCTATCACATACCTCTCTGAAAGGATCAGAGCTGGCTATTGTTGCAGTAGGTCCATGATCAATCGTTCCAAGAATATATGAAAAAGTTGTCAAATGAGAAATCTATATTGTCACAATAGAAAAGATGTTTAGACTAACCAATCTATATTAATCTAAACAACCTGAATGATGATGAATTGGTAATGCAAACTATAAAAGATGCTTAGAATAACCAATCTATATTATTCTAAATGACCTAATTGATGATGAGATGGTAATGCAAACTATAAAAGATACTTAGAATAACCAATCTGTATTATTGTAATCTGTCGCATACCTCTCTGAAAGGATTAGAGCTAGCTATTGTTGCAACAGGTCCATGATCAATCGTGCCAAAAATATCACAAAAGTTGTCAAATGATAAATCTATATTGTCACAATAGAAAAGGTGCTTAGACTAACAAATCTATATTAATGTAAACAACCTGAATGATGATGAATTGGTAAAGAAAACTATAAAAGATGCTTAGAATAACCAATCTATATTATTCTAAATGACCTAATTGATGATGAGATGGTAATGCAAACTATAAAAGATGCTTACAATAACCAATATATATTATTGCAATCTACCACATACCTCTCCAAAAGGATCGAAGCTGGATATTGTTGCAACAGGTCCATGATCAATCATGCCAAAAATATCACAAAAGTTGTCAAATGAGAAATCTATATTGTCACAATATAAAAGATGCTTAGACTAACAAATCTATATTAATGTAAACAACCTGAATGATGATGAATTGGTAATGAAAACTATAAAAGATGCTTAGAATAACCAATCTGTATTATTCTAAATGACCTAATTGATGATGATATGGTAATGCAAACTATAAAATACGCTTAGAATAACCAATCTATATTATTGTAATCTATCGCATACCTCTTCGAAAGGATTAGAAATGGCTATTGTTGCAGCAGACCCATGATCAATTGTGCTAGGAATATCACAAAAGTACATACAAAATATCACTATTAAAGACACCTGCATTGCAATAGTATATAAAATTTCAGTATTAAATAAAGCACACTAATGAACTTAAGCATAATGAGCCTAAGCATTGTACCTTCCATTCTTGAATATGCTATTCAAGTGTGCCTAAAGGGTCATCTCTTTGCTTAAGAGTATCCAATAATGCTTCATGATCAACATTACTAAGTGTCCATAGTTGTTTTTTCTTTGGTTTGGAATGATGCTTCAACAACTTAACATTTGTTTCTATAACAAGGTGTGAATACATAAGAATGGTTTTTTGTTTCTCGTAGTCTTCAAATGTAGGTATGCCATTCTTTCTAATCATGTATGTTCACAACCAAGTTCCTACAACCACAACTGAAGTTTTAGGATACATGAACCCATCATCATCTTCCATCGGTTGTGTTAGCTTATTCTTTACCTGCACACATTGAGCCAACCAATAGTCTAATCTCTCTTCATTCCCTTATGGTGCAACAACTGCAAAAACATGTCCTGGCTGTAGTAGATCTGAAAGATGGTCATAATCAACTAAACTTTCCATTGTGTCATTTGTCATGGATATTGTTTGAGATAAAGGAGTTAGATACTATGGAACCTATATATCCACCCACTCACTTGACTTGCATTGATCCCACTCACACTGAATACAACTCTGACAAAAACAAGAAAAATAACATGTCCAAATGGTCCATGTGTTTGCATCTGAGCTTCAAAATGAATGCATCTTTGAAGAATCTTTGATTGTATGACAATCCAATTTGCCTCTCACTGTACCCTCCTCAACCAACCAAAATAATTTGTGCACTATTGAATCAAGTGTCCCTCCTTGTGACAATGTTGAACTACACCAATCAATAATAGAACATGCATCGCTAAATTTTTCTCTTGAAATCTTCAATTGCTCCTTAACTAGAGCTCTCTTTACACATGCACCTACTCCATCATGCTCCCCTTTCCCATGTCCATATTCAAAAAAACTCCAAATATGAGGTACACCCCTCTCTACATGCATTCTACTTAACCAATAAAACATACGAGCATTCTTGAATTGAGCTATGCAGTTATCTGACCAAATGAGATGTTGGCCCAGTGCTATACCATGCTTTTGCAAGAACTCAAAAAAATTCTTGAAACAATGTTGGACATACTCGAACGAGTGAGATCTATCATCACTCATATAAAAATGATACTCTCTGATTATCTTTCAATCCTCATCTGTACTATCAAGTGCATGTCTAAATGTTATGTCGACAAAAATAGCAATCTAAATGGAATTGTAATACTGAGATTGTACCTCATTTTCTAGTTGCAATGTATAGTTCTCTGCAAAATCAACCACTGATATAATAGTGCCAATCAGAAAAGATTCCTTACACATCCTGAATTTTTGATCCAAAGACTGAGACCTATGGCTATGCCTTGCATACTTGTAGAAAATATTGTCCTTAAAATATGAAATAAAATGAGCAACACTGCATTCTTTTGTAACCAACTCACATCTAGAACCCTCACCTCCACTCTGCAAAGTATATTTGGCTATCTCATATCTATTTTTATCAACAAGCTTCTTTCCAAATTCATGTTCGGAACTCTCATGAAAATATTGAACAAACTTTGACAAGCCACCACATTGTGAGCACTTTGCATTTAAACAATCATTTCTATAGAAAAAACAACCATCATCTCTAGAACATAAAAATAGATCTAGCAAGTCCCTTGATGATTTCAGAAGATGCATTGCACCACACTCCTGCAACATGTCATTAGTATGCAAAGTAAAAGGGATATAGCATCATAGTTCATGGTACATTGAAAACTCCATATGGTATTTGCAACAACAAGTATTATGAACTTTAAGAGGCACACAATAAAATGGCTTCAATCCTTCAAAATTCCTTTGTGATATTTCCATATTTGGATGTGTTTCAATAAATTTTTTGAACAACATTTTTTGGCTTGATTCCAAGAAACATTTAGGATGTGGTGTATGGTCTTGATTACCAATTATTAACTTTAAAAAATCCTTTGCATTGGGTGATACCCTAGAGTTATCATGCCAAAATTGTTGAATTACCTACTTTACATTATCAGTTAGCTTCTTATCAACACATGGAAGCCTCCTGACAAAAGCTCGTGTATCATTTTGAATAGGATAATCTATTCTTTCTCTTATTGTAAGTGCTCTATCCAAATTTTTATGATTTATGTCAAAATCAATACAATTTTGTCTCATAAAGCGAGCCTTTTTCAATTGATGACTTACTAGGGAATTTGTAATGACTCTTCGAGCAACTCTCTTATCTTTTTCCTTGTTATTTTTTCCAATAGG
Source organism: Sequoia sempervirens (assembly GCA_007258455.2). NCBI lineage: Eukaryota > Viridiplantae > Streptophyta > Pinopsida > Cupressales > Cupressaceae > Sequoia > Sequoia sempervirens. Next base: position 1,231,745,903 of record VDFB02271358.1, read on the forward strand.
CTTGAGAGCATTAAAAATATTTTTGACAATAATAGATTTTTTTTCAGTCTTCTTGTTCACACGAATATTCAATTTGGCTAGCAAAGGTCTCATCTTTTGCATCTTTAGCAATTGTACAAAAAGTTGGCATTGCTCGATCAATGTCTTATTGCTAAAATATTGGTTGAAATGTCTTGTAGCCCACAACCGAATTGTTTGTGTTGACCTCTTGCCTTCAAAATTGTTTATAATTTTCTCATCAATTTCAAGTAACCATTTAGGGGTTCTTGAAGGTCTTGAATTTGGAATATGTCTTTCTTCCACACAAGGTTCTTCATTTCTCATGTAATTTGGTGAAACATAATTTACACTTGGTTCAATATTATGTTCAAAATCTTCAATTCTAACATTTTCACCTTGAACATTTTCAATATCAATTTCAATAATTTCATTCCCAATTTCAATATCATGTTCAACATCTTCAATTCCAACATTTTCACCTTGAACATTTTCATTATCAATTTCAATAATTTCATTCCCAATTTGAATATCATGTTCAACATCTTCAATTCCAACATTTTCAGCTTGAAAATTTTCAATATCAATTTGGACATTTTCATTCCCAATTTCAATATCATGTTCAATATTTTCACCTTGAACATTTTCACCTTGAACATATTCAATTTCCTCTTCACTTGAAAGACCATAGGGCTCAGGTTCACCAATATTTAACATACCTTGTCTTCTCTTCCTATGACCTTCTCTATCTCTTTGTCTAGATGCTTCAATTTGTTCTTTTGTAAGCTTTCTCTTACATTTTTGCTTCCGACAACTATTGCTCCCCATTATACCTCATAAAAGATGCTAAAAAATGATTTCTTATGACATTTTTGAGTAGAAGATGCTCCAAAAAATTGATCTTTGTCTCTTCCTCTCTAAAATCGCGCGTTTGTCGCCTACAAATAGAATGTAGGGTCCAATGGGATGCCCAAAATGACCCACATGGGGTTTTTCTATGGCCCACAAATCCGATATTGGATAAAATATGATATATGATTTGAAAAAAAAATTAAAATGTTTTGTAATGGTAGGATTTTAATGCTACAAATTGGATATCTAATTCAAATCGGATATTTGATTTGAATTGGATATCCAATTTGTGCACACATAGACCTAAGAGTAATTAGGAGGTGGAGGGTGGGCAAGAGAGAGAGAGAGTAGAGGGTAGAGGGAAACAAAGAGATAGAGAGGGAAAGGGAGAGAGAGAGAGAGAGGAGGGAGAGAGAGAGAGAGGGAAAGGGAGAGAGAGAGAGATAGAGAGGGTGAGAAAGAATGAGGAGGGGGAAGGGAGAGAGAGGGAAAGGGAGAGATAGAGAGAGGGGTAAAGGGAGAGAGAGAGAGAGGGAGTGAGTGAGAGAGAGACCTAAGAGAGGAGAGGGGGTGGGAGGGGAGAGACTTGAGGAGAGAGAGAGAGAGAGAGTAGAGGGTAGAGGGTTTAAGGGTGAAGGGTTTATGGTTAAGGCTTAAGGGTAGAGGGGAGAGAGATAGAGGAATTCAATGAAAGAGAGGGAGGGAGGGAGTGGGAGAGAGATAGAGGGTAGAGGATTAAGGGTAGAGGGGAGAGAGATTGAGGGAGTGAGTGAGAGAGATAGAGGGTATAGGGTTGATGGTAGAGGGTAGAGGGTTATAAGGGTTAGGGGTTTAGGGTTAAGGGTATAGGGGAGAGAGATAGAGGGATTGAGTGATTGAGAGAGAGACCTGAGAGAGGGGAAGGGGGCAGGAGGGAGAGTAGAGGGTAGAGGTTTATAAGGGTTTATGGTTCAAGGGTTTAGGGTTTAGGGTTAAGGGTATAGGGGAGAGA
>VDFB02271358.1:1231747762-1231792290 GCA_007258455.2 Sequoia sempervirens
AGAGAGGGAGAGGGGGTTAGGAGAGAGATACTTGAGAGAGAGGGAGAGTAGAGGGTGGATGTTTAAGGGTTAAGGGTAGAGGGGAGAGAGATAGGAGTGATTGAGTGAGAGACTTGGGAGAGAGAGGGAACAAGATAATATTTAAATATTTTATATATTAGTAATATATATATATATATATATATATATATATATATATTTATACATGAACTAAAATATTGAAATAATATTTAAATATTATACCTAATAATATAATACATTATATATTAAATACATAATTTGGTAAGAGATTATCATAAATTGTATATTATATAGTACATTATAAACTATACTGTATATTATATATTAAATTATAAACTTTATTGCATTTTTTAAATCATATATTATAAATTGTATAACATTTTTTAAACTCATATCTAAAACATATTGGATATTGAATTCAAATTGGATATCTAATTTGAATCAGATATTCGATTTGAATCAGATATCTGATATCTCTGACACAAAATTTAATGCCTATGGATTAGCCTCGGGATTGCTTTGGAATTTTGTTCGGACATGCCAATCCTAAGAAGTCAACACAAAAAATGTGTTTAACAACTTACCTTGCTTTTCTAGACTTCGCCCATGTGGCCGACGACTTTTCTTTTACCCAAAATTGATGAAACAAAAAGGGTTTGTAAAGGAGCTTCTCAAATTTCCACCAATATAAATTATACTTTACTTTGAATTTACTAAATAATTATTATTTATGTTCTATTAGAATTATGACTAAAGTCCTGATTGATAGGTTGATTGAAAAACATCTATAGCTTTCAAATGATATCACATTTTTTGAATCCAAAATATGTGTCACATTCTATGCTTTGCATACTATAGGATTAAAAAAATAATAATTGAATTTCATGAAGTTTTGACCAAGTTAAGGTGGTCAGACATATGAGTTTTTATATTTTTTAAAATTTGTAATAAAAAATTCATAATTAATTATTTACTTGAAAAAAATTACAAAAAAATATGTATCACATCCGGACATGAGTCCCCTACTTATATGTAAAATATTATAAAAAAATATTATCATTTTATTGTGGTTAGGGTGGTCAGACATACACGTACTTATTTTTTCCTTGAAATTTAAGTACTACTGCATTGAAATTTCAAATTTTCACCAAATAGATTTTTTATTTTTTTTAATAAACCTAGTAGTTTAGAAACTACATTAAATTTTCCACAGATTCTATTCTTACATATTTTTGAAATAATATAGATAACTTATTCAAATTTTTACATCAAGTTGCCTAACTCTAATTTTTCTGAATTTTCATTGCCATTTAAGGGCTTGTTTTTTCTATGATGATCCTACACATACATGATGTAAAGAAACCCCACTCAAATTTTTAAGAATAAGATGATCCTACATGATGTAAGGGATTGTTTAAGGGCTTGTTTTTTCTATGATGATCCTACATGATGTAAATAAACCCCACTCAAATTTTTAAGAATAAGATCCCTAAATGAACATGCACAATGATAAATACCTACTTTAGGAGATATAAAATCACCTTAATATCTTAGACACACTTAAGGTTAGGATTGCACACACATTTCATGTTTCTAATCTATGTTTCTCATCAAGGTTTGATTACCAAACTTGGGACTTGACCAAGGAAAACCCCTATCCACTAACAAACAACAATTTTTTTGTGCATGTTTTGCTTAGATCCAGATTCGAGAGCAAAAGTATCAAGTTACAAGGAAGAATTGTAGGTCTCAGGCTTCATTCTCATATTCAAAGTTTTCCAGAAAAGTCTTCCAGGACCCATTCACCCTTGGGAAAATGAGTCCCTACTTAGCTTGTAGAAACAACAACTTTTGAAAGGTGCACAACATTTTTTAATCTCAAATTCTCTAGAAAGTTTATAGGTTCCTTTAGTTTTATGCTAAATCTCCTAGATTGAAGTGATATATTGCAATTTGGAGTTGATTTTCTATTTTTAATTTTTCTCCCCAAAGTGTTGTTTGGCCTAGACCCCTGTCCTTGCAAAAAAAGGGAAATTTGTAGATCCACTCTTTGACTTGATTCACCTTAAGGTTGATAGTCATTTCATTGTGTGGATCTCATTTCCTAATGAAATTAGAGAATTAGGACCCCTCTTCCCTCTTTGGATCCAATTTTCCATTTTGGGAAACCCTAGGAGACCCCTGTTTTTCTATGTTTCAACACCAAATTACTATAGACAAAGATGTGAGCTTTGGGACTAGATGAGTAAGCTAGATGACATTCCCTGGATCATAGGTGGTGATTTTAATATGATAGAGAACTTGGAAGATAAATTTGGGGGATGTGATATCGGATGGAAATGCAATGAATTTTTTGGGTATGAAATGAAAAATAAAATCAAGTTGTTTGACCCCATAGAGGGGCTAAGAAAATAAAAAAGAACATTTGGTTTACATGGTGTAATTATCAGAAAGGTGGTAAAAGGATCTATTGCATGCTAGATAGGTTTTATGCAAACAAAGAGGCCTTCCAATTTGACAAGGTAGATGAGACCAACACCAAGGTTAAGGTGACTATAGTCATGGAAATAGTACTCCCCACCTTTGAGGCATACAACACAAATATTGGGTTCCTATTTCACACTTGCTACACTCAAGGACACCTTAGAAGTCTCAATCCAATGAAGAATAGATGAAGAGATCTGACAATAGGGTATCCTAAGGTATGTTTAGAGATTAATGAGGGGTCCACCACCAAGCCTAAACTTGGAAAAGAAAATGAAATGCAAGATGAAATGTAAAACCCTAGTATGATACAAACTTAATTTAAATGAGCTAGAAATGTATATAAAATAGAACAAGTTGTGAAATAAAGTGTGTGCAGCTGGGAATCTAAAGATGACTGGAAGGAGCTCTGAAATGTTGGAAATCCTGACTTTTTGACCTAGTGGGACTCATTTTCCATTCTGGATTTTTGCACAAGAGTAGGTTTTGGACAAAAGGGTATCTAAATCTGCAAAAAATTATGAAAAATACCTACCGTGGGACTCATTCGCCACTTGTTGTGAATGAGTTTAGTTTGGATTTTTTGGAACTTTAAGGCTTGAATCTAGTCTTCACTGTCTACTTTTTTTGTTCGCCTTTGTTTTTGGATCCAAAACCCTAATTTTCGAGACTGTAAGTGACTTTTTGTGAAGATATCAACCTTGTGCAACTTGATGACTTTCTCCACCCTTGCAACCTAATCTTCAATCATCCTCAAGACTTCAAAGCACCTAGATCTGCAATCAAACAAAGAGAGAGATAAAAAGTGTTGATTGTTAGGGAATAGGGGTTTGCCTTGGTCAAACCCCTTGTAGGTAATTAAACCAAATGATGAGACAATAAAATGAAGGAATGAAACATGAAATAAAGAACATGAATCATGGAAAATAATACCTTGGATGATGTCTTGTAAACAATGTCTTATGAATCCACAACTCAACATGAAATGGCCATGAAGGATGTAGATCTTGATGGGTGATCCCACAATAGTGGTTTATAATTTTTGGCCAAACTGGACACTGAAATTATTATTTTTAACTAAATCTTCACATTCAGGCACCTATAGCGGCTAAACCGTGAGGAATTTGAAGATGATGCAAACTAGAGTCTTGTCACATTTTTTTTGTATATTCTAAAAATACTTTTTTCATAATTTTTGGAATCAGATTGCACTTCTTTTTGCATCTCCCATGAAAAATGGGTTTTTTAAGAGAACAACATTTTTAAAACGCGACACACACCGTATAATGTATAACCTTTTTTCCATGAAGGATAAAATTTTAATTCTTTCAAATTTAGATTTGTAACTCTAATATCTAGTGCTTCCATTTGGTTAGATAGTTTTTTATTGAATATTTCTTCTTTAATCAAGTTTCTAAGTCAAACCAATTACAATTCAGACATAGCGCGACCATATAATGTGTAACTTTTTTTGGATATATCAATTTTTTTTTTTGCTGGATACAAGACTTCAATATCTAGTGTAGTCATATTTTCCAATTCTCTTTTATGATAATATGCTATTTTTCCACATGTGCAGAATAAAGACCTTCATTTTTGATGAAAAACCTATGTTTAATAAAACTAAAAAAAAAAATACATAATAAAACCAAAACATATTAAAATTATATTCATTGGATAGCTCGTTCTGAGGACTACATGATTCTAGTTGGGTTTGTGAAGATTCCTCCATTTTCATCCTCAACCCAAGCTTCGAAGCATAAAAATTTAGGTTTTTTTTGTGTTTCAGGGGCAGAATGAGAAATAAGGGGGGTTCGTATGAACCCCTAGGGGTTCGAGCGAACCACCATCAATATGAATTTCCTTTTGTTATTTTGGGCAGGAAATGTGGGCCTAGTAATTAATGGTTTTTCTCGAACCGTAGTTCAAGTAAACCCCTTTTGGGTTTGGTTGAACTTGTAGGTTCATTTGAACCCCTAAAACCATTTTTTTTGCCATGGGGTCATTTTTTCTCAGTTTTCCTTCCTCCCTCAAATTGTAAACCACTATTATGGCTTCACCCTAATCTTAACAATAGGAGTAGAACAATGCTTGATCTTGGATCTTCAATATCATAATACTAGATCAGTAACAAGCTTGATGCTTGATATCCTTGACATGATGATGGATCTTGAATTACTGCAACAATTGATGAATAATTCTACTCTTGAATTCTCTCCTAACAATCTTGTGAGGTCTTGGAATCCTTAAATCTTGCTTGATTGACTTGATATCATGAATGCTTATGTGAAATAATGATTTGAGAGCTTTTTTATATAGGCAATCCACTCAAATGACCATTTACTTGATCCCAAAGGCTGACATACATAAAATTTGAGCTTAAAACCTAATTTTTCTCACTCAAACTTTGAAAATAGGCCAAATGGGACTCATTCACCAAGCTGGGAAAATGGGTCCCACTTGGATGAGACTCATTTGCCTAGTGTGGCAAATGGGTCCCAAAGAGCTTATTTTGATTGCTAAAGTGTTGGGGAGGGTGTAAATTAAGCTTATTTGTTGATATTGTCAGGATTTTGATTAAAATATTCCTTGAGATGCACAATATGGGGTCATAGGGGCCTATTAATGATGATATAAAGGTCATAAATACAAGAGAGCCCAAAATCCAATGTGAAAGTGTAAAAAAATACACTTTATAACACTAAATTAAGACAAAATTGTGTCTATTTAGCTTAGAAGGGCCCTAAATCCAATGTGAATGTGTAAAACACATTAAAAGACTAGATTAGGTCCACTTAATTTACAAGTCTCCTAAATTTAATGTGAAGGTGTGAATAAATACACTTTACATCACTAAATTAAGGAAAAATTAGGTTTATTTAGCTTTAAAAAGGGCCCAAAACCTAATGTGGATGTGTAAGACTCATCAAAACACTAGATCAAGGTGATATCAAGTCCAATTTATCATTAATTACTCTCAAATCAAGCAAGGAAAAGGGATACATTTTTTGTTACTACATTTAGCCCCCACTTTAGTGAGAGGATGAAGTTGCTTCAAACTCACACCAAAGTAGAAATTCAAGAGGGGTCTGAACATACCTATGTGGAAGGTTTAGGATAACAATGATTGAGAAAGTGGTTAAGTCCCCAAGAACCAAGATCCTAAGGGTATGTGCATGATCATCATGTAAAAAATAGGCCCTTAAGTGGCGATAAAATTTAGAAAAATCAGAGTTAGGGAACTTGACATAAAAAAATGAATTAGTTATCTATATTATTTCAAAAATATGTAAGAATAGAAATTTTAAAAAATTGAATGTAGTTTCTAAACTACTAGGTTTTTTTTTTTTTTAAAATCTATTTGGTGAAAATTTGAATTTTCAATACAATAGCACTTAAATTTTAAGGAAAAAATAAGAAGTAGATGTTTTTTTGACCACCCTAACCACAATAAAATGATAATATTTTTTTATAATATTTTAGATATAAGTAGAGGAATCATGTCCTGATGTGATGCATATTTTGTTGTAATTTTTTTCTAAGTAAATAATTAATTATAAATTTTTTATTACAATTTTTAAAAAATATAAAAAACTCATATGTCTAACCACATTAACTTGGTCAAAAATTCATGAAATTCATTTTTTTTAATCCTATACTATGCAAATCATAGAATGTGACGATGTTTTGGATTCAAAAATGTGATACATTTTGAAAGCTATAGATTTTTTTCAATCAACCTATCAATGGACTTTATTTGTAATTCAAATAGAAAATGAATAATAATTATTTATTAAATTCAAAGTAAAACATAATTTATATTGATGGAAAGTTGAGAATCTCCTTTAAAAACTATTTTTGTTTCATCAATTTTGAGTAAAAAAAATTCGTCAGCCACATACCCTACACATACCCATCATATCGCCATTTTTTGGCCCATCACGATCCTGCACATACCTCTAAGTCAAACCAACGTAAGCACAAAAGGACACACACAAGGTGTATGCTATGCAACACCAAGATATGCAAACATGCAATGCCAATAACTAAGAAAGAAAAATAAAAAGAGTGAAAATAAGAAAAGGTGGAGCAAGCCTCGATCGTTTGTCCAACATGATGTGGATTAGATCTAAGTTGTTTTTATAAAAATGCATACTCACTCTGAAGAAATGAAACTCTTGGCTGTCCACCGGGTGAGTAATACAAGAGGATGAAACACATACACACATGACTAGCATGTGTTCACCACACAGACACAGGTGGCTAAGGGAAAGTCATGCCCTCATTCAGCTTCCTGTCAAACCATACCAAAGTTATACCTCTTGGTAACCTTGATAAGGTGCCATGCAACAATGAAATTTGAGCTCCATGAGGCAAGGAAAAATTTATATTCTTGAAACTCATAGACATTATAAATGAAAAATAGTGTAAGGTTTGTTCAAAGGGATTCTTCTTAGTTCATGCAAGGTCTCTTCTTAGGGAACATCATGTCTAATGTCGCGAAGAGAGGACAAGTAAAAGAAATATCACACTCTCAAAGGAAATAAAACCCAATGACACCACCAAGAAAAGGACACATCGCAAGAAGAAATAAAATCACACGATGAAACATGAGTGTCAATGTATGCCCCCACTTTAAAGTGGTTGCTAACACCATTACTGCGAGCAATTGCTTTAAAGTAGAAGACATGAGAGATTACTCAGAAAACCCTATGCTAAGTCATATGTTTCTGAATGAGCTACATCATGAATGAGTATGTCACATGCGATCCAACTTAAGGAATGTCATCCACACCCCAAGCTTGCTCTTATATTTACATGAAAGGAGGTCAATGAGCCAAAAGATACAATGAAAAGTGACATACGAAGACAAGGCTTTCTAACCCCTTTCCCCCATTTGGTGCAAGATAAGGATGACCCAAAACTAAAAGAGGAACTAGGTGCTTCAACCCAAGGGAGAGCACCACAATCCTTATGATATTGAATTTTGTTACTCAAAGTCTTACATTCATTTGTAGTATGACCATGAACTCTATGATATGTGAAAAATGAACTTGTGTAGTAAGATTTATTTTGTGTTCTTGGGGGAAGGGATATCAAACAATCTTGGAGGAGTCTCGACAAGATACCTTCTTGATCCATAGTAGAAGGTGTCCCTTTATTTTGCGACAAAGATATCTCTTTCTTAGTACCAGATGCCATACTTATGCAATACTCTTTAGATTGCAAGATTTTGTTCTCTCCTTATAGGAGGGTGTAAAATCTAACGAATTCAAATCATTAGTGTTTTGTGAGATGACATTGATGATAAGCAAAGATTTCTTTGTTTCTTTCATTTCTTTCAAAGGGTAACAATCAAGACCACTAGTGTCTATCAGTTCAAGATGCACTAATGTTAAAGTTGGCTTAGAGGAAACTTTTGTAATAGTGTTGATATTAAGTGAAGGCTTGTTTTTTTTTCGAGGGGCAATAACCAAGACCACTAGTCTTTTCTTTTGTGTGAGGCTCTATAGGGACACATATACCTTGTTCTCTAGTACCATATCCCTTTCCACTATATCCAAGTTGTTTCATAAGTTCATAGCCTTTTCCATAAAGAATTTTCATTTCTTTTGGATTAGGTGGTTGCTCATAATTAAGTTCATCAAAGTTTGTTGTGTAATTTGTTTCTTCTTCTAAAGTGGTTAAGGTGTATGATTTCGAGGGATCTTCTGAATTTTGTGTTGACATTACCATTTTTTATTTTCCCTTTTCAAGATCTTTGTTTATGATATCGTATTCGCCCATGAATGATGTGAAATCTAAGGAACCCCAATCATCTTTGAATAGTTTTGACACTTTTTCCATCTCTTATTTATGTTAATTTATAGGTTCTATGTTCGAACTTGGAATTAGTGTGTTTAGAGTATTTTTCCCTCCTTTTTCAACTTGTAAGCAACTTTCAGGCTCAGGGTCTATTTCAACTTGGTATACCTTGTTGTTATAGACATAATTCATGATACGATGAAGAGTCAAAGGCACTACATGCATCTCATGAATCCAAGGTCTTCCTAAAATAAGATTGTATGAAAGGTCATGAGGCATAACATGAATAGGAGTCTATAAGGTAGCCTTTCCAACTATAATAGGAAAAGTAATCACACTAAGTGGTTGCTTTCCTATGCTGTCAAATCCTCAAATGAATAAAGAATTTGGTTCAATTCTTGATTTATCCACACCAAGTCTATCTGAAAGTTTCACACTACATACATTCAAAGCTGAGCCATTATCAACAAGGGTTTTCTTTATTCCTATCTTATTGAATCTAGCTATTATCATGAAGGAATAATTTTTCTTTCTCATTTCCAAAGGGGGAAGCTCATGTTGATGAAAAGTAATGTCTATGTTGTTTAAAGTTATGGCTTGAATTTGGGCTACCACATCATTTGAGTGTGTATTAGGAGGGGTGGGAACTTGTTGTAAATCACTTTGAATCATGTTGTGATAATGAGGAGAGGCTTGAATAAGGTCCAATAATGATATCTTAGCAGGAGTATTCTTTAGTTTTTCAACAAGATCATACTCCTTTCCACTTTGTGGAGGAAAAAGAGGAGGGCCTGGTAAGATAGGGTTAGGCAATGGGAGGGATGTTGAAGTTGTTTTTCTTGGTTGAAAATTGATCCTAGTGTTATATGTATGAGCAATGGTATTATGACTCAGTTGCTGCAAAACATTATTCGTAGGTGGGTAAAGGATAAGTTCAGGTTTGTTTTGAGTTTGAGGTTTTTGTGAAGGTGGGTAAAGGATGAGTTCAGGTTGAATAATATTAACTTTCATTATTGAAGGAGAGTCTAATACTACATCATCTTCATCTAAGGAAACCATATCACTATTGTTAATGTTATCCTTTTCTTGCACCATGATATCCTCCCTAGGAGGAGAGTTTTTAGGAGAACAACAAACTAGATGTTCTTGACATTTAGAGGTTGGTTCTTCTAAAATGAATTTATTTGCAAGTAGGGGAATAATCAATGGCATTATCTTTTTCAATAATATTTTCTCTAAGGGGAGAGAGGCAAATAAGATTCTTGTGACTCTCATAGCTTTGATCTTCTAACACTGAAATATCTTCTTCACAACTAGGAGAGATATCAGGAGAAGGATAAACATGATCATCCTAATTGATAGTGATTTCATTCTTGTTTTCTAGGGTCTCATTCTCTTGTTCCATAACTTCTACCCTAGTAGGAGATATTTTAGGAGAGAGGCAAACAAAAGGTTCATCACTCTCCATTGTTATGACATGCAAAGTATCCTCACTAATAGGGGAAGTGTCAAGAGAAGGACTACTATAGTTTTCATGATTATGAATGGTTAAATGCTTTTGTTCAAATAGGTCTTTCTAAATGTCAGGGGTATAAGGAAGGAGAGAGATAAGGTTATCACTTTCAATCAACATGTCCTCTTGATAAATGTGATTTTCATGATCGTTCACGATTGTATCCTCCTTTACTAAAGCCTTTTTACAATTAGGGGAGGTATTGAGAGATGGATTTTGGATAAGCAAAGTGGTTGCAATGATCTCATATTCTTGTGGCATACTATCTTCCCAAGGGGGAGGAGGAAAGATAAAATCAAGACTCTCATGATCCACAATGATTGTGTCTTCTTTCACCAAGATACCTTCGTCTCTAGTAGGAGAGGCTTTGGGATAAGAACAATTATGGTTTTCATGATTTTATATGCTTGTATCTTCTTGTATTATATCATCCTCACTACCAAGTCTAAACTTGGAAAAGGTATCCTAAGGTATGTTTAGAGATTAATGAAGGGTTCACCACCAAGTCTAAACTTGAAAAAGATAATGAAATGCAAGATGAAATTCAAACCCTAATATGATGCAAACTTGATTTAAATGACCTAGAAATGTATATAAACTAGAATAAGAAGTTGTGAAATGAAATGTGTGCACATGGGAATCTCAAGATAATTGGAAGGAGCTCTGAAATGTTGGAAATCCTAAATTTTTTGACCTAGTGGGGCTCATTCACCATTCTGGGTGAATCAATCCCAATTTTGTGTTTTTGCACAAGAGTAGGTTTCAGAAAAAAGGGTATTTGAATCTGTATATTTTTTTGAAAAACACCTACAATGGGACTCATTCACCACGTGGTGAATGAGTCCAGTTTGGATTTTCTAGAACTTCAAGGTCTGAATTTGGTCTTCACTATTAGCTCTTTCTTCTCTCCTTTGTTTCTGGATCTGAAGCCTTGATTTTTAGGACTATAAGTGAATTTTTTTTAAGATATCAACCTTGTGACAACTTGATGACTTTCTCCACCCTTGCATCCTAATCTTCAATGATCCTCAAGTCTTCAAATCACCTAGATCTGCAATCACACAAAGAGAGAGAGATAAAAAGTGTTGACTGTTAGGGAATAGGGGTTTTCCTTGTTCACACCCCTTGTAGGTAATTAAACCAAATGATGAGACAATAAAATGAAGTTATGAAACATGAAATAAAGAACATGAATCATGGACAATAATACCTTGGATTATATCTTGTAAATGATGTCTTCTGAATCTACAACTCAACATGAAATGACTATGAAGGATGTAGATCTTGATCTTGACAATAGGAGTAGAACAATGCTTGATCTTGGATATTCAATGCTACATCATAACACTAGCTCATTAACAAGCTTGATGCTTGATATCCTTGACATGATGATGGATCTTGAATTGTTGCAACAATTGATGAAGAATTCTACTCTTGAATACTCTCTTAACAATTTTGTGAGGTCTTGGAATCCTTAACTCTTGCTTGCTTGAATTGATATCTTGAATTCTTATGTGAAATAATTATTTGAGAGCTTGTTTATATAGGCAATCCACTCAAATGAACATTTATTTGATCCCAAAGGCTGACATACATAAAATTTGAACTTAAAACCCAATTTTTCTTGCTCAAACTTTTAAAATAGGCCAAATGGGACTCATTCACCCAAAGTGGCGAATGGGTCTCACATGGCTTAATTTGAGTGCTAAAGTGGTGGGGAGAGTTTGAATTAAGCTTATTTGTTGATATTGTCAAGTTTTTTCTTAAAATATGCCTTGGGATGCACAATATGGGGTCATAGGGGCCTATTAATGATTATATAAAGGTCATAATTGCAAGAGGACCCAAAATCCAATGTGAAAGTGTAAATAAATACACTTTACAACACTAAATTAAGGAAAAATTGGGTCTATTTAGCTTAGAAGGGCTCTAAATCCAATTTGGATGTGTAAAACACATTACAACACTAGTTTAGGTCCACTTAATTTGGAAGCCTCCTAAATTTAATGTGAAGCTGTAAAAAAATACAGTTTACAACACTAAATTAAGGAAAAAATAGGTTTATTTAGCTTTAAAAGGGCTCAAAACCTAACACAGATGTGTAAATCTCATCACAACACTAGATCAAGGTGATATCAAGTCCAATTTATCATTAATTATTCCCAAATAAAGTAAGGAAAAGGGATACTTTTTTTATTACTATAGTGACTTCATGGAATCTCTCGAACCAACACCTATTCTTTGGTAAAGTAATATTGGAAAAATATGAATTTTTTGCTATGACAAAAAACAAAAGGTTCTTATTGAATAAAAATATTTTGAGTAATGAGGTCTATTTTGATGTTTTTTAATGGTAAGATACATTAATAAATAGTTGCATAGGAATATTACATGTATTAAAAAGTGGAATGCCAATGTTGAAGCCTAGAAGAAAATCTTCTAAACAATTGGTGAAAAAAAAGCTATACTTAAGGAAAAAGAAAACTCATTGCAAGAGCAACTTCTAAAATTTGAAAGTTCAATTCAAGAGGACCCCAAGAATATACAACTAAGAAAAGAAATAATAAAAATTAAAGGTGAACTGAGAAAATTTCAAAGTTTAAAGGATCACGGGGTAAAAGTAAGAAAAAGGTTGATTTGGGTAGCTCACGGTGACAGAGGCTCAAATTTTTTCTTTAATCTCCTAAAGAATAAGGTAGCAAAAGAAATAATTAATATAATTTGGAAAAATGATAACCTGGTTAAGGATCCTAAGATGATTCAAAGTCACTTTCTTCAATTCTAAAAGTAACTCTTTTACCTCAAAATGTAACAACACTTACAACCTAAAGGCAAGAGAAGATTGCAAGAAGCTAATCCCCCAAAAAAATATTAGAATAGGATGTTGGTTTGTTAAACAAGAAAAATTATCCCTGGATGAAATTAAAAAAAGAAATCATTGTGATTAATAATGGAAAGTCCCCTGGAGTATATGGTATTTTTATTGAGTTCCAAAAAAGTAATATTGAATGGATAAGTGAGGACCTCCTTCAAGTATAAATAGAAGCCACACATTCTAGCTCTCTAGGTAGAGATATAAATAAAGGGATTACAAAACTAATCCCCAAAAATGGGGATAGGGCCCTAGTAAAAAATTGGAGACCTATAACCCTTCTAAATGTCTTCTATAATTTTTTTGCTAAGGCTATTTCCTTAAGGATAGAAATATTACTCCTAAATATCATCAACAATTCCCAAACAAGGTTTAATAAGGGTAGGTTCATACTAGAGAACCTACTAACAAGTTGGGAAGCAATGGAGTGGGTCAAATCCTTTGGTAAAAATGTTGGAATGATGTTGGTAGACTTCCAAAAGGCATATGACAGAGTTAAGTGGCCTTTTATTATGATGGTCCTAGAGGATTTTGGCTTTCCAGAGAGTCTCTGCAGAATGGTTAAATAACTATTGAAGGATGTAAACATCCAAATAAAGATAAATAGGTGCTTGACAGAGTAATTCAATCTATAGATATCCATAAGACATGGTTTCTCTCTAGCTCCTTCTTTGTTTGTAATTGTTGCAGATGCACTACACTATATCCTTAGAGATTCATACTTAAGACCTAAAGTCAATGGGGTAATCCTTCCAAATAAGGATGAGTTGATTAACCAATAATTTGCAAATGATACAACTCTATTCATATGTCTAGAAAATGATAATGTTGGCATTCTAATGAGAGCATTCAACATCTTAGAAAAAGTGATAGGTGGAAGAATTTTAGAAACTAAATCCACCATGCTAAGTTGGGAGGATAATCAACCTGATTGATTTGAAGAACTTGATCTACAATGGAGGGGCCAAATAAAATTGTAAGATATCTTAGGATTTCTTTTGCAATTAACCCCAACTTGAGGGATATGTGGGAGTGGGTGAAGAATGAGATAAAAAAGAAACTAAGTGGTTGGAATAAAAACTACCTTTCTCTTTTTGGAAAATCCCAAGTCTACCGAAAGATCCTAGCCTCATACAACATTTACTATGCTTCTACTTGGATCTTTAGTAGTTATCAAGTGGAACAAATCTAAAAAAGGATTAGGAAATTTCTCTAGTCAAATGACAAAGGAAATGAGAAAAATCATACAATCAAGTGGGGAATTTTCTGCATGGTCAAGCAAGTGGGTAGTCTATGGATTAAAACCTTGACGAAGCAAGGTACAACATTGGAAGCAAAATTGATTTGTAAGGCCCTAACAGGGGATGAGCCTTGAAAAGTATTAGTTAGGTATAATATAAAGATGGGTATGCAAAAAAAAATCCAACTCTTGGAAGTGCATGCCCCTTTGTAACTTAATCTTTTGTAGATTTGCAATATCCTCGACTGGATCTAAGGTATTTAAAAGTAATTGGAAAGGTCGAGAGATTTGCAAAAATAATATAAAGAAGAAATGTCAAATCGAGGATGATTTGAATAAGATATTTTTTTCAAGATCTATTTGGTGGAATGTCTTTCATAATTACAAGCCTTTAGTGTTGATGTAGGGTTTCTCTACTAAAGCTTGGAATTAAAAAGGTCCATCTTATTTTCAAAATATCTTAAAAGATGGCCAACTAAAAGCTGGGATTCTCTTAAGAGTGAGTTTGACATTCCTCAAACTTAGAAAATAAATTAAATGAGCTAATAAAAAACATATTGTGATTCCTATTTCTAATAATAATGATGATAAAAATAATATTCAAGATTGTGACTAGCTAGAAAATAACAACATTACAAGAATAAAGGTTAAATATATATATAGGCTTCTTGCCAACCCTTTGAATCTTGCTGATACTCTGAACCAAGGTTGGAAGTTGAACCACCATGTAGTTGAATTATATATTCTATCATAATTGGATGAATATTATGGAACCCAAGAAAGCAACATTCAGATGGATATTGATTATGCAAAGTCTACCAAATGTGGCCTCCAAAAAGAACCCACTTATCTATAATATTTGTAAAAAATCTGAAACCATAATACATTTTTTTTTGAATTTTTTTTTGCAAAGGAGATTTGGAATATTTTTAAAATAAACTCTTTTTATGGGAGGCACCTAAATGATAGGAAAAAAATGGAAATTATTCAGGGAGGATTTAAGAGTTTGGAGAAACTAACAATATGCTATGACTTGTTTTATCCACAAAAATATTATGATACATATGGAAAGTTAGGAATAAAGAAATCTACCGAGGCTATAGAAAGGATCTTATTGAGTTATTTAGAAGACTCACAATCCACACTATTTATGTGTAGGTATCCATTATAGTGCAAGTTTCTATGGAGAAATTCAAAAAAATTGATGGAAGAAGGGAAGGTAGAAATCAACAAGAAAGAGGTAGATTTTGTGAACTAGTGGTTGTATCATAGGGGCACCAACAATATAGAAATGAGTGGCTACATAAAAAACAAGCAAACAACTCACATAAGGAATGAAAGTAAAGGAAAAGAAAAAGAGGATTAAAAGAAGATGATACAATAGACCCTTTTTGTATATAGGCTTATATGTGTAAACATAACGGATTTTTTTGTAAAAGGATGAGTACCTATAAAAAATACCCTAATAGAAAAGGAATCATTTAAAGAATTTTAATACCCCTATGAGGCCATACAAAAATTATGGTCAAGATAAAAACATTGTAACTATTGATCATGTTGATCTATTGTAGATGTAAACTATTATGAATATATAAAAAAGTTAGGATACATGTACATGTACATCATTCAACTTGAGCATGTACAAATTTCAAAATTTAAGATCTAACTATGTAATTTCTTTACATGTATAATAAAAACTAAACTTAAAATGTACATAAAAAAGGTAAATTTCTAGGTAAATTTAATTCCCTTAATCCATTCTCTTAAAATTCCCGTTAATCCATGATATAAATGACCTAATGATACAAATGATTTTTTTTTGTATGGCTCATTTATCTTTGAGGCATGTAAAACTTTGTAGCTTGATGTACTTTAAAATGTTTACAAGGAATAGTGAAGTTTCCCCTTAAATCCTATTTTCTTAAATCCCCTTAATCCACATGTAATCTTTCCTATGTTCATAAACCATGCTAATGGAATTATTTTACCCTAAGTCAAGTTTAACATATAGATCTTTGATAAGTTTGTAAAATATTTGAGCATATAACATTATACAAATTGATCAAATGTGAATGATCAATTTAACTATTATTAGTGGCTTACGAGGATTAATGATTAGTGACTTAAGCCATTTTCTTAAATCCCCTTAATCCATGTCATATTTCTTGGGTCTATAGACCATGCTAATGGAATGATTTTATCCTAAGTTAAGTTTAATATATATAGTTCTTTAATAAGTTTGTAAAAACATTGAGAATATAACATTATACAAATTGATCAAATATGAATGATCAATTTGAATATTATTAGTGGATTAAGGGGATTAATTATTAGTGGCTTAAGCCATTTTCTTAACTCCCTTTAATCCATGCCATCTTTCCTAGATCAATACACCATGCTAATTTAACACCCCAAGTCAACCATCTTCATAATTGGACATAATTTTTTTACCATGTTCCTTGGGATCAAATGTTTCTCTAATGAATTAGTTTTGAGATACAATGGTACCTTCCATGAGAAGTGGATCCAACTTCATGCATTTACCCTTAACCAAATAGAGATTATTCTTATGAATTAATATATATGTGATATTAAATATTTAGGTTGATATTAAATATTTCTTAGTGATATGATTGTCTCTTTTCTTGCTAAAATTGTTCCTTCATTCACAACCTTTTCTCACCTTTTATTAGCTAAAGAAAATCCTTTAATTTTATTGATGATGTCTAATCATAAACCTTATAGTAATGTTATAAGTTTATGACAATATTGGATAGGTGATATGATATGATTTTAGTCTTGGATAGTGACTATCATTATTAGTGATACAAACCTCCTAATTGATACATCCTTGTATATCCTATGGATTCTTATGGTGTTATTATTTTTGATGACCCCTTTTTTGAGATATGAAAATTATCTTGTGAGATGTGGTAGACTTTAAAATATTTTATTTCTCATTATAATGATAGGATAGTTTATTTGATAGTCCTACTAAATTCATAATATACTAGAATTTAGGATGATTCTCTTCTTGCTATAATTTATATCCCTTGTTGTGTGGAAACATCTTTTTTATGGTTTCTCCTTGTGTTAATTACATTACTTATGCCTTGATAATACAATTTTATCTCACATGTGGCCCAAATAAACAAATCCCATTATCTTTTTAACTATTTGTATAACTTTGTAATAGTCTTCATGCACATACACTCACCAACTACCTCAGGTAGTGTATCAACGGTAGTCATAATTACCCATCCTAATGATATAATAGATTTTTTAATCCTAAAGGGATTTAAAAATATTATATGTTATCAACTTTGGTTATGTGATATAAATTTTGGATATTGATAGCGCTAATCACTTCCCTTATAAAAACTAGTTATTCTCTTTTTTTCTAGGTCTATATGAGTATGGTACTTGAAGCTTATGAAAACAAGGGGTATTCTTGGAATGGTCTTAACAGGTCCTTAACCCCATAACCATCCTTAATGAAATATTTTTTCTTGAAAATTTTCAATGGTAGTCCTTAAATGTGACAATGATAATATTTTTGTGTTGGACTATCATGGTATGATATGCCAAGTTTGATTGTAAGACTAGTATGGATATAGTATGACTAATTTTTGGAAGTGATATTTTTCTTAGTGATAGCAGTACCACTTTAGCATGTTATGGTATGGTTTTAGCATCATTATTGTAGTGGAATTTATAATTCCATGAAATCACAAATAATAGACCCAAGTTTGTGATGATGGTCTTTTGGTTTATGAACACTCCTTACATCACTATGATAATCTTAAGGAATTAAGGTTATTCCTTATATTTATTATGTCTTTGTATGAGTGCTAGGATATTCATGTGTCAATATTTTTTCTTTAACAACCCTAGAACCCTATATAACCCTCATTTATTTTATCCTTGCTAGGGATTTTATAAACGTGATAGTTAATTAAAAATTTCAAGGGAAATTTATTTTAGTTTGGATGAAAGTGTGATAAATGCTATTAGGAAATTAATATTTTCTTTCCATCTTTGGATAAAGGAATCAAGTAAAATCAACATTTAATCTTGGATATATAAAATGAAACCATATCCATCTATATCAAATATAAATACAAAATACAAGATATAAAATAAAAATACAAAATATAAAAATAGAAAAAAATGGAAGAAAAAATTAACTTACACCGGGTGGTGGTCGAAATGTGAGCTCTGAAAATTGGAAAATATCACTTAATCTCTTAGTTGTTGTTGAAAGAAAATGACCTCATAGTCATTTTCTAGAAAAAAAATACTTTTTGAAAATGGGATCTCGTTTACTAGAAAATGGGATCCCATTTTTTACTAAATGAGTTCTCATTTCATGGTCCTTGGCTCGGGATCTCACCATGAAATAGGATCCCATTTTTAATTTTAGCTCAGGATCCCAAATGAAACGAGATCTCATTTTGTAAAAAATGAGATCCCGTTTCTCTCTTCCTAAATAGGTGTTTTTCCTAAGTTTGAAACTTTCACGAGAAGTAGACGCAACTTTGTGCATTTACTTGAGAGATAATGATAGAGATAGAGATATGGAGGGAGAAACATGCAGTGTGTGTGTGTATAAGTTAGAGAGAGATACAAAGAGAGAGATTGAGAGGGAGATAAATGTATATAAAGAGATATAAATGGGGGGAGAGGCAGAGAGATAAATAGAGACAAGATAAAAGGAGGAAGGGAGAGATATACAAAGAGAGAATGAGAGGGAGAGAGGGAGAGATATGGATAGAAAGATTGAGAAATAATAATAGAAAGGAGAGATGGAGAGATAGATATAACTTTGGAAAGATAGAGGGAGTGAGAGAGAGGGAGAAAGAGATGTAAAGAGAGAGGAAGAGTAAGAGGGAGAAATAAAGATAGAAAGAGGGAGATAATGAGAGAGGGGGAGATTGAGAGATAGAGAGATAAAGATATAGGAAGTGATATATAGAGAGAGGTAGAGAAGGATATAGAGATAGTTTAGGAAAGATGGAGTGAATAAGAGAGATATAGATAGTAGTGGGGTACATAAATGGTATAGATATCTTAAGTAAATCTGTATTAAAAACATGGATCTAGATATCAATATTAAATTAATTTATTTTACTTTAGGATTATTTACAAACATGGTAAACTGTTTAATTGATAAATCATAAAATGTGACCTATATTATTATTTTAAAAATTTATAAAAAGTAAATATAAATTTATTACGGTAAAAGTACAAAGTTGTGTCACACTTTTATAAAAGAAACAACCAACACTGATCCAACATTTAAACTTAAATCAATAAAAAGTGGTATAAATGTTTTGAATTTTGAAATGATGTAAACTAATACAATGCACATTTTTTTAATATATTTCATGTTTGCATTTTTAAAAAATGTTAATTTTTTTTTTGAAAATAGTTTTCATAAATTGACACTATAATTTAGTTGCTATAAAATATTGAAAAGTGAAGTTACATGAGATGTCAATATTTATATAGTAATATTTTTTTCCTTCAACTTTTTGTGTGTATTTATAACTTAAAACTTTAGTGCATGGATATATTTTTTTCAATTTTGATAAATATATGTTTGTAAATAAATATTAAAATATTTGTGTATTAAAACACAATTGTTTCGATTCAACGCCGATTTTCATATTAACTATTTATCTAAAATAAAAAATTATACCATCTTGATATAGATTATTTTATCTAGTGCAACATATTTTTTTTCAAATTTTTTAAATAAGTTTTAATATTCTTTATGGCATGGTAATCAAGCTAGTATTTTTGTGCTCATAACCTACTTTTAGTAAAAATAAAAAATATAATTAATAATAATTATTTACAAAGGTCAACAAACGTATTTTAAGAAAATGCTATTTACATGAGTAGAAGTTGTTGAAACATCAAGTTTTTCAAATAATTTTATTTTTTAGTAAATTGGTCTCAAAGTGGTGTTAAATATGCATTTAGCCTACAATTTTAGTTGGAAAAGTTGTGGACATATCTAACTTAGCTAGAATGAATCTTACTAGATCATATGTTTGACAAAAAAAATATTTTTAGTTAGAATTACTAAAATTCACTTGTGTTGATAAGTTTTTCGAAAGTGTGATACAATTTTGTACTTTTATCGATTAATAAGATAAAATATATCATTTTTTTTCTACTTTTAGTTTCATTAACTATACTTATTTTAAAATTGGAAAAAAAAAATTAACATATAAATATAATATAATATAATTTAAATGGTATAAATTGTACTATAATATAAAATGTTGGAATTTTTTTTTTTTAATATAAATAAAATATAATATAATTTAAAATTGTATAAATTTTATTATAATTTCAAAATTTATCTTCACAAATGACAAACAACTTACTTGGAATGCTTAGTATCAACTTTTTTCATGTGGCTGGTGACTTGACACTACACACCTTCTAGTACGACAAGGATGAGGGGAGACTGGACCTCATGACCTCTTACCTAGAACAAGATGCTTTAGCCAATCAAACCAAGGCCCACACCCCTTTTTATATGTTAATTTAATTTGTACTATATAAATTAATAAAAAAAATTACAAAATATTATTTATAATATATAATAATAAAAAATATAACTATATTATATATAATATTATTTGTATTATATATAATATATTATATTATATTTATATGTTAGTTGTATTTGTATATATTTAATAATAATAAATATAGCTATATTATATATAATGTAATTTGTATTATATAAAATATATTATATATTAATTATTAGTCGAAAGGCTACATATAGTGTGATATTTGAGCGTGAAACAAGTCTCACACTTGCAAACAACTATTGAGTTTCCAAAAAACAAGTTTCAACTATTGTTTAATTGTAAATTTTAATGGTAAAATCCTCCAAAATATCATGTGAAATCCTCCAAAATCTCACTTATCATATAAAAGATGGATGAATAGTGACTTTCCAATTAGATGGGAACATTCTTTTTCCATTTACAACATTTTTTTCCAATTTGATAGAAACTTTCCTTGTTTTTAAATTTTCATGCAAATATT
The DNA here is from genome assembly GCA_007258455.2 of Sequoia sempervirens. Classification (NCBI taxonomy): domain Eukaryota; kingdom Viridiplantae; phylum Streptophyta; class Pinopsida; order Cupressales; family Cupressaceae; genus Sequoia; species Sequoia sempervirens. The sequence goes on from VDFB02271358.1 coordinate 1,231,768,772, forward strand.
TCTATAATGCCCAATCTTTTAAGGAAAAAATCTAGATTTGTCTAAGTGAAAAATCTAAATTTGCTTAAATTTATTTAGCACTTATTATTAATTGATTAATCCAACACATTACATCCATACACACGCATAAACATATTACCATACATATGATTTTCTATCGGTATAATACTTGAACTTCTTTTAGGTGCAAATGCTACTGATACGAAATATGATATATGTTTACCTGTGGGTGTTATAAATGCACAATAAAGAGTTTTTGCAAGTAAACTTGGACGCAAAAATAAAGCGATGGTGAAAATCAGCAGAAAATGGTAAAAAATGAACAGATTGGATGATTTCTATAGTCTTGCATGTTTAAAGAGGAGTTTCAATCGTTAATCATGGAAAGCAGGTCACCTTTTTGGGTGTAATTTTATACATGAACATTTAAGGCATAAATCGTACATAAAGTTTAGATCTTCTCATGCATTGAGTGAATTTCATGGCCTAATAGTCATCCCAAGTCAGCTTTTCATTGCATGGACTTTCTGATATTGTCATGCTCAGCCTGATCAATCCATTCAGTTATACAAAATTAATCATTTATCTATATCAGAGAATTGTTTCCAACTACATTTAGCTGAGGATGAAGTCTTGAAACTAGCAAGTACCAGAAAAATTAGTTTATCTACAATAATTTCATCTAAAAATGTGTTTCTCTCAAAAGTTTAGTCAAGAGATCATTCTGAATCACCTCTGGATGCTCTCTTCTTTGCTTTATACACCCCTAGATCCTTTTTATGAGAAATCTCTGAGCTTGCAATTCCAGTTTCATGGTAAAAAAATACTCACAAAATTTATTTTAGTTTACCCATTAAAAGTGGCCAAGATTGAAATTTGAATGTTTGATAGGCTCAACAAATCCTTCATCTCACCAGTGAACGCATTAGAGGTACAATTAATTTTAGTGTGCCTTATTTTGACACCAAAAATAGAGGATTCAATGTTATTCTCTTTTGTTTTAGGTGTCTTTCCTCTTCTATATTAATAGCCTCAAAAGTTGCCAATTTTAATGTAACCACTAAAGATGATGGCACAAAAATTCCTCTGTAGTAAGAGGTTCTAGGAATATCGAGAGGCAAGGATAGGATAGCTTCTATGAAATTGTGAAAATCCTTATACATATCTTTCATCTCCTCAGAAGAAGGTAAGTCTAGTAATACTTTCCCCATCAAATCAACTTAAGAAAAATCTGCGAGTTCCACCAAAAAACTAAAGGGAAGAGGTCGAGGATAAAAGAAACCCAAAACAGAGTGTAGGAAATAGAGATAAAATGCAAAAAAAAGAGAGCACAAATGAATTAGTATGATTTATATTTCATATGATTCAAAATCAAAAAATTGATTACATTCAGAGAGCAGTTTCTCCTTCTTCATCCTTGAAGTTTTACTTAACATATTCTCCTATTCTTTGTTGTTTAAAATCAATTTCTATGATAGAGCTATTGTTTACTTAAGAGTTGTTACAACTAGCAACTTTTTTTTTGCTCTCTATTTTTCTCTTTCTACACACATCTATCTTCCAAAAACTGCCTAAGACCTACGGATATACCCAACAAAAGAGAACCACATGAAAAAATATTTAATTGCAATTAATATCCAAGTATTTTCAATGTAGATTAAATCCGAGAATAGAGACTATGTGTGCATTGAACGGTGGCATGTGAAAAGGTTAAAAATATTTTATGCTGCAAACAGAAAGGGGTACAATGAGTAGTTGGGATTAATTCTAACACTCCCCCTTAATCACAACTAAGTTTCCGTCTCTGATGCTCAATCGATCTCTTTGATATATAAAACAATTCTTTCCCTAATGTCTTGTTGAAAATGTCTGCACATTGATCTTGAGACCTACAAAAATCCAAAAAGATTTCTCCATTGCTAATTAGTTCTCTAATGAAATGATATCTTGTGTCAATATGTTTTCTTCTCTTGTGAAATACTGGATTCTTTGATAATGCTATAACTGAATTGTTGTCACAATATATCTTTGTTGCCTCTTCTTATTCTTTTCTGAGATCTTTCAAAAATATTGTCATCTAAACTGCTTGACAAGATGCACTTGTAGTTGCTACATGGGTATGTGCAAGATCATCATGGAAAAAACAGACCCTTAAGTGGTGATAAAAATTGTAGTTTCTAAACTACTAGGTTTAAAAAAAAATAAAAAATCTATTTGGTGAAAATTTGAAATTTTAATGCAATAGTACTTAAATTTCAGGGAAAAATAATAAGTAGGTGTTTGCCTTACTATCCTAACCACAATAAAATGATAATATTATTTTATAAGATTTTAGATATAAGTAGAGGACTCATGTCTCGATGTGATGCATATTTTTTTGTAATTTTTTTCCAAGTAACTAATTAATTATGAATTTTTTATTACAACTTTTAAAAATATAAAAAAAATTTGTATGTTTGACCACCTTAACTTGGTCAAAACTTCATGAAATTCATTTTTTTTTTTAATCCTATAGTATGTGAAGCATAGAATGTGATGCATGTTTCAGATTCAAAAAATGTGATACCGTTTGAAAGCTATAGATGTTTTTCAATCAGCCTATCAATCAGGACTTTAGTCATAATTCAAATAGAAAATGAATAAAAATTATTTATTAAATTCAAAGTAAAGCATAATTTATATTGGTGGAAAGATGAGAATCTCCTTTAAAAACCCTTTTTGTTTCATCAATTTTGGGTAAAAAAAAGTCGTCAGCCACATACCCTACACATACCCATCATATCACCACTTTTTGACCCATCATGATCTTACACATGCCCACGTACTCTGCTTCAGCAAATGAAAGAGTGACAATTGGTTGTTTCTTTGAAGCTCACAATACTTGTACACCAGATCCAAAATGAAAAATATAATCAGAAGTGCTCTTTCTATCATCAATGTTTCTTGCACAATTACTATCTATATACCCTATGAATTTGAACTTATTTGACATTGAATAATGGATACCATGGTTCTTTCTTCCACTCACATATCTGAGAAGTATTTTCCTTGCTTTCCAATGAGATTTGTTTGGAGACTCCATAAACCTTAAGATAAGACTAACTACATACATAATATTTGGCCTTGTGGCTGTTAAATACATGAGGCTACCAACAAGTCTCTTATACAAATTTGGATCATTGTTGTCTCCTTTAGCATCCTTATTTAATTTCAGATCTATGACAACTAGTGTTCGATCTAATTTGCAATTTGTCATGTTAAACCTATTCAAAATGTCATCGGCATACTTAGATTAGGAGATGAAAAAGCCATTATCACTTTGATTCACCTCAATGCCAAGGAAATACTTCACGAGACCTAAATCAGTCATTTCAAATTATTTTTTCATGTATCCTTTGAACAAATCAATTGCTAAATCACTTGTGAATATCAAGTCATCAACATACAAATGAACAATTATGATCTCACATTTCTCATTAATCTTGGTGTACAATGTAGGCTCGCTAGTGCACCTATTGAAGCCATTTTGAAAAAGGTAAGAGTCAATTCTATTGTACCAAGCTCTTGGGGCTTGTTTGAGTCCATAGAGTGTTTTGTTGAGCTTGTAGACTTTATCTTCTTGACCCAAAATCTCACACCTAGGTGGCTGCTCCACATAAAATTCTTCAAGACAACCATTCAAAAAAGTTGATTTTACATCGATTTGATAAAATGGCCACTTATTTTTGTAGTGCCGAAAAATGTCGTCCATGAAATTTTCACACTTTTTTGGGCCCTCCTTATAAAATTGAGTTTAACGATGCCTTGAATTAGTGTTGTAATTTTTTTAACACACTCACATTAGGTCTTGGGCCTTGTGAACTAAATGGACCTAATTATACCTTATTTTAGGTGTTCTAAAGTGTTGTACCACACTTTCACACTTATCTAGGGTTGTCATTATTAATTGAGCTTATTTATGCCTTAATTGGCCTTATTTTGCATCCACAAGTCTTAATTAATGCATCCTTTTGAGGATAATCCTGACATATTAAACCAACATCCAATCATAATTCATGTCTTTTTAGGTTGTTTGGCCCAAATGTAGTGATCTAGGACTCATATGCCACCTTGGGTGTATGGGTCCCACCTAAGTTTCACGGTCCCAATCCTGATTTCACATGAATCTAAGCATTTTTTAAAACTGTGTCCCATAGTTAGGCCTAATGGGACTTATACGCCACTTCTAGTGTATGAGTCCCATATGGCCCAAAATTAAATTAAATTTAATTCAAATTCTTGGTGGGATTTTATCTTCTTAGATCTGATGTTAGCTTGTTGTGTTGTAATTTTGGGGAATTTGGCATAAACAAGTATAAGCACAAGGTTATTTCACTCATTTTACACCTAACAACTTGAGTATTCATGCATTACAACAAATTTCAGCATTCAAGAGTTCACAAGAGCATTCAAGTGTTTACAAGAGCATTCAAGAGCACTTATAGATTGATTATCAAGTTTTTGGAGCATTATTCAAGTATCAAGTATCATGTCAAAGTCATCATGCATCATGTTTTTTTTTGAGCTAATAATTGTGATGTAGGATTTTATGATTCGAGCTAGCATTCAATTCAAGATCAATTGCATTCAAGCAAGAGTCAAGATCTACATCGATTGTAGCCACTTCATACATGTTTGCAACCTTTTTATTGCTAGGGTTTGGTGAGTTGCAATATTACATTTTGTTCATTCATCATTCCTTTATCTCATTTAATTTCATTACAAAGTTTGATTACCAAAACTGGGTTTGAACAGGGAAAACCCCTTTCCACTAACAAAACAATATTTTCCCCTATTTTTAGTGTGTGATTTGTAGATCTAGGTTGAGGATCTTCTAAGGAGAAATATTGAAAAAAAATTATGAAGTTGCAAAGCCATTCGAGTTGTCACCTTACTTATAAGATCATTGGAGAACATCTATAGAGCAGAAACTTCACATTCAGATCCAGAAACTGATTCAAGAAGGAAAAGCAGAGATTGAAGAGAAGATTCACGTCCTAATTTTCTATAAAAGTAAAACTGGGTTAATACACCACTTCTGTTGTATGAGTCCTAGAATAGTGAAATTTATAGTTTTTAGGAGTTCCAGACACATCTCTGCCAGATTTATGTTCCTGCCCAGAAACCCTAATCTAGGATTAAATTGCCTAGACTGGCATATGAGTCCCAATAGGCATTATTTTTAGCATATTCAACATTTCAAGTCTTCATTCAAGCTCCTTCAGATTTCTAGGTGCACACCCTTGATCTCCTAGCTTTCCATTCTAATTTACATGCAATTTTAGGATAATTTTGCATTATGCATTAATTAGTCTTTCCAAGCCTTAGCTTTGTGGTGAACCCCTCTTTAGTTTCTAATCAGACCCTAGGACACCCTATTGCAAGATCTCTTTCTCCTACTTCATCCTTGGATTGAGATCTCTAGGGCTTCCTTGAATGACAGTGAAGAAGATTTTTGTTCTATGTCCTAAACTATAAGCAACAACAATTTTACACCTTTCATTTTGGTGAACCTGCATTTAGAACATCTTAATTCTTATTTGGAGTGAATCATCATCCTATATTTAATTTTTATTAACATTGCATTATGGTTTGCATTAGTTAATTGGAATTCTATGGTTTCTAAATCTTGCATTAGTGAAAGTGCATATAGGTCGCATTTTTGCATCTTGCATCATTAAAAATATCTGATATTTGCATTTGCACTTAGCCTAAACATCATCCAAACCAACAAGCATAGTAATCATTCAAAATTTTCTAAAATTAAATCAATAACCCTAGACGAGAACTCATACATCCCTCTGGGTGATTTAGTCCCAGTACAAATTTTAAATTGCATTTTCTAGCATTCAAAAGTATGTTTCTATGTTTCAATTTGTTGTTATTAGTTTTCTATTTCAATTTTTAGACTTTTTGTCTTCTTCATTTCATTGAATTTAGCTTCATTGCATACATTTCATAATCTTAGATTTACATTCTAAGTTCTTGCATTGCATTTCATTATGGATATGTGCTTTAGCAAGCTTTGGATGTCCTTGAAGTCTAGTCCCTAGTGGATGTGTCAAGTTGCACTTTTGGAAATGATCCTAATGAAATAAAAATCACTCATGCTCACTCAACTCCTAATGCATGTCCTCCTCATGATGTTGACATCATTTGAGAAGATGATGACAACATGAATAAATTCCTAAATGATTTCCTTAATATCCTTGAGATGAATGCATCCTTTTATCCATCCATGAAACAACCAATATGCCCTATAATACCACCACTTGAAATGTTTGGTTTCCTACATCTCGAAACTAAAATACAAACCAAACCGAAGTTCCCTAGAATAGGGGAACCTAGTTCCTCTAAGCAATAAAATATTCAACCATTCTATGTTAACAAAGTTACCAACACTCCCATCAATCTAGAAGAGACATATGGAAAAGGATTCACAATCTTAAGCAAACAAGGATGTGATACATGTGAACATGAAATTCATCAACTCTTATAGAAAATTCCAACTGAAGATACTAAAGGGTTAGGATATCAAGATTCCCCTCCTGACATGAGTACCCTCCTTCCTAAAGAACAACCAATGCCTCCTAATGATGACAAGGATGATAGGATCATCTTAGGTCCTCCTCCACATTCAACTAGAGAAATTGGCGAATCTAGCAAGCACAAAAGACCTTACAAACTAAAGAAACTACAATTCCCTTACCCACCAACTGATATTGAAAGGAATTTACAAATACTTCTACACTGAGGACTTATTACATTACCACCCATAAGACAAGATCAATATTGAAATCCTAAGAATACAAACACATCACATTGTCGATATCATAGAATTCTTGGACATAGTATTGATGAGTGGCATGCTTTACAAAAAAAATTTAAAAATCTTGATATCATAGAAATAGTTCCTTGAAGCATATCCCTCTGCTCCTTTCCATGTAATAGTTGTAGGGTATTCTTATTCTCACTATTACATGTTATACACATATTGCAAATCATCTCAAAATGCAAGGATCTCTTTCCCTTCACCCACCTTGGCTCATTCTTTTCTAACACTAAGTGGGGGCAAGAAATGGATAGTGTTGTCCTATTAGTGCATTTTTCATTGTCCCTTTGGCTAGTTGTATGCCTTCCATATACGATAAACATGATTAGGATGTTGATGATCTACTAACAGGTTGACTCGCATGTGAGTAACTAGTGTTTTACATTGAATTTTTTGTGTGATTGCATGTGCATGATGTGATCCCTCGTGACATTTTGTTTGATGTATCTCTCTCTCTTTGTGACATTCCTCTATTTGTACCAACATTATACTTTATGTCATAAATATTTTACCTTTTCCTTTTCATATTTTATTTTTCTTGTGTTTTTCTTTTAGGGATGATGCAAGGCGTTGATACATTCATGTCTCTTCCATGTTGACCCAAAATATTTTTCTTTATCTTTTCTTTGTCTTGTGTTTTCCTTTTCGGGATGATGTAAGGAATTGAGACATTTAGTTCTCTTCCATGTTGACCTAAAAGGTTTTTCTTTTTTTTGGCTCTCTTTGTATCATTCTTCTTGTTCTATGAGTATTTTGGGAATGATGATAGTTTTGAACTCTCTAAATAACATTGTAGCAAGAACATACTAACCCCAAATCCATGGATCCCTCATGTGTTTGAGTTTCATTTTGGGGGAAACCCCTTCTTTTCTTTCATGACATAGCTTTATTTCGAAACATATGAATTAACATAGGGCTTTCCAAGTTATCTCTCTTGTGTTCTTTATTGTTAGCATTTATCATTCGCTACTTTAAAGTAATTTATCACAGCATGGTGTTTAGTAATTTCCTTAAATTTGGGGCATACATTGGCATTATTCTCTTTGCATTTTTCATGTTTCAATGTGTAGTCTTCTTACTTCATGCAATGTGTCTTGCGCTAAGTAGAGACATTAGGTGTGATATCCTTCAAGAGCATGATCTCTCTTAGCATATTATATTCCTCTTAGTGGCTTCATATGACACATTGAATCCCTAAGTTGTGGATATTGTATTCTTTGATTGGTCCTCTCTTGGAAACATTAGGCACAATGTTCCCTAAGTTAAATACCTTACATGAATTAAGAAAAACTCCTTTGAACATTCCTTAAACTATGTTGCAAATTTATGTTACATGGCCACCTTGCATAACACACTTTGCATGCTTGTAGAGCCATCTTGTTTTTTCATGAGTATCAATCATACGATGCTTTTCTTTCCTCATGAAAATCGAATTTCATTGTTGTGTGGCACCTTGTCAAAGTTATTAGGAGGTATAGCTTTGTCTAGTTGAATGGGAAGTCAAACTTAGGAATGAATTTCCCAGAGCCACTTGCTTGTGTGTGTGAGTGCATATTGGTCATGTGTGTATATGTCTCATCTCTTTGGATACTCACCTAGTGGATAGCCTAAAGTTTTTTTTCCTCAAAGTGAGCACACATTTTTGGACAAACAACCTAGTTATGATCCACATCGCAATGGAAAAATGGTCAAAGCTTGATCCACCCTTCTTTAGATTTTTGTTTTTCTCTTCTCCTTGTCTTTGGCAGTGTATGCTTCTGCCTTGCTATTGCTCCTTATGTCCTTTTTCATGTGTTTTCTCTTGTTCCTATGTTAGTTTTCTATAAGACATCGATCCTAGGGGCTTGTGCAACCCTCTCAATTGGTGTTTTATTGTCCCACTAGCATTGGTATGATTAAACCCCTCTTGATGTGATCTCATCTACTCTAGTGTGAGTTTGAAATAAGTTCCTCCTCTAACTAAAGTGGGGGCTAAATGTAGTGTCAAAAAATGTCATCTACACATGACATTTTCACACTTTCTTGGGACCTCCTTATAAAATTAAACTTATTGATGCCTTGACTTAGTGTTGTAATGTTTTTAACACACTCACATTAGTTTCACCTAATGTGAGTGTGTTAATTACAACCTAGATAAGTGTGAAAGTGTGGTATAACTCTTTACAAAACCTAAAATAAGGTACAATTAGGTCCATTTAGTTCAATAAATATTGAATTTAATGAAGCAAAGAACGTGGCCTACGTGGTTGGTTGTTCCGTAAATAATAGATAAGGATTGGAACGTGGTTGTTTATGCCGTGAAAACAAAAGGGAATACAATAAATTTCAAACTCGTCACATCCTCAATTTGCCAGTTAAGTTGAAAAAAGAAAGGGAATACAATAAATTTCAAACACGTCACATCCTCAATTTGCCTATAAATTAAGTTATTAATGTTCATACAATAACTGTTGGCAAGTACATGCAAAAAAAATAGAAAAAAACACTTGCTGTTGCAAAATTTGGTAAGCTTTCTTGAACTAGCGTATTTAGAAAGTTGTATTTTTTTAGATTATGTGTAAGTTTGTAGCTTTATTCATGGATTGTATTTAATCTTACTTACAATTATGGCCTTTAGAGAATAGATAGTTTGAAATTACTTTTATTCTCAACCTATTGTGTTTGTTTTTAAAAAAAAATGGAAATTTAAGATTCACAGTGAAAACCCACTCAGCTGTAAGTTATTTTGATTAAAAAATTCCTAACTATTTCCATTTGTAAATTTTTTGTTTTTTCACAAAAAAATAATATAGTTTTAAATTACTTTTAACTTATTCATGGATTGTATTCAATCTTACTTAGAATTATGGCCTTTACAGTGAAAATCCACTCAGCTGTAAGTTATTTTGATAAAATTTATCTTAACTATTTCCATTTGTAAATTCTTTGTTTCTTCATAAAAGAATAATATAATTCTAAATTACTTTTATCTTATTCATAAATTGTATTTAATCTTAGAATTATGTCCTTTAGAGAATAGATAGTTTTAAATTACTTTTGTTTTATAAAACATCTACCTTTGGTATTCTCAGTGAAAATCCACTCAACTGTAAGTTTTTTTGATAAAATTTTTCCTAACTATTTCTATTTCTAAGTATCTATTCTCTAAAGGCTATAATTATAAGTAAGATTAAATACAATTCATGAATAAGGTAAAAGTAATTTAAAACTATATTATTCTTTTCTAAAGAAACAAACAATTTACACACAACCACGTTCACAACCACTCTATTTTAAGTGTGGGAAATTTATTGTATTCCCTTTTGTTTTCACGGCATAAACAACCACGTTCCAATCCTTATCTATTATTTACAGAACAACCAACCACGTAGGCCACGTTATTTGCTTCATTAAATTCAATATTTAGTTCACAAGGGCCCAAGACCTAATGTGAGTGTGTTTTTAACACACTCACATTAGGTCTTGGGCCCTTTTGAACTAAATGGACCTAATTGTACCTTATTTTAGGTTTTGTAAAGAGTTATACCACACTTTCACACTTATCTAGGTTGTAATTGGGCTTCTTTATGCCTTAATTGGCCTTCTTTGTATCCACAATCCTTAATTAATGCATCTTTCTGAGGATAATCCCAACATAAATGAACATCCAATCATAATCAATGTTACTTTAGGTTGTGTGGCCTAGATATAGTGATCTGGGACTCATACATCACCTTGGGCATATGGGTCCCACCTACGTTTTAGGGTATCGATCTTGATTTCACATGAATCTAAGAATTTTTGAAAAATGTGTCCCATAGTTAGGCCTAATGGGTCTCATATGCCAATTCTGGCATATGATTCCCATGTGACCCAAAATTAAATTTAATTCAAATTCTTGGTAGGATTTTATCCTTAGATCTGATGTTGGCTTGTAGTGTTGTAATTTTGGGAAATTTGGCATAAACAAGTATAAATACAAGGTTATTTCACTCATTTTACACCTAGCAACTTGAGTATTAATGTATTATAGAAAATTTGAACATTCAAGAGTTCACAAGAGCATTCAAGTGTTTACAAGAGCATTCAAGAGCACTCAAGGGATGCTTATCAAGTGTTTTGGTGCATTATTAAAGTGTCAAGAATCATGTCAAAGTCATTATGCATCATGTTTGTTTTTGAGATAACAATTGTGATGTAGGGTTTCATGATTCAAGCTAGCATTCAATTGAAGATCTATCACATTCAAGCAAGATTCAAGATCTACATCCATTGGAGCCACTTCATACATATTTGTAAACTTTTATTGCTAGGGTTTGGTGAGTTGCAACATTGCATTTTGTCCATTCATCATTCCTTTATGTCATTTGATTTCATTACAAGGTTTGATTACCGAAATGGGGTTTCACCAAGGAAAACCCCTTTCCACTAACAAAAAACATTTTTCCCTCTCTTTAGTGTGTGATTTGTAGATCTAGGTTGAGGACCTTCTAAGGAGCAAGATTGGAAGGAAGTTTTTGAAGTTGTAAAGCCATTCAATTTATCACCTTACTTACAAGATCACTGGAGAAAATCTACAGAGTAGAAACATCACATTCAGATCCAGAAACTGAGTCAAGAAGGCAAAGAAAAGATTGAAAAGTAGATTTGGGTCTTGATTTTCTAGAAAATTCAAACTGGATTGATAAACCACTTCTGGCATATGAGTCGCAGTATAGTGAAATTTGTAGTTTTTAGGAGTTCTAGGCACATCTCTACCAGATTTATGTTCCTACCCAAAAATCCTAATTTGGGACTAAAATCACCCAGGTTGGCGTATGAGTCCCAACAGGCATTAATTTCAGCATATTCAGCATTTCAAGTCTTCATCCAACCTCCTTCAGATTTCTAGGTGCACACCCTTGATCTCTCAGCTTTCCATTCTAATTTACATGCAATTTTAGGTTAGTTTTGCATTGCACTAGGTTTAAACATTAGGTCATGCATTTCATTAGTCTTTCCAAGCCCTAGCTTGGTGGTGAACCCCTCTTTAGTTTCTAATCAGAGACTAGGACACCCTATTGCAAGATCTATTTCTCCTACTTCATCCTTGGATTGAGATCTCTAAGGTTTCCTTGAATGAGAGTGAAGAAGATTGTTGTTTTATGTCCTAAACCATAAGCAATGACAATTTTACACCTTTGACTTTTAAGATTCTATTACAAGTATTATTCCCATAGTGTCTAGACATGCTACTAGAGAAATTGTCTCATTGTGTCAACATCGGGTTATTGTGAATATCCCTTATCCACTAGCCTTGTTTTATGTTTTGCACATCACCATTTGTATTTAATTTGGTTTTATAAACCAGCTTCACTCCTATGACATCCTTGTCTTTTGGAAGGCTCACTAACTCCCATGTTTGATTCTTTTCAATTGCATGAATTTCTTCATCCATTGCATTCACCCATTTTTCATGTTTAATTGCATCTTCAAAATGAATTGGATCTTCTATTTGTTAATAAAATGAAAAATAAGAAATCAGACCAATATTATTCAAACCTCCATTTTTCTCATAAATGTCTCTTATACTTTTAATTTTTTGTCTCCTCAAGCTTGCCAATGGAGAATTTGACATATCACTTGAACTAGAACTTGTGGAATGTGGAATTGATGGTTCTACACCTTGAATGACACTTGTAGTTGGTGTTTTTTGTCCATTTGAACCAGTAGATGCTATAAAGCATGGGATTTTCCTTACACTTGATGATGGTGTCATTTGTTGACCACTTTTTTGACCTTGAATGGGTGTGGGAGGATTCAAATTTGATGGAGTACCTACTAGTATAAAAGATTCTTTATTCTCTTGTGGTAAGCTAGCTGCAATATTGATTATTTTCTCCAAACTTCCACCCATGCTTCGTCTTCTATGAACTACAAATCTTTGTTGATTATAACTTTCTTGGTTATTGGATTATATAGATTGTATGCCTTGGATCCATCACTATCCAACAAATATACATTTTTCTCCTTTGTTGTCAAATTTCCTTCTTAACTTATTTGGCACATGTGCATATGTCACACATCCAAATACTCTCATGTGAGCAACATTTTATTTTCTTCCAGTCCATGCTTCTTCTGGAATCATGTTCTTCAAACTCTTGGTTGGAAATCTATTCATAATATATGTTGCACAAGCTACAACTTCAACCCAATATTCATTTGATAAATGTTTTTCTTTCAACATACTTCTTTCCATTTCCATGATTGTTCTATTTTTTCTTTTAGCTACCCCATTTTGTTGAGGTTTGTATCTAGTTGTGAATTCCATGGTATTTACAAAAAAAATAGAAATTATTTTTTGTGAGATAAGAGGGATTCAATGCATAGGGTCTTTTCGTTCTCAAGAGATCACTAGGGAATGAACTACCCTTAAATCGACCTCAACATAAGAGAAATGAAGAAATTGCAAAAGAAAATTATACAAGATAACCTTCAAAGAAAACTGCTTCAGATCCCAAGAGAGTGAAACTTCCAAATTTGTACCTTTGATGGAGGAGCTCTTAGCCAAAGGATGGTAGTGCGGATTTAGGATGCCAATGCGATGTGCTATCATCCAACTGGCACATTAGCATCATGAGCAATCTCAGTAGCTCAGATGGAAAAAATGAAGTCTCACTTCCTAACTCAGATCTAAGGTCTACTAAATAGAATCATCAAAGAGAGAACAAAAACTATAAGAAAAGCACAAGGAGAACTTGGAGAAAACTTACCCTCAACCAGGTGTTCGATAATTCACTCCAAGCTCCACTTCACATCCTACACACAGAAGAACAAGGGGAAAATTTTGGGGCTGTATAAGGGCCTACCTCAGTCAAACTCCAATTTTAGTGTTCACACCTCCACAGATAGCAAGATAGAAAAGAGGTTTAACCAATATGAACAAAACATGTGGTGAAAGAAAAACCTGCTTCAGGAGTAGAACCTGCACCACTAAGTAGCAAATGAACAAGAGATGTAAGTAGAAAGGAGTGAGAGAGAGTGTGTTACCCATAGGCCTAGGCCCTCTTTATAGCACATGGACACACCATTGAAGGGACCTTAGTCCGACAGAGCCCCACTTATAGAAGTGTGGCTTGTCAAGAATGGAGAAAGATTAAGGAGTGAACCTAGAGTGAGAGCTTGATTGAATGGATTGGGCCCTAAAATGAGAGAAAATGAGGGGTTTTGTTGCATGCAAGGGTGGCAAAGAGTCGTTACACCCAAAAATATGACTGCTAGGAAACGTGTAAAGAGTCAAGATTCAAGATTCTTCATTTCAAACTCAAAAAACTATCAGGATGCTAGCACGCCACACATATCTATGTGCTCCATAGGCATCCAAGGCTCCATTTTTTGGGGAACGTGTCATTAGGCTACTATTGCTTCACCACTGGTCCACATGGAGTCAGAATTGTGAAGTTCTGATCCATGGGATTTTCACCTTTAGTATGTTTAGGCATCATAAATGCTAGGAAAAGTGCACAAATGTGGAATTTCCCCTAGGTGTAATTCTACGACATTACATTTTCCCCCCACTTTAGTGGGATTGATTTTGGGAAAAATCAGCAACACTAAAGTAGAGAAGAAATTTTTTTACCTAAATTTTGAAATTTTACAAATTTACGTGCCAAGGAAAAAGGTGCCTTAGAGGTCACCGAGGTCGAGCTAGTCGGCAATGAAGGTGCTCCCCAGCAACTGAGTTCGAAAATTAGTGTGAGACTAGCTATGAAATTATGATCTACAAAACTCAAATTTAAGTTAGTTTTGATAATCGAAAGAAGCTACAACATCAAGAAGAATGGTCAAGAAAAAATTGATGATTCAGAAGAAAAATATGGTAAGGAGGTGACTATATGGCCCCTCTTGAGTTTTCCCCCAGCTAGGTGGGGTAAATTCAGGAGAAACTAGGGAGCCACAAACTCCAGGGAAAATGGGCCCTAGGGGGCCTATATATACCTAGGTGCGCCTCGAGAAGGGTCATTTTCAATATTCACTACGAGGAAATTGTTGAATTTTGTGAGAGAAAAGTCAGTAAAATGCCAAGCAGGAGGGAGTATGAGGTGTTGAGGCTAGAGCAGTTGAGGGAGAATAATGATGAGGGTCGAGAGGTGGACTAGGTAGGTCGTAAAACCTCATTTTCAGTGCATTTTAGCATATTTTTAGGCATTTTTTCCCTTATTGAGTTGTGTAGGTGTCTTTTTTCTATGCTGGCATCTAAGAAACACATTGGTGTCCCATTTCTACTCTACCATCCTGAGTATGCACTAGCGTCCTTGAGGCTTCAATATCAGAACAAGACATATGCATGGTGCACAAAAGTCTACATGACACGCAAAAGTCTATAGTAAATTTTTCTTTCAAGCTTTTTTCAAAATCTCATGTTCTAACTTAATTTTTTTTCACTTCTTCCAGGACTATCCTGAGATCTAGGAGCATCTTGATGGGTGAGCATACTAGCTAGTTCATGAGTAGAGGAGCCACCTCAACGAGACGAGGTCACTCACCTACAATAGGTCAGTCTCTAGCATGCATTCACCATGCCAAACATGTGATACCATGAGCGGATGTTGATGGCCCTGATGGAGCGATGGGATTCCACCACATCATCTTTCCAGTTGCCTACTGAAGAGATGACTATCACTTTGGAGGATGTGTATTGGATTCTTGGACTCCCCATTAGTGGATGGCAGGCAGTGATAGACAGTACCCGATCAACATGGGAGCGATCAGAGGGTGTCCTCTATTGCTCGGGATAGACCAACAACAATGATGACATGGGTCACATTTATACACACCGGTATGATCAAGCGCTGACCACCACATCACTATTATGTCATGTGATGGTCATGATTGTGGCCTTCCAGGTCACCATAGATTGGAGAGGTTCTCACCTACATGGGGGCCTCGTCCATGCCATGTGTGAGATGGTCAAGCACAATACATTCTTTTCCTGGGGGTGCAACATGCTAGCACACCTATACCAGGAGCTATGGTGGTACGTGCACTATGAGTACCACAACCTCACAACATGCATGTTGACATAGGTGTGGGTTTTATCCCACATCATATGCATAAGGCTGGTCACATTCCCATAGAGGAAATTGTACACTATCCCCGTGGTCCATTGGTATGATGTGATAAGGTAGTGGAGACATGGAGAGTTGTAGTTTTGGCACTTACAGTTTGATACCCTTGTGCCCAATTGGGTGAGATGGAGACCCTACCATTTTTTTAGGTGGGTAGATGATAGAAATTACCTTAGGAACCTACAATTGGACCATTTTCTCATAGGTCACCGCAACCATATTATTATGCCTTATTATTAGATCTGAGTCATGCAACATCATGGCCGTGTACAAACCATCCCTTCGGAAGTCCCCACATATATATAGGCATTCAAGAGTGTTGTGAGACCTAGGGACATACCCTACCCCTCCATCATAGATATTATTCCATGAGACAATGATGAGCCTAACCAAGATTTTCCACTGATAGCTCTAGTAGATAACGTTGGTATAGCTGTAGATTTTAGAGCATGGTGGGAGAGGCACCGTCATTTTATATTATTCACAGAGGATGCCCCCTAAGGGGATCCCAACCCATAGGGGGATGTGCCAGCATAGGAACCATAAGATAGGAGGATAGGGCAAGGAGGTGGGTAGGAATAGGGCAAGGAGGAGGAGGAGAGGCTACAAGAGGACGAGGAGTGGTTGACATCATCACTGAGGCCAAGGTAGTGGCGAAGGAGATCATCTCCTCCACCAGCTACCCCATCTCATCAGCACCACCAACAAAACCTACTATCACAAAAGTGGTAGCTCTTGAACCACCAGGAGTGACCTCCAACACCAGCGGCATAGGTCCTAGCGTCGCTCCTCACCTTGACCATGCTTGGTAGCCAGGGGACCCCGAAATATTGAGCATTCTATTTATATTTCAGTACCTTTAGTTTTCTTTGTTGATGATTACACAGATATGCCATGTGATACTGATCTCATCCTTTATTTATGTGATTGCATAGGATGTATAGGGATGGACTTGGTTGATAACCCAATGCATATTAGAGGTGACCCCTGACATACCCATCTAGGGGGTGGTTCTCGAGGAAATACTGACCAGTTTTTGTGGGGAAACATGCACACTTATTCGAGCTGGTAGCACATTTGAGGACCACTTATGAGGAGCAAGGGGCAGAGAATGTGCAGGACTTGTTGACACTACCATAATCTGGGGGCAGCGTGACCAACTCTCAAGGGAGCTGCAGACGATGCTTGCAGAGCGAGACACAACCATGATGAGGGATGATGCCATCGAGCAGACACATGACACCCTTTAGAGTTGTTTCGATGACCTCACAAGGTAGTTGATAGCTGTGATACTGATAGGTGATCAGTAGTTGTAGCAGGAGCTAATGTAGGCATGGTTGATGATAGCGTCCCTCTAGGGAGATATCAGAGGGATGCATGTAGCCCTGTCCAGATCATGCTCGCACCGCTCGAGATCCATCACCACTATGTAGCCACCTCCCAAACCACAATCGTAGCTAGAGCCAGAGGGCTTTGGGAGCCGCATGTCGTAGCCTTAGGGTGCTCCTATTTTGTACATCAATTTTGTGGCCACAATATATATGTTTTGTAGATCTTTTTGTATAGAAATTGACACATATATTCAATAGCCACTGATTTTTTGACAATAGTGGCCCGATACATGTACATGAAAATTGATATATATATATATATATATATATATATACAAGATACTAGTTCCAATATCATGGAATTGTGTATTTTGACTTGTATGCTTCTTTATTTTCATGTATATCAATGCTATGGATGTATGTTTACATTAGATGCTATCATAATTTAACGAACACACATGGATGTATGTTTAATTAAATAAAGTGATGATCTAACTACCTTAAAAGATGTAATGTGATGCATGGATACACAACATAGTAAGACACATGTATGTATATCACACACACACACGATCACATTGTAACACAAAAAAAATCATAATGTCTTAATGAATGATACCAACATATGTAGTGCTACTACTCTTAAAGGGTGAACACCACACACACAATTTATTAGAAACTATAGATAGTATCATTGGAGATGCATCACATTAATGGGATCTTTTAGAGGTTTTCTATCCATAGACAATAATTGATAGGCACCTAAACCATACACATAGAAAACAATGTAAGGCCCTAACTAGTTAGGAATAAATTTCCCCCTCTGATCAGGTGATACATTTACATTTCTCTTATTCTCATAGAAATTCAAGTCACCTACCTTGAAGGTCCTAGGGAGCACACTTTGATTATACTACCTAGATAATTATCATTGATAAGCTTTAAGATGATCGAGGACCTATAATAGGTGCTCATTGAGTATATCTAGTTGATGCAAATGATTAGCTCGATAAGTATCATCATCAATTAACCCTTTAAGGGAAACTCGTAGAGATTAATTTTCCAACTCTAAAGGCATGATAGCTTCAGTACCATACACGAGGTTGTAAGGCGTTATTCTTGTCATTGTATGAATGCTCATGTGATAGGCCAACAAAGTGTAGGTTAATTGAACGTGCCAATATTTACCATGCTTATTAACTATTTTGTAAAGAATGAGCTCAAGAGTCTTGTTAGACACTTCCGCTTGGCCATTAGACTAAGGATAGTATGGTGTAGAAAATCTAAGTTGAATGTGAAATTTCTTCAAGAATTGCTTTACTTCCTTGTTCTTGAATGGTGTAACATTGTTAGAAGCAAGCATAGAAAGCAACCCAAAACAAGAAATAATGTTATCCAGAAGAAAACTACAAATAGCTTCAGTATTCATAGAGTGAAGTGGGATAGTTTTGACCCAATTCATGAAATAATCCATAGAAATAATGATAAAGGTATGTCCGTTAGAAGGAGGTGATATTTTTCCAATAATATCCAGCCTCCATTTTGCAAATGGCCAAGGAGAGGTCTGGTTTTATAACTCTTGTGTAGGTACATGAATAACACCACTATGTTGCTGACATTGCAAGAAATTTTTAACAAATTTGAAAGAATCTTGTTCTAGCATTTTCCAAAAGTACCCCATGTGTATCAATTTACTTGCCAGGAATTTACCACCAAAGTGTCCACCCCTAGATCCTGAATGGACTTCTTTAAGAGAAAGGGGTATTTCCTCTTTAGTGAGACATCAAAGAAGCAATTCATTGTAAGTTTTTTGATAGAGGATATCAGACAAAACAACATAATGGGTTGAAAGCTTTCGTATACGAGTGCAATTGTTTTTCATCGCATCATCAAGAAATTTTCTAGTCTTTAGGTAGTTGTAAATATTAGAGAACAATTCTCCCAAGTCCACATGAGAACATACAAGGACATTAGACTCAAGTTGATTGGAAATAGCTGGAGACCAAAGGACCTAAACCATGAAGTGGTGTTTTTTTGTATACTCATCCGAAGGTACCAGGGAAGCAGTGCTTGCCATGGAATTTGCATGTCTATTCTTCCTGCTAGGGACACTATCTATTGTTGAGGAGGAGAACCAGTTTAGCAAAGATAAAGAAAGGTCTCGATTGTGAGACAACTTACTTTGCTTAGCCTGATAGATTCCCGTAATCTGATTCACAATGAGCTGAAAATCACCCAGTATACGAAGATGTTTTATTTTTTAGACCAATCACGGAAGGTAAGCCAAAAATGTGAGCTTCGTACTCAGTGATGTTATAAATACAAGGAAATTCTAATTGAAAGGAGAGAGGGACTGGTTTACCTTTAGGTGATATTAGAACCACACCTGCTCCAGAACCAGTCTGACATCTTGATCCGTCGAAGTACATTTTCCATTCAAGATCATAATTGATTGAAAAAAATGTTCTCATCAAGAAAAAAATCCAAACCCGAGAAGGATCGAGATGAGGGAGCATCTACCAATTGATTGGAAATAGCTTGACCCTTTATCTACTTCTAAGTAACAAAATTTATATCAAACTTAGAAAGTAACATCACCCATTTCGCTAACCTCCCAGCAAGGTCAATATTAGAGAACAAATGCTTTAGAAGGTCACTTTTTACAATAACATGCATTTTAGCATGGAGAAGATAGTGCCTCAGCTTCTGCATAGCAAAGACAAGAGCAAGGCATTGCTTCTCCATGGAGGAGGAATGAGTTTCATAATCAACCAAAACATGAATAATGTAGTAGACCACTCTCTCTTTCTTGACATCATCATACTAAGCCAACAAATCCACCAAAGCCACCAAAGAATATGGTGATGCTATGAGGTAAAGCAAAAAGGGTCTATCCTGCATAGCCGACATTAATACAAAAGGATTGGAAAAATAGGTTTTGATTGACTCAAAGGCTTTCTGGCACTCTTCATCCCATATGAAGCGAACATCTTTCTTTTAAAAGTGAATGAAAGGAAGGGTACGATTCGCCAATTGAGATATGAACCTTTGAATTTCCTGAATCTTCCCTTGTAAAATTTGCAACTCATTAATATTCCTGGGTGGAGGCATGTTAACAATAGCATCGATCTTATTTTTGTCGATCTCAAACTCCATGATGAGAGACTATGAACCCCAAAAATTTTCCTATGTCTATGCCAAAGACATAGTTAAGAGAATTGGGTCTCATCTTATAGAGTCAAAGCCTCTCAAAGATAAGAAATTTTTTTCACATGATCCTGATGGGTTATTGAATTCGAGAAGATATCATCAACATAATCTTCTAAAATCTTATGAATGAAATCGTGAAATATTAGGGTCATCACCCACTAGTAAGTAGCTTGCATTCTTTAATCGAAAGGGAATGACCACATAATAGAAAGTACCCCAATGGGTAGTGAAGGCTATCTTGTACTGATCCTCCAGATTAATACAAATCTAATTGTAACCCGAGAAGTCATCCATGAAAGACAATAGGCCATGGCCAGTAGTCAAGTCTACAATCATGTCTATATTAGGTAATGGAAAATCATCCTTCATAAGCCTTATTAAGGTCACGAAAGTCAATGGATATAAAAATATGACCATCTAACTTACTAACAATGATAATATTTGAGATCCAATGGGAGTAGTCGATTGGATGGATAAAGCCCAATTTTAGCAGCTTCTCTATCTAGTCTTAACCATCAATGCCACCCTCAGATTAATATTTTAGATTTTCTACTTAATTGGCTTGGAATCCGGACATAGGACAATATTATGAACCACTATATACTCATCAATATTGGGCATGTCCTCATACATCCAAGCAAATATGTTAGGATGAGAATGTAGGAGGTCAAAATATTCTTTAGCTTCTTCGGAAGAAAGGAACTTTCTAACCTTGATCAACTTTTTAGAAGACTTAGGATCCATAGAGATTTCAGTTGTATCTCCCTTAAGGAGAGAACTATGGTCTTTAGGATGTGATATTGGAAAATCATCACTAACATTAGATAGAAGGTCCTCCTCATCAACACTCAAGATAGATTATGCAAAATATGCTCCTTTATGCGAGTGATACGGTAATAATCTTTTGTGATGAAAGGAAGGCAAAGGGAAGTAGGAACCTAGGAATTGCTCAAGTGCTTCATTTGAAGAGAAGACATATAAAGGGACTTTCTCGGCCTGCCCCCATCCTCTATTAATGTAGGGTGGACAAAACTTAGTGGTTCAACCAAAATCATATTAACACTCCACCAAGGTTTCTACTTAGATTGTTTGATAGTGAACCATAGATTTTATGAGAGTGAAATGCTATGTCTCTTTTGCTCAATTAGGGTCTTTCACCTAAAAGGAGAGAGATAGATTCCACACCAAAATCTAGGTGGTTCACTCAAACTAAGGAATGTATGATATAATTATGACTAAATGTAATGATCTAAATGCAACTAAGTGATGAAATTGATTTCTTATTAATGTAAAACTATTGAAATGCATGTTGTTTGAAAACACATTGTGATATGTAGAAAACACCTAGAAATGAATGTAAATTGCACTAGAAATGGATGAAACTGAAAATGTGCACCTAAGGTATTGATGAAGACTAGAAATGACTTCTGAAATACTACTGATTTTTATTTTTAGGCCTAGTTGGATTCATTCACCATTCTGGACGAATCAGTCCTAGTTTTGTGAAACTGTTCTGAAGATTGTTTAAGATAAATGGGTATCCAAAAATGTAGAAAACCAAAATCAAGCCTAGAAGTGGAACTCATTCACCACCCATGGTGAATGAGTCCACTTTTGAATTTTTGAAGATTTAAAGGTGGAAACAGGAGCTTTCGGTCTACACTTTCTACTTCTCTAGGTATTTAGTTCTGAAACTATCAAATTTGGGCCTGAAGGTGACTTTTTGTTGATGTTTTGCCTTATCCAATGAAGAGATGACTTGAACAACTTTTCAACTTGATCTTCAATGATTTCCAAGCCTATAAGATTCCTAAATACACAAACACACAAGAAGAGAAGAAGAAATGTTGGATGTTAGTGCATGGGGGTTTGTATTGGTCAAACCCCTTTGTAGGTAATTAAACCAAAATGATGAAATAATGTAATGAATCATGAAACAATGAAGTCAATACCTTGCCATGATGTTTGATCTTGAATTTATACAACAATGGAGGAAGATTCTACCCATGAATGTATTTGGAAGCTTTCTTGATGATTTAGAGTGATAAAACCCTAACTTGATTGACTCGAAGCAGAAGAAAAATGATGAATGAGTTTTGAATGAGTTAGGAGATGTAAATTAGGGTTTAGACTTTATTTTATAGGAAATTCTCCTAATTTTCTCGTAAATTGTATCCCCAAGGCCAACATGAAGAAAAATAAAACTTAAATTCCAAAATTTCCTACTCAAAAGTCAAAAATGGCCCAAATGGAACTCATTCACCACCTTGGGAAAATGAGTCCCACCTAGCAGGGACTCATTCACCACAGATGGTGAATTAGTCCTAGTGGGGCCCATTTTCCTGCTGGGTTCTTGGGGAATGAGGAAATCAGGTTTATATGATGAGTATGCCAGTTATTTCATCAAATTAGGCCTTAGGATGCACAATATGGCATAATAGGGGCCTATTAGTGATGATGTGAAGGTCATTTAGGGCTTGGGACACAAAATTCAATGTGAAATTGTGATTAAATACACTTTACAACACTAAAATGAGGTCCACATAGCCTAGGAAGGCACAACATCTAATGTGAATGTGTAGGACACATTACAACACTAGATTAACATTAAGTTTATTTTACAAGCCTTATAGATTGATGTGATAATGTCATTAAACACATTTTATAATGTTGAATTAATGGAAAATGGGTTCATTAAGTCTAGAAAAGCGTGAAAGTCTCTTACAACACTTTACAACTCCTTTACAAGACATCGTTAAATGCATTTTATTCAATTTGAAAAGGTCTAAGACCTAGTGTGGATGTGAAAAACACCTCACAACACCAAATCAAGGGCTTATTAAGTCCAATCTATCATCAATTATTCTCCAAATCAAGAAAGTTTCATTTTTTCTATGGTATATTTAGCCCCCACTTTAGTGAGAGGATGAACTTACTTCAAACTCACACTAAAGTAGACATTGAAGAGAGATCCAAGTGTACAGATGCAAATGAAAAAGAATGGAAAAGATCAAGAAGGAA
>VDFB02271358.1:1231792390-1231819321 GCA_007258455.2 Sequoia sempervirens
CAAGGTGTATGCTATGCAACACCAAGATATGCAAACATGCAATGTCAATAACTAAGAAAGAAAAATAAAAAGAGTGAAAATAAGAAAAGGTGGATCAAGCCTCGATCGTTTGTCCAACATGATGTGGATTAGATCTAAGTTGTTTTTCTAAAAATGCATACTCACTCTGAGGAAATGAAACTCTTGGCTATCCACCAGGTGAGTAATACAAGAGGATGAAACACATACACACATGACTAGCATGTGTTCACCACACAGACACAGGTGGCTAAGGGAAAGTCATGCCCTCGTTCAGCTTCCTGTCAAACCAGACCAAAGTTATACCTCTTGGTAACCTTGATAAGGTTCCATGCAACAATGAAATTTGAGCTCCATGAGGCAAGGAAAAATTTATATGCTTAAAACTCATAGACATTATAAATGCAAAATAGTGTAAGGTTTGTTCAAAGGGATTTTTCTTAGTTCATGCAAGGTCTCTTCTTAGGGAACATCATGTCTAATGTCTCCAAGAGAGGACAAGTAAAAGAAATATCACACTCTTAGAGGAAATAAAACCCAATGACACCACCAAGAAAATGACACATCCCAAGAAGAAATAAAATCACACGATGAAACATGAGTGTCAGTGTATGCCCCCACTTTAAAGTGGTTGCTAACACCATTACTACGAGCAATTTCTTTAAAGTAGAAGAAGACATGAGAGCTTACTCAAAAAGCCCTATGCTAAGTCATATGTTTATGAATGAGCTACATCATGAATGAGTATGTCACATGCGATCCAACTTAAGGAATGTCATCCACACCCCAAGCTTGCTCTTATATTTACATGAAAGGAGGTCAACTAGCCAAAAGATACAATGACAAGTGACATACGAAGACAAGGCTTTCTAACCCCTTTCCCCCACTTGGTGCAAGATAAGGATGAGCCAAAATTAAAAGAGGAACTAGGTGCTTCAACCCAAGGGAGAGCACCACAATCCTTATGATATTGAATTTTGTTACTCAAAGTCTTACATTCATTTGTAGTATGACCATGAACTCTATGATATGTGAAAAATGAACTCGTGTAGTAAGATTTATTTCATGTTCTTGGGGGAAGGGATATCAAACAATCTTGGAGGAGTCTCAACAAGATACCTTCTTGATCCATAGTAGAAGGTGTCCCTTTATTTTGCAACAAAGATATCTCTTTCTTAGTACCAGATGCCATACTTATGCAATACTCTTTAGATTGCAAGATTTTGTTCTCTCCTTATACGAGGGTGTAAAATCTAACAAATTCAAATCATTAGTGTTTTGTGAGATGACATTGATGATAAGCAAATATTTCTTTGTTTCTTTCGTTTCTTTCAAAGGGTAACAATCAAGACCACTAGTGTCTATCAGTTCAAGATGCACTAATGTTAAAGTTGGCTTAGAGGAAACTTTTGTAATAGTGTTGATATTAAGTGAAGGCTTGTTTTTTTTTTGAGGGGAAATAACCAAGACCACTAGTCTTTTCTTTTATGTGAGGCTCTATAGGGACACACATACCTTGTTCTCTAGCACCATATCCCTTTCCACTATATCCAAGTTGTTTCATAAGTTCATAGCCTTTTCCATAAAGCATTTTCATTTCTTTTGGATTAGGTGGTCGCTCATAATTAAGTTCATCAAATTTTGTTGTGTAATTTGTTTCTTCTTCTAAAGTGGTTAATGTGGATTCTTTTGAGGGATCTTCTAAATTTTGTGTTGACATTATCGTTTTTTATTTTCCCTTTTCAGGATCTTTGTTTATGATATCGTATTCTCCCATGAATGATGTGAAATCTAAGGAACCCCAATCATCTTCGAATAGTTTTGACACTTTTTCCATCTCTTATTTATGTTAATTTATAGGTTCTATGTTTGAACTTGGAATTAGTGTGTTTAGAGTATTTTTCCCTCCTTTTTCAACTTGTAAGCAACTTTCAGGCTCAGGGTCTATTTCAACTTGGTATACCTTGTTGTTATAGACATACTTCATGATATGATGAAGAGTCAAAGGCACTACATGCATCTCATGATTCAAGGTCTTCCTAAAAGAAGATTCTATGAAAGGTCATGAGGCATAACATGAATAGGAGTCTGTAAGGTAGCCTTTCCAACTATAATAGGAAAAGTAATCACACCAAGTGGTTGCTTTCCTATGTTGTCAAATCCTCAAATGAATAAAGAATTAGGTTCAATTCTTGATTTATCCACACCAAGTCTATCTGAAAGTTTCACACTACATACATTCAAAGCTGAGCCATTATCAACAAGGGTTTTCTTTATTCCTATCTTATTGAATCTAGCTATTATCATGAAGGAATAATTTTTCTTTCTCATTTCCAAAGGGGGGAGCTCATGTTGATGAAAAGTAATGTCTATGTTGTTTGAAGTTATGGCTTGAATTTGGGCTGCCACATCATTTGAGTGTGTATTAGGAGGGGTGGTAACTTGTTGTAAATCACTTTGAATCATGTTGTGATAATGAGGGGAGGCTTGAATAAGGTCCAATAATGATATCTTAGCAGGAGTATTCTTTAGTTTTTCAACAAGATCATACTCCTTTCCACTTTGTGGAGGAAAAAGAGGAGGGCCTGGTAAGATAGGGTTAGGCAATGGGAGGGATGTTGAAGTTGTTTTTCTTGGTTGAAAATTGTTCCTAGTGTTATATGTATGAGCAATGGTATTATGACTCAGTTGCTGCAAAACATTATTCGTAGGTGGGTAAAGGATAAGTTCAGGTTTGTTTTGAGTTTGAGGTTTTTGTGAAGGTGGGTAAAGGATGAGTTCAGGTTGAATAATATTAACTTTCATTATTGAAGGAGAGTCTAATACTACATCATCTTCATCTAAGGAAACCATATCACTATTGTTAATGTTATCCTTTTCTTGCACTACATTATCCCTAGGATAAGAGCTTTTAGAGGAACAAACAAACCAGATGTTCTCATATCTCGGAGGTTGGTTCTTCAAAATGAACCATTTTGCAAGTAGGGGAATAAATCATCGGTATTATCCTTCTGTTCAATAATATTTAGGGGGTACAAAAATAAGACTTGTGACTCCTCAGTTAGCTTTGAATATTCTAACACCCAAATGATTTCTCTCAAATAAACTAGGAGAGATATCGTGAGAAGGATGTTCATCATCCCATTGTCGGATTTAGCCTTGTTTTCTAGGGGTCCCCTGGCCCTCTCAGGCCACACCCCTCACCCTAGTAGGAGAGAGATTTAGAGAGAGGCAAACAAAGGCCTATCAATCGGGATTGTTAAGGTCATGCAAAGTGAGTCTTCATCAATGAAAGTGTCAAGAAGACCAGCTTGCCTTTCTGACAAAAAAAAAGAGCCCACAAATTATTTTTTGTCCAAAATAGGTCTTCGAATGTTAGGGCATTAGGGAACAGAGAGACATGCTTATCACTTTCTCCATCAAACATGTCCCCATGGAATGTGATTTTCACATCGTCACTTAATGTATCCTCCCTACTAAAGCTTTAAATTAGAGGCTTGAGATGGATTTTGGATAAGAAAGTGCCAAAATGATCTCTATTCTTGTGGCATTAACTATTCTCCCAAGGGGAAAGAGGAAAGACAAAATTCACACTCTCTGATCCAATGATTGTGTCTTTCACTCAAGATACCTTCGCTCTGTGGGAGGCCTGGATAAGAACACCAGGAGCCTTTTCATGCTTTTATGCTTGTATCTTCTGACAGGCATTATATCATCCCTACGAATAGGCAATGTAATAATGGCGACTATGTTAATTGCTTTTGTTCTCGGATCTTAAGATGTTCATGAACCATGAAAAGATAGTAGAAGGATGGACGAATATAAGCTGGCAATTGTTAAAATTAAACGAACCTATGAGGGATAAGTTATAATTATAATCCCATTTTTAACCATATCAAAGCCACTTCTCTTGAAAGAAAACATGTTATCATGGAAAAGTAAATAAAGTGCAATTTAATGACCCAAAGTGAAATGTTTAAATGCAATTTTTAGATTTGAAACAAGGTAATTTTTTGATTTATCTATGTAACAATGCAAATTTGAAATGCATGAAATGAGCCAAATTAAACTAGATCTAGTGAAATGCATGTAACAAAAACTCAACCAATTGAAACAGATAGTTAATGGAAGCAAACAAAAGTGCAGAAAGAAGGTTTTTAATGTTGTAAAATGTAGTTTCATATGTGCACTGGGACCGATTCGCCCAGAGGGGAAAATGAGTCCCTGTGAGGGTTTCTTCCAAATTTTTAGAGATTTTAAAGTGATTTTTATGCTTTTTAGTTTGTATGATGTGTAACCTAAGTGCAAATGCAATTTTTAGATGAATTTAAATGATTTGAGATGCAAAAATATAACCTATATACGCTTTTACTAATGCAAAATTTTGAAACCCTAGAATGTCAATTAACTAACGCAAAATGTAATGCAATGTTAATGCAAGCTAAATCTAGGATGATGATGCATTCCAAATCAGAATTATGATGTTTTAAATCTAGGTTCACCAAAATGTAGTCATGGAAATAGTACTCCCCACCTTTGAGGCATAAAACATAAGGATAGGGTTCCTATTTCACACTTACTACACTCAAGGACACCTTAGAAGTCTCAATCCAATGAAGAATAGATGAAGAGATCTGAAAATAGGGTATCCTAAGGTATGTTTAGAGATTAATGAAGGGTTTACCACCAAGTCTAAACTTGGAAAAGATAATGAAATGCAACATGAAATGTAAACCCTAATATGATGCAAACTTGATTTAAATGACCTAGAAATGTATATAAACTAGAACAAGAAGTTGTGAAATGAAATGTGTGCCCCTGGGAATCTCAAGATAACTAGAAGGAGATTTGAAATGCTGAAAATCCTGAATTTTTTGACCTAGTGGGGCTCATTCACCATTCTGGGTGAATCAATCCCAATTCTGTATTTTTGCACAGGAGTAGGTTTCAGAAAAAAGGGTATCTGAATCTGTATACTTTTTTGAAAAACACCTACAATGGGACTCATTCACCACGTGGTGAATGAGTCTAGTTTGGATTTTCTAGAACTTCAAGGTCTGAATTTGGTCTTCACTATCAGCTCTTTCTTCTCTCCTTTGTTTCCAGATCTGAAGCCTTGATTTTCAGGACTATAAGTGACTTTTTTTTAAGATATCAACCTTGTGACAACTTGATGACTTTCTCCACCCTTGCATCCTAATATTCAATGATCCTCAAGTCTTCAAATCACCTAGATCTGCAATCACACAAAGAGAGAGAGAGATAAAAAGTGTTGATTGTTAGGGAATAGGGGTTTTCCTTGGTCACACCCCTTGTAGCTAATTAAACCAAATGATGAGACAATAAAATGAAGGTATGAAACATGAAATAAAGAACATGAATCATCGACAATAATACCTTGGATTATGTCTTGTAAATGATGTCTTCTGAATCTACAACTCAACATGAAATGACTATGAAGGATGTAGATCTTGATCTTGACAATAGGAGTAGAACAATGCTTGATCTTGGATATTCAATGCTACATCATAACACTAGCTCATTAACAAGCTTGATTATTGATATCCTTGACATGATGATGGATCTTGAATTGCTGCAACAATTGATGAAGAATTCTACTCTTGAATACTCTCTTAACAATTTTGTGAGGTCTTGGAATCCTTAACTCTTGCTTGCTTGAATAGATATCTTGAATTCTTATGTGAAATAATGATTTGAGAGCTTGTTTATATAGGCAATCCACTCAAATGATCATTTATTTGATCCCAAAGGCTGACATACATAAAATTTGAACTTAAAACCCAATTTTTCTTGCTCAAACTTTTAAAATAGGCCAAATGGGACTCATTCACCCAAAGTGGCGAATGGGTCTCACATGGCTTAATTTGAGTGCTAAAGTGGTGGGGAGGGTTTGAATTAAGCTTATTTGTTGATATTGTCAAGTTTTTGATTAAAAAATGCCTTGAGATGCACAATATGGGGTCATAGGGGCCTATTAATGATTATATAAAGGTCATAATTGCAAGAGGACCCAAAATCCAATGTGAAAGTTTAAATAAATACACTTTTCAACACTAAATTAAGGAAAAATTGGGTCTATTTAGCTTAGAAGGGCTCTAAATCCAATGTGAATGTGTAAAACAAATTACAACACTAGTTTAGGTCCACTTAATTTGGAAGCCTCCTAAATTTAATGTGAAGGTGTAAAAAAATACAATTTACAACACTAAATTAAGGAAAAAATAGGTTTATTTAGCTTTAAAAGGGCTCAAAACCTAACACAGATGTGTAAATCTCATCACAACACTAGATCAAGGCGATATCAAGTCCAATTTATCATTAATTATTCCCAAATAAAGTAAGGAAAAGGGATACTTTTTTTATTACTATAGTGACTTCATGGAATCTCTCAAACCACCACCTAGTCTTTGGTAAAGTAATATTGGAAAAATATGAATTTTTTGCTATGACAAAAAACAAAAGATTCTTATTGAATAAAAATATTTTGAGTAATGAGGTCTATTGTGATGTTTTTTTTATGGTAAGATACATTAATAAATAGTTGCATAGGAATCTTACATGTATTAAAAAGTGGAATGCCAACGTTGAAGCCTGGAAGAAAATCTTCTAAACAATTGGTGAAAAAAAAGCTATACTTAAGGAAAAAAGAAAACTCATTGCAAGAGCAACTTCTAAAATTTGAAAGTTCAATTCAAGAGGACCCCAAGAATATACAAATAAGAAAAGAAATAATAAAAATTAAAGGTGAACTGAGAAAATTTCAAAGTTTAAAGGATCACAGGGTAAAAGTAAGAAAAAGGTTGATTTGGGTAGCTCACAGTGACAGAGGCTCAATTTTTTTCTTTAATCTCCTAAAGAATAAGGTAGCAAAAGAAATAATTAATATAATTTGGAAAAATGATAACCTGGTTAAGGATCCTAAGATGATTCAAAGTCGCTTTCTTCAATTCTAAAAGTAACTCTTTTACCTCAAAATGTAACAACACTTACAACCTAAAGGAAAGAGAAGATTGCAAGAGGCTAATCCCCAAAAAAATATTAAAATAGGATGTTGGTTTGTTAAACAGGAAAAATTATCCCTAGATGAAATTAAAAAAATCAATCATTGCGATTAATAATGGAAAGTCCCCTGGAGTATATGGTATTTTTATTGAGTTCTAAAAAAGTAATATTGAATGGGTAAGTGAGGACCTCCTTCAAGTATAAATAGAAGCCACACATTCTGGCTCTCTAGGTAGAGATATAAATAAAGGGATTAAAAAACTAATCCCCCAAAATGGGGATAGGGCCCTAGTAAAAAATTGGAGACCTATAACACTTCTGAATGTCTTCTATAATTTTTTTGCTAGGGCTATTTCATTAAGGATAGAAATATTACTCCTAAATATCATCAACAATTCCCAAACAAGGTTTAATAAGGGTAGGTTTGTACTAGATAACCTCCTAACAAGTTGGGAAGCAATGGAGTGGGTCAAATCCTTCGGTAAAACTGTTGGAATGATGTTGGTAGACTTCCATAAGGCATATGACAGAGTTGAGTGGCCTTTTATTATGATGGTCCTAGAGGATTTTGGCTTTCTAGAGAGTCTCTGCAGAATGGTTAAATAACTATTGAAGGATGTAAACATCCAAATAAAGATAAATAGGTGCTTGACAGAGTAATTCAATCTATAGATATCCATAAGACATGGTTTCTCTCTAGCTCCTTCGTTGTTTGTAATTGTTGCAGATGCACTACACTATATCCTTAGAGATTCATACTTAAGACCTAAAGTCAATGGGGTAATCCTTCCAAATAAGGATGAGTTGATTAACCAATAATTTGTAAATGATACAACTCTATTCATATGTCTAGAAAAGGATAATGTTGGAATTCTAATGAGAGAATTCAATATCTTAGAAAAAGTGATAGGTGGAAGAATTTTAGAAACTAAATCCACCATGCTAAGTTGGGAGGATAATCAACCTGATTGATTTGAAGAACTTGATCTACAATGGGGGGGCCAAATAAAATTGTAAGATATCTCAGAATTTCTTTTGCAATTAACCCCAACTTGAGGGATATGTGGGAGTGGGTGAAGAATGAGATATAAAAGAAACTAAGTGGTTGGAATAAGAACTACCTCTCTCTTTTTGGAAAATCCCAAGTCTACCGAAAGATCCTAGCCTCATACAACATTTACTATGCTTCTACTTGGATCTTTAGTAGTTATCAAGTGGAACAAATCTAAAAAAGGATTAGGAAATTTCTCTAGTCAAATGACAAAGGAAATGAGAAAAATCACACAATCAAGTGGGGAATTTTCTACATGGTCAAGCAAGTGGCCAGTCTAGGGATTAAAACCTTGAAGAATCAAGGTACAACATTGGAAGCAAAATTGATTTGCAAGGCCCTAATAGGGGATGAGCCTTGAAAAGTATTAGTTAGGTATAATATAAAGATGGGTACGCAAAAAAAATCCAACTCTTGGAAGTGCATGCCCCTTTGTAACTTAATCTTTTGTAGATTTGCAATATCGTCAACTGGATCTAAGGTATTTAAAAGTAATTGGAAAGGTCGAGAGACTTGCAAAAATAATATAAAGAAGAAATTTCAAATCGAGGATGACTTGAATAAGATCTTTTTGTCAAGATCTATTTGGTGGAATGTATTTCATAATTATAAGCCTTTAGTGTTGATGTAGGGTTGCTCTACTAAATCTTGGAATTAAAAAGGTCTATCTTATTTTCAAAATATCTTAAAAGATGGCCAACTAAAAGCTGGGATTCTCTTAAGAGTGAGTTTGACATTCCTCAAACTTAGAAAATAAATTAAATGAACTAATAAAAAACATATTGTGATTCCTATTTCTAATAATAATGATGATAAAAATAATATTCAAGATTGTGACTGGCTAGAAAATAACAACATTACAAGAATAAAGGTTAAATATATCTATAGGCTTCTTGCCAACCCTTTGAATCTTGCTAATACTTTGAACCAAGGTTGGAAGTTGAACCACCAAGTAGTTGAATTATATATTCTATCATAATTGGATTAATATTATGGAACCCAAGAAAGCAACATTCAAATGGATATTGATTATGCAAAGTCTACCAAATGTGGCCTCCAAAAAGAACCCACTTATCTATAATATTTGTAAAAAATCTGAAACCATAATACATATTTTTTTTGAATTTTTTTTTGCAAAGGAGATTTGGAATATTTTTAAAATAAACTATTTTGATGGGAGGCACCTAAATGATAGGAAAAAAATGGAAATTATTCGAGGAAGATTCAAGATTTTGGAGAAACTAACAATATGCTATGACTTGTTTTATCCACAAAAATATTATGATACATATGGAAAGTAAGGAATAAAGAAATCTACCAATGCTATATAAAGGATCTTATTGAGTTATTTAGAAGACTCACAATCCACACTATTTATGTGTAGGTATCCATTATAGTGCAAGTTTCTATGGAGAAATTCAAAAAAATTGATGGAAGAAGGGAAGGTAGAAATCAACAAGAAAGAGGTAGATTTTGTGAACTAGTGGTTGTATCATAGGGGCACCAACAATATAGAAATGAGTGGCTACATAAAAAACAAGGAAACAACTCACATAAGGAATGAAAGTAAAGGAAAAGAAAAAGAGGATTAAAAGAAGATGATACAGTAGACCCTTTTTGTATATAGGCTTATATGTGTAAACATAACGGATTTTTTTGTAAAAGGATGAGTACCTATAAAAAATACCCTAATAGCAAAGGAATCATTTAAAGAATTGTAATACCCCTATGGGGCCATACAAAAATTATGGTCAAGATAAAAACATTGTAACTATTGATCATGTTGATCTATTGTAGATGTAAACTATTATGAATATATAAAAAAGTTAGGATACATGTACATGTACATCATTCAACTTGAGCATGTACAAATTTCAAAATTTAAGATCTAACTATGTAATTTCTATACATGTATACTAAAAACTAAACTTAAAATATACATAAAAAAGGTAAATTTCTAGGTAAATTTAATTCCCTTAATCCATTCTCTTAAAATTCCCGTTAATCCATGATATAAATGACCTAATGATACAAATGAATTTTTTTTGTATGGCTCATTTATCTTTGAGGCATGTAAAATTTTGTAGCTTGATGTACTTTAAAGTGTTTACAAGGAATAGTGAAGTTTCCCCTTAAATCCTATTTTCTTAAATCCCCTTAATCCACATGTAATCTTTCCTATGTTCGTAAACCATGCTAATGGAATTATTTTACCCTAAGTCAAGTTTAACATATAGATCTTTGATAAGTTTGTAAAAAAATTGAGAATATAACATTATAAAAATTGATCAAATGTGAATGATCAATTTAACTATTATTAGTGGTTTACGGGGATTAATGATTAGTGACTTAAACCATTTTCTTAAATCCCCTTAATCCATGTCATATTTCTTGGGTCTATAGACCATGCTAATGGAATGATTTTATCCTAAGTTAAGTTTAATATATATAGTTCTTTAATAAGTTTGTAAAAACATTGAGAATATAACATTATACAAATTGATCAAATATGAATGATCAATTTGAATATTATTAGTGGCTTAAGGGGATTAATTATTAGTGGATTAAGCCATTTTATTAACTCCCTTTAATCCATGCCATCTTTCCTAGATCCATACACCATGCTAATTTAACACCCCGAGTCAACCATCTTCACAATTGGACATAAATTTTTTACCATGTTCCTTGGGATCAAATGTTTCTCTAATGAATTATTTTTGAGATACAATGGTACCTTCCATGAGAAGTGGATCCAACTTCATGCATTTACCCTTAACCAAATAGAGATTATTCTTATGAATTAATATATATGTGATATTAAATATTTAGGTTGATATTAAATATTTCTTAGTGATATGATTGTCTCTTTTCTTGCTAAAATTGTTCCTTCATTCACAACCTTTTCTCACCTTTTATTAGCTAAAGAAAATCCTTTAATTTTACTGATGATGTCTAATCATAAACCTTATAGTAATGTTATAAGTTTATGACAATATTGGATAGGTGATATGATATGCTTTTAGTCTTGGATAGTGACTATCATTATTAGTGATACAAACCTCCTAATTGATACATCCTTGTATATCCTTTGGATTCTTATGGTGTTATTATTTTTTATGAACCCTTTTTTGAGATATAAAAATTATCTTGTGAGATGTGGTAGACTTTAAAATATTTGATTTCTCATTATAATGATAGGATAGTTTATTTGATAGTCCTACTAATTTCATAATATGCTAGAATTTAGGATGATTCTCTTCTTGCTATAATTAATATCCCTTGTTGTGTGGAAACATCTTTTTTATGGTTTCTCCTTTGGTTAATTACATTACTTATGGCTTGATGATACAATTTTATCTCACATGTGGCCCAATTAAACAAATCCCATTATCTTTTATAACTATTTGTATAACTTTGTAATAGTCTTCATGCACATACACTCACCAACTACCTTAGGTAGTGTATCAACGGTAGTCATAATTACCCATCCTAATGATATAATAGATTTTTTTAATCCTAAAGGGATTTAAAAATATGATATGTTATCAACTTTGGTAATGTGATATAAATTTTGGATATTGATAGCGCTAATCACTTCCCTTATAAAAACTAGTTATTCTCTTTTTTTCTAGGCCTATATGAGTATGGTACTTGAAGCTTATGACAACAAGGGGTATTCTTGGAATGGTCTTAACATGTCCTTAACCCTATAACCATCCTTAATGAAATATTTTTTCTTGAAAATTTTCAATGGTAGTCCTTAAATATGACAATGATAATATTTTTGTGTTGGACTATCATGGTATGATATGCCAAGTTTGATTTTAAGACTAGTATGGATATAGTATGACTAATTTTTGGAAGTGATATTTTTCTTAGTGATAACAATACCACTTTAGCATGCTATGGTATGGTTTTAGCATCATTATTGTAGTGAAATTTATAATTCCATGAAATCACAAATAATAGACCCAAGTTTGTGATGATGGTCTTTTGGTTTATGAACACTCCTTACATCACTATGATAATCTTAAGGAATTAAGGTTATTCCTTATATTTATTATGTCTTTGTATGAGTTCTAGGATATTCATGTGTCAATATTTTTTCCTTAACAACCCTAGAACCCTATATAAACCTCATTTATTTTATCCTTGCTAGGGATTTTATAAACGTGATAGTTAATTAAAAATTTCAAGGGAAATTTATTTTAGTTTGGATGAAAGTGTGATGAATGCTATTAGGAAATTAATATTTTCTTTCCATCTTTGGATAAAGGAATCAAGTAAAATCAACATTTAATCTTGGATATATAAAATGAAACCATATCCATCTATATCAAATATAAATACAAAATACAAGATATAAAATAAAAATACAAAATATAGAAAAATAGAAAAAAATGGAAGAAAAAATTAACTTACACCGGGTGGTGGTCGAAATGTGAGCTCTGAAAATTGGAAAATATCACTTAATCTCTTAGTTGTTGTTGAAAGAAAATGACCTCATAGTCATTTTCTAGAAAAAAAATACTTTTTTGAAAATGGGATCTCGTTTACTAGAAAATGGGATCCCATTTTTTACTAAATGAGTTCCCATTTCATGGTCCTTGGCTCAAGATCTCACCATGAAATAGGATCCCATTTTTAATTTTAGCTCAAGATCCCAAATGAAACGAGATCTCATTTCATAAAAAATGGGATTCTGTTTCTCTCTTCCTAAATAGGTGTTTTTCCTATGTTTGAAACTTTCATGAGAAGTGGACACAACTTTGTGCATTTACTTGAGAGGAATTGAGAGATAGAGATATGGAGGGAGGAATGATGTAGTGAATAATTAGAGAGAGATACAAAGAGTTTAGATCAGATGGAGAAAATGATCCGATAGATAGTAATGGGGGAGAAAGAGTCATATGATTAAAGAATGGATATTAAAAAATGGAATCTAGCGATATCAATATTAAATTTTATTTTAAAATTATTTACAAACATGGTAAACTGTTTAATTGATAAATCATAAAATGTGACCTATATTATTATTTTAAAAATTTATAAAAAGTAAATATAAATTTATTACGGTAAAAGTACAAAGTTGTGTCACTTTTATAAAAGAAACAACCAACACTGATCCAACATTTAAACTTAAATCAATAAAAAGTGGTATAAATGTTTTGAATTTTGAAATGGATGAAAGCTAATACAATGCCACATTTTTTAATATATTTCATGTTTGCATTTTTAAAAAATGTTAAAAAAAATTTTGAAAATAGTTTTCATAAATTGACACTATAATTTAGTTGCTATAAAATATTGAAAAGTGAAGTTACATGAGATGTCAATATTTATATAGTAATATTTTTTTCCTTCAACTTTTTGTGTGTATTTATAACTTAAAACTTTAGTGCATGGATATATTTTTTTCAATTTTGATAAATATATGTTTGTAAATAAATATTAAAATATTTGTGTATTAAAACACAATTGTTTCCAATTCAACGCCGATTTTCATATTAACTATTTATCTAAAATAAAAAAATTATACCATCTTGATATAGATTATTTTATCTAGTGCAACATATTTTTTTTCAAATTTTTTTAATAAGTTTTAATATTCTTTATGACATGGTAATCAACCTAGTATTTTTGTGCTCATAACCTACTTTTAGTAAAAATAAAAAATATAAATAATAATTATTTATTTATAAAGGTCAACAAAGGTATTTTAAGAAAATGCTATTTACATGAGTAGAAGTTGTTGAAACATCAAGTTTTTCAAATAATTTTATTTTTTAGTAAATTGGTCTCAAAGTGGTGTTAAATATGCATTTAGCCTACAATTTTAGTTGGAAAAGTTGTGGACATATCTAACTTAGCTAGAATGAATCTTACTAGATCATATGTTTGACAAAAATAATATTTTTAGTTAGAATTACTGAAATTCACTTGTGTTGATAAGTTTTTCGAAAGTGTGATACAATTTTGTACTTTTATCGATTAATAAGATAAAATATATCCTTTTTTTTCTACTTTTAGTTTCATTAACTATACTTATTTTAAAATTGGAAAAAAATATTTTTTAACATATAAATATAACATAATATAATTTAAATGGTATAAATTGTACTATAATATAAAATATTGGAAAAAACAATTTTTAATATAAATAAAATATAATATAATTTAAAATTGTATAAATTTTATTATAATTTCAAAATTTATCTTCACAAATGACAAACAACTTACTTGGAATGCTTAGTATCAACTTTTTTCATGTGGCTGGTGACTTGACACTACACACCTTCTAGTACGACAAGGATGAGGGGAGACTGGACCTCATGACCTCTTACCTAGAACAAGATGCTTTAGCCAATCAAACCAAGGCCCACACCCCTTTTTATATGTTAATTTAATTTGTACTATATAAATTAATAAAAAAAATTACAAAATATTATTTATAATATATAATAATAAAAAATATAACTATATTATATATAATATTATTTGTATTATATATAATATATTATATTATATTTATATGTTAGTTGTATTTGTATATATTTAATAATAATAAATATAGCTATATTATATATAATGTAATTTGTATTATATAAAATATATTATATATTAATTATTAGTCGAAAGGCTACATATAGTGTGATATTTGAGCGTGAAACAAGTCTCACACTTGCAAACAACTATTGAGTTTCCAAAAAACAAGTTTCAACTATTGTTTAATTGTAAATTTTAATGGTAAAATCCTCCAAAATATCATGTGAAATCCTCCAAAATCTCACTTATCATATAAAAGATGGATGAATAGTGACTTTCCAATTAGATGGGAACATTCTTTTTCCATTTACAACATTTTTTTCCAATTTGATAGAAACTTTCCTTGTTTTTAAATTTTCATGCAAATATTTCTATAATGCCCAATCTTTTAAGGAAAAAATCTAGATTTGTCTAAGTGAAAAATCTAAATTTGCTTAAATTTATTTAGCACTTATTATTAATTGATTAATCCAACACATTACATCCATACACACGCATAAACATATTACCATACATATGATTTTCTATCGGTATAATACTTGAACTTCTTTTAGGTGCAAATGCTACTGATACGAAATATGATATATGTTTACCTGTGGGTGTTATAAATGCACAATAAAGAGTTTTTGCAAGTAAACTTGGACGCAAAAATAAAGCGATGGTGAAAATCAGCAGAAAATGGTAAAAAATGAACAGATTGGATGATTTCTATAGTCTTGCATGTTTAAAGAGGAGTTTCAATCGTTAATCATGGAAAGCAGGTCACCTTTTTGGGTGTAATTTTATACATGAACATTTAAGGCATAAATCGTACATAAAGTTTAGATCTTCTCATGCATTGAGTGAATTTCATGGCCTAATAGTCATCCCAAGTCAGCTTTTCATTGCATGGACTTTCTGATATTGTCATGCTCAGCCTGATCAATCCATTCAGTTATACAAAATTAATCATTTATCTATATCAGAGAATTGTTTCCAACTACATTTAGCTGAGGATGAAGTCTTGAAACTAGCAAGTACCAGAAAAATTAGTTTATCTACAATAATTTCATCTAAAAATGTGTTTCTCTCAAAAGTTTAGTCAAGAGATCATTCTGAATCACCTCTGGATGCTCTCTTCTTTGCTTTATACACCCCTAGATCCTTTTTATGAGAAATCTCTGAGCTTGCAATTCCAGTTTCATGGTAAAAAAATACTCACAAAATTTATTTTAGTTTACCCATTAAAAGTGGCCAAGATTGAAATTTGAATGTTTGATAGGCTCAACAAATCCTTCATCTCACCAGTGAACGCATTAGAGGTACAATTAATTTTAGTGTGCCTTATTTTGACACCAAAAATAGAGGATTCAATGTTATTCTCTTTGGTTTTAGGTGTCTTTCCTCTTCTATATTAATAGCCTCAAAAGTTGCCAATTTTTAATGTAACCACTAAAGATGATGGCACAAAAATTCCTCTGTAGTAAGAGGTTCTAGGAATATCGAGAGGCAAGGATAGGATAGCTTCTATGAAATTGTGAAAATCCTTATACATATCTTTCATCTCCTCAGAAGAAGGTAAGTCTAGTAATACTTTCCCCATCAAATCAACTTAAGAAAAATCTGCGAGTTCCACCAAAAAACTAAAGGGAAGAGGTCGAGGATAAAAGAAACCCAAAACAGAGTGTAGGAAATAGAGATAAAATGCAAAAAAAAGAGAGCACAAATGAATTAGTATGATTTATATTTCATATGATTCAAAATCAAAAAATTGATTACATTCAGAGAGCAGTTTCTCCTTCTTCATCCTTGAAGTTTTACTTAACATATTCTCCTATTCTTTGTTGTTTAAAATCAATTTCTATGATAGAGCTATTGTTTACTTAAGAGTTGTTACAACTACCAACTTTTTTTTTGCTCTCTATTTTTCTCTTTCTACACACATCTATCTTCCAAAAACTGCCTAAGACCTACGGATATACCCAACAAAAGAGAACCACATGAAAAAATATTTAATTGCAATTAATATCCAAGTATTTTCAATGTAGATTAAATCCGAGAATAGAGACTGTGTGCATTGAACGGTGGCATGTGAAAAGGTTAAAAATATTTTATGCTGCAAACAGAAAGGGGTACAATGAGTAGTTGGGATTA
This sequence comes from Sequoia sempervirens, assembly GCA_007258455.2. Taxonomy (NCBI): domain Eukaryota; kingdom Viridiplantae; phylum Streptophyta; class Pinopsida; order Cupressales; family Cupressaceae; genus Sequoia; species Sequoia sempervirens. The sequence goes on from VDFB02271358.1 coordinate 1,231,809,162, forward strand.
ATTCCAACACTCCCCCTTAATCACAACTAAGTTTCCGTCTCTGATGCTCAATCGATCTCTTTGATATATAAAACAATTCTTTCCCTAATGTCTTGTTGAAAATGTCTGCACATTGATCTTGAGACCTACAAAAATCCAAAAAGATTTCTCCATTGCTAATTAGTTCTCTAATGAAATGATATCTTGTGTCAATATGTTTTCTTCTCTTGTGAAATACTGGATTCTTTGATAATGCTATAACTGAATTGTTGTCACAATATATCTTTGTTGCCTCTTCTTATTCTTTTCTGAGATCTTTCAAAAATATTGTCATCTAAACTGCTTGACAAGATGCACTTGTAGTTGCTACATGGGTATGTGCAAGATCATCATGGAAAAAACAGACCCTTAAGTGGTGATAAAAATTGTAGTTTCTAAACTACTAGGTTTAAAAAAAAATAAAAAATCTATTTGGTGAAAATTTGAAATTTTAATGCAATAGTACTTAAATTTCAGGGAAAAATAATAAGTAGGTGTTTGCCTTACTATCCTAACCACAATAAAATGATAATATTATTTTATAAGATTTTAGATATAAGTAGAGGACTCATGTCTCGATGTGATGCATATTTTTTTGTAATTTTTTTCCAAGTAACTAATTAATTATGAATTTTTTATTACAACTTTTAAAAATATAAAAAAAATTTGTATGTTTGACCACCTTAACTTGGTCAAAACTTCATGAAATTCATTTTTTTTTTTAATCCTATAGTATGTGAAGCATAGAATGTGATGCATGTTTCAGATTCAAAAAATGTGATACCGTTTGAAAGCTATAGATGTTTTTCAATCAGCCTATCAATCAGGACTTTAGTCATAATTCAAATAGAAAATGAATAAAAATTATTTATTAAATTCAAAGTAAAGCATAATTTATATTGGTGGAAAGATGAGAATCTCCTTTAAAAACCCTTTTTGTTTCATCAATTTTGGGTAAAAAAAAGTCGTCAGCCACATACCCTACACATACCCATCATATCACCACTTTTTGACCCATCATGATCTTACACATGCCCACGTACTCTGCTTCAGCAAATGAAAGAGTGACAATTGGTTGTTTCTTTGAAGCTCACAATATTTGTACACCAGATCCAAAATGAAAAATATAATCAGAAGTGCTCTTTCTATCATCAATGTTTCTTGCACAATTACTATCTATATACCCTATGAATTTGAACTTATTTGACATTGAATAATGGATACCATGGTTCTTTCTTCCACTCACATATCTGAGAAGTATTTTCCTTGCTTTCCAATGAGATTTGTTTGGAGACTCCATAAACCTTAAGATAAGACTAACTACATACATAATATTTGGCCTTGTGGCTGTTAAATACATGAGGCTACCAACAAGTCTCTTATACAAATTTGGATCATTGTTGTCTCCTTTAGCATCCTTATTTAATTTCAGATCTATGACAACTAGTGTTCGATCTAATTTGCAATTTGTCATGTTAAACCTATTCAAAATGTCATCGGCATACTTAGATTAGGAGATGAAAAAGCCATTATCACTTTGATTCACCTCAATGCCAAGGAAATACTTCACGAGACCTAAATCAGTCATTTCAAATTATTTTTTCATGTATCCTTTGAACAAATCAATTGCTAAATCACTTGTGAATATCAAGTCATCAACATACAAATGAACAATTATGATCTCACATTTCTCATTAATCTTGGTGTACAATGTAGGCTCGCTAGTGCACCTATTGAAGCCATTTTGAAAAAGGTAAGAGTCAATTCTATTGTACCAAGCTCTTGGGGCTTGTTTGAGTCCATAGAGTGTTTTGTTGAGCTTGTAGACTTTATCTTCTTGACCCAAAATCTCACACCTAGGTGGCTGCTCCACATAAAATTCTTCAAGACAACCATTCAAAAAAGTTGATTTTACATCGATTTGATAAAATGGCCACTTATTTTTGTAGTGCCGAAAAATGTCGTCCATGAAATTTTCACACTTTTTTGGGCCCTCCTTATAAAATTGAGTTTAACGATGCCTTGAATTAGTGTTGTAATTTTTTTAACACACTCACATTAGGTCTTGGGCCTTGTGAACTAAATGGACCTAATTATACCTTATTTTAGGTGTTCTAAAGTGTTGTACCACACTTTCACACTTATCTAGGGTTGTCGTTATTAATTGAGCTTATTTATGCCTTAATTGGCCTTATTTTGCATCCACAAGTCTTAATTAATGCATCCTTTTGAGGATAATCCTGACATATTAAACCAACATCCAATCATAATTCATGTCTTTTTAGGTTGTTTGGCCCAAATGTAGTGATCTAGGACTCATATGCCACCTTGGGTGTATGGGTCCCACCTAAGTTTCACGGTCCCAATCCTGATTTCACATGAATCTAAGCATTTTTTAAAATTGTGTCCCATAGTTAGGCCTAATGGGACTTATACGCCACTTCTAGTGTATGAGTCCCATATGGCCCAAAATTAAATTAAATTTAATTCAAATTCTTGGTGGGATTTTATCTTCTTAGATCTGATGTTAGCTTGTTGTGTTGTAATTTTGGGGAATTTGGCATAAACAAGTATAAGCACAAGGTTATTTCACTCATTTTACACCTAACAACTTGAGTATTCATGCATTACAACAAATTTCAGCATTCAAGAGTTCACAAGAGCATTCAAGTGTTTACAAGAGCATTCAAGAGCACTCATAGATTGATTATCAAGTTTTTGGAGCATTATTCAAGTATCAAGTATCATGTCAAAGTCATCATGCATCATGTTTGTTTTTGAGCTAATAATTGTGATGTAGGATTTTATGATTCGAGCTAGCATTCAATTCAAGATCAATTGCATTCAAGCAAGAGTCAAGATCTACATCGATTGTAGCCACTTCATACATGTTTGCAACCTTTTTATTGCTAGGGTTTGGTGAGTTGCAATATTACATTTTGTTCATTCATCATTCCTTTATCTCATTTAATTTCATTACAAAGTTTGATTACCAAAACTGGGTTTGAACAGGGAAAACCCCTTTCCACTAACAAAACAATATTTTCCCCTATTTTTAGTGTGTGATTTGTAGATCTAGGTTGAGGATCTTCTAAGGAGAAATATTGAAAAAAAATTATGAAGTTGCAAAGCCATTCGAGTTGTCACCTTACTTATAAGATCATTGGAGAACATCTATAGAGCAGAAACTTCACATTCAGATCCAGAAACTGATTCAAGAAGGAAAAGCAGAGATTGAAGAGAAGATTCACGTCCTAATTTTCTATAAAAGTAAAACTGGGTTAATACACCACTTCTGTTGTATGAGTCCTAGAATAGTGAAATTTATAGTTTTTAGGAGTTCCAGACACATCTCTGCCAGATTTATGTTCCTGCCCAGAAACCCTAATCTAGGATTAAATTGCCTAGACTGGCATATGAGTCCCAATAGGCATTATTTTTAGCATATTCAACATTTCAAGTCTTCATTCAAGCTCCTTCAGATTTCTAGGTGCACACCCTTGATCTCCTAGCTTTCCATTCTAATTTACATGCAATTTTAGGATAATTTTGCATTATGCATTAATTAGTCTTTCCAAGCCTTAGCTTTGTGGTGAACCCCTCTTTAGTTTCTAATCAGACCCTAGGACACCCTATTGCAAGATCTCTTTCTCCTACTTCATCCTTGGATTGAGATCTCTAGGGCTTCCTTGAATGACAGTGAAGAAGATTTTTGTTCTATGTCCTAAACTATAAGCAACAACAATTTTACACCTTTCATTTTGGTGAACCTGCATTTATAACATCTTAATTCTTATTTGGAGTGAATCATCATCCTATATTTAATTTTTATTAACATTGCATTATGGTTTGCATTAGTTAATTGGCATTCTATGGTTTCTAAATCTTGCATTAGTGAAAGTGCATATAGGTTGCATTTTTGCATCTTGCATCATTAAAAATATCTGATATTTGCATTTGCACTTAGCCTAAACATCATCCAAACCAACAAGCATAGTAATCATTCAAAATTTTCTAAAATTAAATCAATAACCCTAGACGAGAACTCATACATCCCTCTGGGTGATTTAGTCCCAGTACAAATTTTAAATTGCATTTTCTAGCATTCAAAAGTATGTTTCTATGTTTCAATTTGTTGTTATTAGTTTTCTATTTCAATTTTTAGACTTTTTGTCTTCTTCATTTCATTGAATTTAGCTTCATTGCATACATTTCATAATCTTAGATTTACATTCTAAGTTCTTGCATTGCATTTCATTATGGATATGTGCTTTAGCAAGCTTTGGATGTCCTTGAAGTCTAGTCCCTAGTGGATGTGTCAAGTTGCACTTTTGGAAATGATCCTAATGAAATAAAAATCACTCATGCTCACTCAACTCCTAATGCATGTCCTCCTCATGATGTTGACATCATTTGAGAAGATGATGACAACATGAATAAATTCCTAAATGATTTCCTTAATATCCTTGAGATGAATGCATCCTTTTATCCATCCATGAAACAACCAATATGCCCTATAATACCACCACTTGAAATGTTTGGTTTCCTACATCTCGAAACTAAAATACAAACCAAACCGAAGTTCCCTAGAATAGGGGAACCTAGTTCCTCTAAGCAATAAAATATTCAACCATTCTATGTTAACAAAGTTACCAACACTCCCATCAATCTAGAAGAGACATATGGAAAAGGATTCACAATCTTAAGCAAACAAGGATGTGATACATGTGAACATGAAATTCATCAACTCTTATAGAAAATTCCAACTGAAGATACTAAAGGGTTAGGATATCAAGATTCCCCTCCTGACATGAGTACCCTCCTTCCTAAAGAACAACCAATGCCTCCTAATGATGACAAGGATGATAGGATCATCTTAGGTCCTCCTCCACATTCAACTAGAGAAATTGGCGAATCTAGCAAGCACAAAAGACCTTACAAACTAAAGAAACTACAATTCCCTTACCCACCAACTGATATTGAAAGGAATTTACAAATACTTCTACACTGAGGACTTATTACATTACCACCCATAAGACAAGATCAATATTGAAATCCTAAGAATACAAACACATCACATTGTCGATATCATAGAATTCTTGGACATAGTATTGATGAGTGGCATGCTTTACAAAAAAAATTTAAAAATCTTGATATCATAGAAATAGTTCCTTGAAGCATATCCCTCTGCTCCTTTCCATGTAATAGTTGTAGGGTATTCTTATTCTCACTATTACATGTTATACACATATTGCAAATCATCTCAAAATGCAAGGATCTCTTTCCCTTCACCCACCTTGGCTCATTCTTTTCTAACACTAAGTGGGGGCAAGAAATGGATAGTGTTGTCCTATTAGTGCATTTTTCATTGTCCCTTTGGCTAGTTGTATGCCTTCCATATACGATAAACATGATTAGGATTTTGATGATCTACTAACAGGTTGACTCGCATGTGAGTAACTAGTGTTTTACATTGAATTTTTTGTGTGATTGCATGTGCATGATGTGATCCCTCGTGACATTTTGTTTGATGTATCTCTCTCTCTTTGTGACATTCCTCTATTTGTACCAACATTATACTTTATGTCATAAATATTTTACCTTTTCCTTTTCATATTTTATTTTTCTTGTGTTTTCCTTTTAGGGATGATGCAAGGCGTTGATACATTCATGTCTCTTCCATGTTGACCCAAAATATTTTTCTTTATCTTTTCTTTGTCTTGTGTTTTCCTTTTCGGGATGATGTAAGGAATTGAGACATTTAGTTCTCTTCCATGTTGACCTAAAAGGTTTTTCTTTTTTTTGGCTCTCTTTGTATCATTCTTCTTGTTCTATGAGTATTTTGGGAATGATGATAGTTTTGAACTCTCTAAATAACATTGTAGCAAGAACATACTAACCCCAAATCCATGGATCCCTCATGTGTTTGAGTTTCATTTTGGGGGAAACCCCTTCTTTTCTTTCATGACATAGCTTTATTTCGAAACATATGAATTAACATAGGGCTTTCCAAGTTATCTCTCTTGTGTTCTTTATTGTTAGCATTTATCATTCGCTACTTTAAAGTAATTTATCACAGCATGGTGTTTAGTAATTTCCTTAAATTTGGGGCATACATTGGCATTATTCTCTTTGCATTTTTCATGTTTCAATGTGTAGTCTTCTTACTTCATGCAATGTGTCTTGCGCTAAGTAGAGACATTAGGTGTGATATCCTTCAAGAGCATGATCTCTCTTAGCATATTATATTCCTCTTAGTGGCTTCATATGACACATTGAATCCCTAAGTTGTGGATATTGTATTCTTTGATTGGTCCTCTCTTGGAAACATTAGGCACAATGTTCCCTAAGTTAAATACCTTACATGAATTAAGAAAAACTCCTTTGAACATTCCTTAAACTATGTTGCAAATTTATGTTACATGGCCACCTTGCATAACACACTTTGCATGCTTGTAGAGCCATCTTGTTTTTTCATGAGTATCAATCATACGATGCTTTTCTTTCCTCATGAAAATCGAATTTCATTGTTGTGTGGCACCTTGTCAAAGTTATTAGGAGGTATAGCTTTGTCTAGTTGAATGGGAAGTCAAACTTAGGAATGAATTTCCCAGAGCCACTTGCTTGTGTGTGTGAGTGCATATTGGTCATGTGTGTATATGTCTCATCTCTTTGGATACTCACCTAGTGGATAGCCTAAAGTTTTTTTTCCTCAAAGTGAGCACACATTTTTGGACAAACAACCTAGTTATGATCCACATCGCAATGGAAAAATGGTCAAAGCTTGATCCACCCTTCTTTAGATTTTTGTTTTTCTCTTCTCCTTGTCTTTGGCAGTGTATGCTTCTGCCTTGCTATTGCTCCTTATGTCCTTTTTCATGTGTTTTCTCTTGGTCCTATGTTAGTTTTCTATAAGACATCGATCCTAGGGGCTTGTGCAACCCTCTCAATTGGTGTTTTATTGTCCCACTAGCATTGGTATGATTAAACCCCTCTTGATGTGATCTCATCTACTCTAGTGTGAGTTTCTACTCTAGTGTGAGTTTGAAATAAGTTCCTCCTCTAACTAAAGTGGGGGCTAAATGTAGTGTCAAAAAATGTCATCTACACATGACATTTTCACACTTTCTTGGGACCTCCTTATAAAATTAAACTTATTGATGCCTTGACTTAGTGTTGTAATGTTTTTAACACACTCACATTAGTTTCACCTAATGTGAGTGTGTTAATTACAACCTAGATAAGTGTGAAAGTGTGGTATAACTCTTTACAAAACCTAAAATAAGGTACAATTAGGTCCATTTAGTTCAATAAATATTGAATTTAATGAAGCAAAGAACGTGGCCTACGTGGTTGGTTGTTCCGTAAATAATAGATAAGGATTGGAACGTGGTTGTTTATGCCGTGAAAACAAAAGGGAATACAATAAATTTCAAACTCGTCACATCCTCAATTTGCCAGTTAAGTTGAAAAAAGAAAGGGAATACAATAAATTTCAAACACGTCACATCCTCAATTTGCCTATAAATTAAGTTATTAATGTTCATACAATAACTGTTGGCAAGTACATGCAAAAAAAATAGAAAAAAACACTTGCTGTTGCAAAATTTGGTAAGCTTTCTTGAACTAGCGTATTTAGAAAGTTGTATTTTTTTAGATTATGTGTAAGTTTGTAGCTTTATTCATGGATTGTATTTAATCTTACTTACAATTATGGCCTTTAGAGAATAGATAGTTTGAAATTACTTTTATTCTCAACCTATTGTGTTTGTTTTTAAAAAAAAATGGAAATTTAAGATTCACAGTGAAAACCCACTTAGTTGTAAGTTATTTTGATAAGAAAATTCCTAACTATTTCCATTTGTAAATTTTTTGTTTCTTCACAAAAAAATAATATAGTTTTAAATTACTTTTACCTTATTCATGGATTGTATTCAATCTTACTTAGAATTATGGCCTTTACAGTGAAAATCCACTCAGCTGTAAGTTATTTTGATAAAATTTATCTTAACTATTTCCATTTATAAATTCTTTGTTTCTTCATAAAAGAATAATATAATTTTAAATTACTTTTACCTTATTCATAAATTGTATTTAATCTTAGAATTATGTCCTTTAGAGAATAGATAGTTTTAAATTGCTTTTGTTTTATAAAACATCTACCTTTGAGTGGTTGGGTAGGGTTGGGGACAGGATCTATTCTCTAAAGGCTATAATTATAAGTAAGATTAAATACAATTCATGAATAAGGTAAAAGTAATTTAAAACTATATTATTCTTTTCTAAAGAAACAAACAATTTACACACAACCACGTTCACAACCACTCTATTTTAAGTGTGGGAAATTTATTGTATTCCCTTTTGTTTTCACGGCATAAACAACCACGTTCCAATCCTTATCTATTATTTACGGAACAACCAACCACGTAGGCCACGTTATTTGCTTCATTAAATTCAATATTTAGTTCACAAGGGCCCAAGACCTAATGTGAGTGTGTTTTTAACACACTCACATTAGGTCTTGGGCCCTTTTGAACTAAATGGACCTAATTGTACCTTATTTTAGGTTTTGTAAAGAGTTATACCACACTTTCACACTTATCTAGGTTGTAATTGGGCTTCTTTATGCCTTAATTGGCCTTCTTTGTATCCACAATCCTTAATTAATGCATCTTTCTGAGGATAATCCCAACATAAATGAACATCCAATCATAATCAATGTTACTTTAGGTTGTGTGGCCTAGATATAGTGATCTGGGACTCATACATCACCTTGGGCATATGGGTCCCACCTACGTTTTAGGGTATCGATCTTGATTTCACATGAATCTAAGAATTTTTGAAAAATGTGTCCCATAGTTAGGCCTAATGGGTCTCATATGCCAATTCTGGCATATGATTCCCATGTGACCCAAAATTAAATTTAATTCAAATTCTTGGTAGGATTTTATCCTTAGATCTGATGTTGGCTTGTAGTGTTGTAATTTTGGGAAATTTGGCATAAACAAGTATAAATACAAGGTTATTTCACTCATTTTACACCTAGCAACTTGAGTATTAATGTATTATAGAAAATTTGAACATTCAAGAGTTCACAAGAGCATTCAAGTGTTTACAAGAGCATTCAAGAGCACTCAAGGGATGCTTATCAAGTGTTTTGGTGCATTATTAAAGTGTCAAGAATCATGTCAAAGTCATTATGCATCATGTTTGTTTTTGAGATAACAATTGTGATGTAGGGTTTCATGATTCAAGCTAGCATTCAATTGAAGATCTATCACATTCAAGCAAGATTCAAGATCTACATCCATTGGAGCCACTTCATACATATTTGTAAACTTTTATTGCTAGGGTTTGGTGAGTTGCAACATTGCATTTTGTCCATTCATCATTCCTTTATGTCATTTGATTTCATTACAAGGTTTGATTACCGAAATGGGGTTTCACCAAGGAAAACCCCTTTCCACTAACAAAAAACATTTTTCCCTCTCTTTAGTGTGTGATTTGTAGATCTAGGTTGAGGACCTTCTAAGGAGCAAGATTGGAAGGAAGTTTTTGAAGTTGTAAAGCCATTCAATTTATCACCTTACTTACAAGATCACTGGAGAAAATCTACAGAGTAGAAACATCACATTCAGATCCAGAAACTGAGTCAAGAAGGCAAAGAAAAGATTGAAAAGTAGATTTGGGTCTTGATTTTCTAGAAAATTCAAACTGGATTGATAAACCACTTCTGGCATATGAGTCGCAGTATAGTGAAATTTGTAGTTTTTAGGAGTTCTAGGCACATCTCTACCAGATTTATGTTCCTACCCAAAAATCCTAATTTGGGACTAAAATCACCCAGGTTGGCGTATGAGTCCCAACAGGCATTAATTTCAGCATATTCAGCATTTCAAGTCTTCATCCAACCTCCTTCAGATTTCTAGGTGCACACCCTTGATCTCTCAGCTTTCCATTCTAATTTACATGCAATTTTAGGTTAGTTTTGCATTGCACTAGGTTTAAACATTAGGTCATGCATTTCATTAGTCTTTCCAAGCCCTAGCTTGGTGGTGAACCCCTCTTTAGTTTCTAATCAGAGACTAGGACACCCTATTGCAAGATCTATTTCTCCTACTTCATCCTTGGATTGAGATCTC
>VDFB02271358.1:1231819421-1231890665 GCA_007258455.2 Sequoia sempervirens
TATCTCTCTCCCCTCTACCCTTAACCCTAAACCATAAACCCTTCACCCTTAAACCCTCTACCCTCTACTCTCTCTCTCTCAAGTCTCTCCCTCCTACCCCCTCTCCCTCTCTTAGGTCTCTCACTCACTCACTCCCTCTATCTCTCTCTCCCTTTACCCCTCTCTCTCTCCCTTTCCCTCTCTCTCTCTTCCCCCTCCTAATTCTTTCTCGCCCTCTCTATCTCTCTCTCTCTCTCTCCCTTTCCCTCTCTCCCCCTCTCTATCTCTCTATTTCCCTCTACCCTCTACTCTCTCTCTCTCTCTTTCCCACCCTCCACCTCCTAATTACTCTTAGTTCTATGTGTGCACAAATTGGATATCTGATTCAAATCGAATATCTATTTGAATCAGATATCCAGTTTGTAGCATTAAAATCCTACCGTTACAAAACATTTTAAATTTTTTTCAAATCAAATATCATATTTTATCCAATATCGGATTTGTGGGCCATAGAAAAACCCCATGTGGGTTGTTTTGGGCATCCCATTGGACCCTACATTCTATTTGTAGGTGAAAAACATGTGATTTCAGAGAGGAAGAGACAAAGATCAAATTTTTGGAGCATCTTCTACTCAAAATTGTCATAAGAAATCATTTTTTAGCATCTTTTATGAGGTATAATGGGGAGCAATAGTCATTGGAAGCAAAAATGTAAGAGAAAGCTTACAAAAGAACAAATTGAAGCATCTAGACAAAGAGATAGAGAAGGTCATAGGAAGAGAAGACAAGGTATGTTAAATATTGGTGAACCTGAGCCCTATGGTCTTTCAAGTGAAGAGGAAATTGAATATGTTCAAGGTGAAAATGTTCAAGGTGAAAATGTTGAACATGATATTGAAATTGGGAATGAAAATGTTCAAATTGATATTGAAAATTTTAAAGCTAAAATGTTGGAATTGAAGATGTTGAACATGATATTCAAATTGGGAATGAAATTCTTGAAATTGATAATGAAAATGTTCAAGGTGAAAATGTTGGAATTGAAGATGTTGAACATGATATTGAAATTGGGAATGAAATTATTGAAATTGATATTAAAAATGTTCAAGGTGAAAATGTTAGAATTGAAGATTTTGAACATAATATTGAACCAAGTGTAAATTATGTTTCAACAGATTACATGAGAAATGAAGAACCTTGTGTGGAAGAAAGACATATTCCAAATTCAAGACCTTCAAGAACCCCTAAATGGTTACTTGAAATTGATGAGAACATTATAAACAATTTTGAAGGCAAGAGGTCAACACAAACAATTTGGTTGTGGGCTACAAGACTTTTCAACCAATATTTTAGCAATAAGACATTGACCGAGCAATGCAAACTTTTTGTACAATTGCTAAAGATGCAAAAGATGAGACCTTTGCTAGCCAAATTGAAGTTTCGTGTGAACAAGAAGACCGAAAAAAATTCTATTATTGTCAAAAATATTTTTAATGCTCTCAAGTCTATTGGAAAAAATAATAAGGAAAAAGATAAGAGAACTGCTCGAAGAGTCATTACAAATTCCCTAGTAAGTCATCAATTGAAAAAGGCTTGCTTTATGAGACAAACTTGTATCGATTTTGACATAAATCGTAAAAATTTGGATAGAGCACTTGCAAGAAGAGAAAGAATAGATTATCCTCTTCAAAATGATACACGGGATTTTGTCAGGAGGCTTCCATGTGTTGATAAGAAGCTAACCGATAATGTAAAGTAGGTAATTCAACAATTTTGGCATGATAACTCTAGGGTATCACCCAATGGAAAGGATGTTTTAAAGTTAAGAATTGGCAATCGAGACCGTACACCACATCCTAAATGTTTCTTGGAATCGAGCCAAAAAATGTTGTTCAAAAAATTTATTGAAACACATCCAAATATGGAAATATCACAAAGGAATTTTGAAGGATTGAAGCCATTTTATTGTGTGCCTCTTAAAATTCATAATACTTGTTGTTGCAAATACCATCTGGAGTTTTCAATGTACCATGAACTATGATGCTATATCCCTTCTACTTTGCATACTAATGACATGTTGCAGGAGTGTGGTGCAATGCATCTTCTGAAATCATCAAGGGACTTGCTAGATCTATTTTTATGTTCTAGAGATGATGGTTGCTTTTTCTATAGAAATGATTGTTTAAATGCAAAGTGCTCACAATGTGGTGGCTTGTCAAAGTTTGTTCAATATTTTCATGAGAGTTTCGAACATGAATTTGGAAAGAAGCTTGTTGAGAAAAACAGATATGAGATAGCCAAATATACTTTGCAGAGTGGAGGTGAAGGTTCTAGATGTGAGTTGGTTACAAAAGAATGTAGTGTTGCTGATTTTATTTCATATTTTAAGGACAATATTTTCTACAAGTATGCAAGGCATAGCCATAGGTCTTAGTGTTTGGATCAAAAATTTAGGATGTGTAAGGAATCTTTTTTGATTGGCACTATTATATCAGTGGTTGATTTTGCAGAAAACTACACATTGCAACCAAAAAATGAGGTACAATCTCAGTATTACAATTCCATTCAGATTGCTATTTTTGTCCACATAACATTTAGACATGCACCTAATAGTATAGATGAGGATTGAAAGATAATCAGAGAGTATCATTTTTATATGAGTGATGATAGATCTCACTCGTTCAAGTATGTCCAACATTGTTTCAAGAATTTTTTTGAGTTCTTGCAAAAGCATGGTATAGCACTGGGCCAACATCTCATTTGGTCAGATAACTACATAGCTCAATTCAAGAATGCTCATATGTTTTATTGGTTAAGTAGAATGCATGTAGAGAGGGGTGTACCTCATATTTGGAGTTTTTTTGAATATGGGCATGGGAAAGGGGAGCATGATGGAGCAGGTGCATGTGTAAAGAGAGCTCTAGTTAAGGAGCAATTGTAGATTTTAGGAGCAAAATTTAGTGATGCATGTTTTATTATTGATTGATGTAGTTCAACGTTGTCATAGGGAGGGACACCAATTCAATTAGGTCATTTACCAATTAGGTCTTTTATTGTAAGCATCTTTTATAGTTTGAATGTTCTTTACCAATTCATCATCATTCAGGTTGTTTAGATTAATATAGATTTGTTAGTCTAAGCACCTTTTCTATTGTGACAATATAGATTTATCATTTGACAACTTTTGTGATATTTTTGGCATGATTGATCATGGACCTATTGCAACAATAGCTAGCTCTAATCCTTTTAGAGAGGTATGCGATAGATTACAATAATACAGATTGATTATTCTAAGCATCTTCTATAGTTCGCATTACCATCTCATCATCAATTAGGTCATTTAGAATAATATAGATTGGTTATTCTAAGCATATTTTATAGTTTGCATTACCAATTCATCATCATTCAGGTTGTTTAGATTAATATAGATTGGTTAGTCTAAGCATCTTTTCTATTGTGACAATATAGATTTCTCATTTGACAACTTTTTCAATATTCCTGGCATGATTGATCATGGACCTACTGCAACAATAGCCAGCTCTGATCCTTTTGGAGAGGTATGTGATAGATTACAATAATATAGATTTGTTATTCTAAGCGTCTTTTATTCTAAGAATCTTTTCTATTGTATGTAGTTTAACTGCTACCTTCATGGTTTGTACAAGTGCTTGTCACTCCAAAATGTCAACATGCTACTCTTGTGAAAGACTATGCCTTGAATGCCTCCAATAGGAAAATTTTGTAAAATTTGAATTTTCAAATGTGAAACAATGTAAAAAGGTCATAACTTTGTATGAGAATAATCTATATCCTGTGATGTTTTTTGAAATATGGGTCAAATGTCTGGCATTGTATAAAGGGTATGTTTAAAATATAAAGGGGTCTGTATTTTGGAAACTCATAGGTTGAAATAGTCATACAGGTGTATGCTTTGTTATTGTTATTGGGACAATTTTGTAAGAGCTTTTTGTACTTAATCAAGCTACAACTAGAGGTTTTCTTCTTGGTTCTTTCCTGTCGGTATGCTCATTTGAACTAGGTTTTGTAATATCTCCTATTTATATATAATAAATTACAGTGGCTTACGACTTCTTCCAAAAAAAAATGTAAAAAAGGTCATGTGAAGGTCATTTCCAATGTAATTGAGTCTTTGATCTAGCAAAGTGGAAACAAGGTATTTGGGTGTGCATGATGTTCAATTTGATTGGGTAAGAGTTTTCTAATGCAAGAGCTAGATGGCTTTAAACAACACAAGTACAATTAAAGATGATTCAAACTCCAATTTGATCCTCAAACCCAAACTTGGGTGCAACTTCACTAAAACATGGGTGGAGCACTCTTTTGCTGTCCAAGACCCCAAAATAGGCCCATTTTACAAAGAGACTCATATTTAAACACTTTCCAAACTAAAATTTTGATGGGAAAACATTAAACAACCTACCAAACTACCAAAACCACAATTATTTTGGTGAGATACGCTTTCTAAAGCTCTATTTCAACAAACCCTCATTTTTAGGAACTTTCATGAAGTTTTTAAGGAAATCAATGTTTCCAACCTTGCCACACCTTATAAACTCATCAAACATGTCTATTAGGACCTGCACAAGCTTTATCCAACCTTAAATCTTGCTGCCCCCATGTTTTATTGACATTAGCATGTTGTAACCACCATTTTTCACCTAATTTCACTCATTTTTGCCATGCATGGCAACTCACCAACTCAACTCTATAGGTCTTTCCAGCTCCTTAAACCCACATAGTCACCTTATAAATTCCTAATAACATCTACCATGGCCATACCATCGAGATATAGACCATACAATAGATGGTATGGCATTTTAGCACTTTGGACTCTTAAGGGAAATCGTTGATCCAATGTAGCTCGGAGTGACTTGACATACTTGGGTGTAAAATAAGACCATCCCTAGTGTAAATGTACCCATCCGGATGTGTTGGAATAGTTTGTTTGGTCGTACAAGTTGCAAAATGAAAGTTACACCACTTTGCAACTTTACACTACTTGCATTTGACAACTTTTCCTTCAACTAAAAACTCATCACCATGGGAAAATAACTCTGAGATAGAAAAAACTAAGAGAGGTTATTGTATATGGTTCCAACACAATCCCATTTCCTCAAATGAAGAGTCCATAAGCATCATGGTTTCCAAGAAATATCCCTTCAAAGATTGCTTCCTTTTAGCACTTTGGACTTTTAAGGGAAATCATCGGTCCAATATAGCTCAGAGTGATTCAGCGTATTTGGGTGCAAAATAGCACCATCCCTAGTTTAAACGTACCCATCCAAACATGTTGGAATAATTCATTTGGTCGTACGAGTTGTAGAATGAAAGTTGCACCACTTTGCAACTTTACACTGCTTGCATTTGACAACTTTTCCCTCAACTGAAAACTCATCACCATGGAAAAAAGCCTCCGAGATAGAAAAAACCAAGAGATTTTATTGTAGACGGTTCCAACATGATCCCATAGTCTTAGACGAAGAGTCTATAAGCATTATGGTTTCCAAGAAATATCCCTTCAAAGATTGTTGTCTTTTAGCACTTTGGACTCTTGAGGGAAATCGACGATCCAATGTAGCTCAGAGTGATTCGGCGTATTTGAGTGCAAAAGAGGACCATCCCTAGTGTAAATGTACCCATCCAAACATGTTGGAACAGCCTATTTGGTCATACAAGTTGTAGAATGAAAGTTGCACCACTTTGCAACTTTACACTGCTTGCATTTGACAACTTTTCCCTCAACTGAAAACTCGTCACCACGGTAAAATTCCTCCAAGATAGAAACAACCAAGAGAGGTTATTGTAGATGGTCCCAACATGATCCCATAGCCACAAACAAAGATTATGTAAACATCACAGATTCTGAGAAATAGCCCTTCAAAGATTGATTCCTTTTAGCACTTTAGACTCTTGAGGGAAATTGCCAGTCCAATGTAGCTCAGAGTGATTCAACGTATTTGGGTGCAAAAGAGGACCATCCCTAGCATAAATGTACCCATATGGACATGTTGAAATAGTATGTTTGGTCGTACGAGGTGCAGAATGAAAGTTGCATCACTTTGCAACTTTACACTGCTTGCATTTGACAATTTTTCCCTCAACTGAAAACTCACCACCACGGGAAAACACCTCTGAAACAGAAAAAACCGAGAGAGGTTATTATAGATGGTCCCAACAAGATCCCATAGCCTTAGATAGAGAGTCTATAAGCATCAAAGTTTTTGATAAATATCCCTTCAAAGATTGCTACCTTTTAGCACTTTGGACTCTTAAGGGAAATTGTCAGTCCAATGTAGCTCAAATTGATTCAGCATATTTGGGTGCAAAAGAGGAATATCCATAGCATAAATATACCCATCCAAATGTGTTGGAACAGTCTGTTTGGTCATACAAGTTGCATAATGAAAGTTACACCACTTTGTAGCTTTACACTGCTTGCATTTGACAACTTTTCCCTCAATTGAAAAATCGTCACCACAAGAAAATGCCTCTGAGATAGAAAAAACCGAGAGAGGTTATTGTAGAGGGGCCCAACACGATCTTGTAGCCTTAGAAATTTTTTTTTAGGAATCATGGTTTTTGAGTAACAATCCATCAAAGAGTTTTTCCCTTTTGCACTTTGGACTCTTTAGAGATTTCGCCAGTTGAACGTAACTTGGATTGCTTCGGCTTGTTTGGATACGAAATGGGACCATACCTAACCTAAAAATACCCATTCAGACGTGTTGGAATGGTTGGTTTAGTCATACGAGTTGTAGAACAAGATTTATTTATACCCTTAAAAGTAGTTTTCAGCCTCCAACCAAACTCCAACGCTGATTTTTGTACGAAAAAAAGCCATTAGACCATAACTTGTTGCTTATTATTATGTTTTGATTAATTTTTTCCAAGCATCCATAGCTTGTTCGAAATCACTTGTTTTAGGATTTTAGCCATAGTAGCAAGGAATTGAACTATTTGATAAAACACTTTGGCAAACATGTATGAAAAATGTGGTAGCATAGATAAAATTTTGAAAAAAATGCCTCAAAGAAATGAGGTCTCATGGTGATGGAATGCCATGAGAATCAAAATTTCTTTTGATTGTCATGGCATTACATCACCATGAGACCTCATTTCTTTGAGGCATTTTTTCAAACAGTTCATTTCCTTGTCTATACTATTGCTTACTATTATGCTTTGATAGAATTTTTCCAAGCATCCATAGCTTGTTTGAAAGCACCTATTTTAGACTTTTAGCCATAGTAGCATGGAATTGAATTTTTTGATAAATTCTTTGGTAGAGATGTATGAAAATTGTGGTAGCATAGACAAGGCAATGAACTATTTGAAAAAATGCCTCAAAGAAATGTGGTCTCTATTAGAACTGTAAAATTTTGAAAATTTTATGGCTGCACATACTCATTAATTCCCAAAAAATTCCCATACCATTCACTTTGCATATCATGTTTTCCCATGTTTTAGTTTTTTTTCATCATTTGGTCCCATAGAATTCATTTATCCTTGAGCATTTGAATGTATAATTCATATCGAAAAGAGATGGTGAGGGTCTCCCCAATCCATAAAGCATTTTATACTAACGTATATCTTTTGCAATCTATCGGCAAGAGTTCGGGAATGTCATACTGATATGATTTTATCTGAAGTCACATATCGACAGGATGCAGTTCATTGTCTCAATGACCAGAGGATCCCATCGGCAAGATAAAGTTTATCAGAATGAGTCATATCGATTCTATTCGTGTCTTACCAATCGAAGATATAGAGACATATCGGCGAGACAACAATCATTGGGATTAGTCATAGCAAGCACCTGTATGTCATACTGATGAAGTACAAAAGTGAAATTTCAGCGAGATAGGAGCAATCAGAGTAATGTCTTGCAGCATTCATTTGGTCTTACCAATAAGGCAGGGTGGGTTTCGTCGTTGTCTTCGATATGAAGTCACAGAGTCCTACTAACCCCTTATGTCACAGTGACAGGACTACATTGGGACTTGGTGGTATATTTGGACAAGAACGGACTTGGAAAGACTGGAATAATTAGAGAGAGATAGGAAGCTCATGCCAAATGAAGTTCCATCGGCAGGAAAACCACTATGTCTCGGCAATCAGAATTGACAAAGGATAGGTCTCAACAAAACATGATGTAGTCAGAGGAATGTTTGTCGACCCCTAAAAGTTATAGTGATACTCAAGATTGAAGGCACAGGGCATCGGGGATACTCGGAACATCGGTAGGACTACAAAATAACTTGGCGATGGATGCAAAAGTATAGATAGGCCATCGATGAGACTCAGAATATCGATTTGACTACGCGACATCGTAGCGATATGTAAAATATTGATTATCAGAGAGACTCAATGTGTCAGGGAGACTGCAAGATGTCATAGTGGATGTCTGGTGAACGTTTGAAAAGGCCCGAATGAAATAATTACCTGGATGTGAATGTGAATGGACGTGACTTTTCATGTGGCTAATATATAAAACCATTTTTGATAATGGATAAAAGAGATCAAATCAAAAATATGGTAGATACAAAATATTTATATTTTTTGAGACTATGATGCCTGTAAAAAATGTTGGAGATTTCAATTGAATTCATTTGATTTGGAGGCATTTTTTCTAGTTTTAGTTGTTTGTTGTGTCAATTAAAAGTATTGTTGTAGTTGTCTCCAAGGTTGATATTTTCTAATTGTTTAAACTGATATATCAAGGATATTTTTCTGTTTATCAATGCACACTTTTTGTATCTGTATGGTTGGATTAATTGGGTCTTTCAAGGAAAGATTAAATCCTTTAAAACAATCATACTAATTAGGGAATCTCATTTGGATCATTAAGAAGAACTCAAGAGTCATATTCTTGCATGTTTATACCAGTTATAAACTAAAAACCTATATGCCAAACAATTTAAATTTCTACTGGCCAGAGAGAAGTTACTCATTTCAGATTTTCATTTGACTTCGTATACCCAATAAGGCACTAGTCTCTATTATTTCACTATTTAGTTTCATTCATTTTTTTCATATGAACATATTAGATTTTTACCTTGATATTGCTTATACAATTTATACCAAATTAAAACTCATTTGTCCACTCCTATTTTCCAGCGTGGGTAAATAGTTTTAGGAAATAAACATTGGTCAAGTCTACTTCATTGTTATAGGTACACCCGCCTAGGTTTGGTAGCACCTAAAGAGTAGAAGGTCTAAATCTTTTGGCCTTGTCTGTTACCCTGAAACATATCAAGAGATTTGCAACCTCTTGAGGTATTTTTCCTACGTTTTTGAGAGCTAGCAAATTGGTGATTCTGCTGGGGACTTATTGTAGGATATCCGATTGAAGATCATCATACAAAGTCATTGAAGAAAAATTCATAATTTGAGAAGTTTCTAAAAAGGTGATTCTGTTGGGGGATAAAATCAAGAATAGTTTCATTTTTTCTCACTTTTCAGAAAGTGGGTGGTGACTCTGACAAAAACATTGCATCAATTCAATATGAATGGTAGAAGATCCCAATATAAAGGAGGTCCTTCTGGAGGTTCTACCGGTAACAGTAAATGAACACATAAGGGTGATAAGGATGATAAGGGTAAGAAGAAAGAGGATGACATGTGCATAATGAATAAAGACAAAGCATCAAGACCACATTGTGAGACATATGACCATTATGATACATGGAAAGATAATTCAAGTGCAGAACCTTGTACCCCTGAAGAACAAAGAAGTCCTTTTTATAATCCTTAGAAACAGGCAGAGTTCGATGCTAAACTCGAAGTTGAACGAGTAAGATATCAACATGAATATGATCAAAGAATGGAGGGTAATCAAAGTGAGCCAATTGATCATGTAATTCCTCAAGAAAACTATGAGTTCTCAACTCGTCAAGAAATAGAAGCACAACTCGAGTTTCATAAACAAGAAGTAGAAAGGGAAAAAGATGAACATGAAAAGATCCAAATGATAAAAGCAATCCAAGACTTGAAATTGCAGAAAGCCCAAATTGATGCTCAGACAACTAATTTTTCAAAGTATATACTGCCTCATAGTCAAGGAAATGATAATACAGGGCCTTTAGACCCATCAAAGGCTCCTCATAATCAAATAGGAAATCAATACAAACAGTCAAACCATCCACTGCATATTCCCTCACAATATACAAATATACAACCACCTCATGGTCAACAATATGTTCCATATCTTCATACACAATACAACAACCCAATGTACTAGTATCAGCATGTGCATAATCCTCCCCCTCAGTAATATACAACAATGATCAGACAATTTGATTTTAGGGCTTCAATTATACCCTTACCCTATGGATAGCAGTTGGAGAAGTCTTGTTCCTAAGTTTACAGGGAGTAGTGCAGTTACTACTAAAGATCATTTAAGGAATTTTAATGCTTTTGTCCACAACTTGGATATATCATATGAAGATTTACACATGAGGTTGTTCATGATGTCACTCACCAAAGAAGCTAGGGATTGGTTCAATAGCCTACCAACAGCCTCTATTGATTCTATCCAAGAATTTTAGGATCGATTTCTTGAACAGTACAGAAATCCATGTGCACCAGATGTTGCTTTACATGAATTAATACATATCCAAAAAAATTAGAATGAGTCAATTTATGATTTTAACCGAAGATTTAGCAAACTGTAGAATAAGATACCATCTGGGTCAAAGTTGCTAGACTCTACAGCATTGAGTATTTATTTGAATGCATTCGATCCAAAAACAAGGTATGAACTAAGAAACAGGTTTCTAAGAAATTTAGTTGAAGCCCAAAAGACAACACTGACTATTGAAAACAATAGGAAAATTGTTGGGATGAATAATAAGAGAGACAATCCTAGGGTTCCTCAGCATGGCAATAATTATCAGTACAAACAGGAGAACATGTACATAAATGAGAGGAATAGGTTACATGAAATGCCTTACAATACAAATTGGAAGGATGGAAAACCTATAATGGATAGACCCAGGAACAAAGAAATACCTAATCCATTAAGGAAGAAGGGGGCGTATGTGGTTAACAATAATCTTTGGTGTAAAGGTTGTGATGGGCCACATTCCCCAAACCACTGTGTTGTAGCCCAAGAAATGCAAGAAGAAGGAATGCTAGTGGGTGACAGTGGAGAGGATCACACATTGTACTTGACCTCAAATACCTTTCACCCTGCTAAGGAGGAATATTCATCTTTAGAAGATGAAGCTTGTGAGTACGATGTTTCAAATCAAAGGTGCAAGGTCCACATGGTTGAACAACAAGTTTTTTTCTGATTCTGAAGAGAGTTATGCTAAACAATACTCTGTTGAGGTGCCTACTCAATGCGATATAAGGAGACCCACTAATGAAATAAAGAGGTTAACCATTGTTGTAGTTGAACAAGTGAAGAGAAAGTATTGGTTAAGAAATAGGATAGTGAATGAAAAGGAAGGTGCTTCCAGGAAAACATTCATGAAAGATAGAGAAGTAATACCAAGAGTTTTGAAGAGAACAAAAAATAAGCAACGTGACAAGAACAAACAAAATCTTGTTCAGAAAGAAGAGAACAAAGAGTTATACAAAGAAAAGCAAAAACCTATCCAGAAGGAAGAATCCAAAGGGGAAATATTTGAGCAAAAGAAAACAATTAAGACAAAGGGTTCTTCATTTGACTTTTCTCAAGCTTTATCTTAGGTAAAAATGTTTGTCCCACTGCTCGAGATGATGAGAATTAAGGAGTATAGGGCTAGTTCAATTCAATTGATATAACATGGAAATGAGAAAAGTACGAGTTCTGAAAATCAAATGGCCACTATAATGGTTAACAAGCAAGAGAAAGTGATTGTCCCTAAAGTGTGCCTAAATGATGTATTGGTGAGTTCCCCACAAGTTGAACCTTTTTTCACCACACTGCTTATAAACAACAAACTGTTGAGGAATTGCATGATAGACTCTGGTGCAACTATCAATATCATGCCAGTAGGAGTTATGAAACAACTTGGTATGTGGGTAGATACTAATGAAGGGAAGTTCTATGCAATGGATAGTAGGCCTGTTCTAGTAGTAGGTGTTATGAAAGATGTTGAAGTCAAACTAGCTACTTATCCTCAGGTGGCCTACAATATAGATATAACTATAATTGATACTCCTCCTCAATTTGGGATGCTTTTATCAAGATAGTGGATGGCATCAGTTGGGGGAAATGTCCAATTTGATTTGTATTATGCAACAATTCTAGTGAATGGCCAAGAAGTTAAGTTGTACAGGGAGCCAAGGATGAACCCAATTGTAGATTGTGTACCTCAAAATCAAGTCAATTACTTTTGTGATATGGATCTTGGGAATTTTAAGATAGAACCAGCTCAGCCAGAATTAGTTACTATTGATCCAATTGATAAGCATGTTGCAAAAAACTATGATGGTGTGTGGAAAATGTACTTTGATGGAGCTTACAGCCAAGAAGGTAACAAAGCAGGAATAGTGTTTGTTTCCCCTGAAGGAGTTACTTTTAAATATTCATTTTTTCTGGCATTTGAATGTACGAACAATATAGCAGAGTATGAAGCTTTACTAACAGGATTGGATATGGCTGTAAAACATAAGATCAAGTTGCTAGCTATTCTAGGGGATTCTGAGCTAGTTGTTTCTCAAGTTAAATCAAAATATGCAGCAAAACATAAGAGACTGAAGAAATATAGGAATGTTGTATGGGACACAATCGAGTTGCTCGATGCTTTCTCCATTGAATGGATAGATCAGTTGAAAAACATAATGGAAGACTTTTTAGCAAAAGTAGCGCTAAAAATGGATGACATTACACTGGCTGGAGTATCACAAATTGAGTTCAAAACAAGACCTGTTGTACTTGATAATATATATAGTTGGCAAGTTTTTAATGATGATACTGACCTCCTGAAACTCCTTCACTGTATAGATCAATATGAAGCTCAGGAAATTGATTTCAATGCCTTTGTAGAAGAGGTAGATGGGAAGCAGACAGTATTCGGGAAGGAGGTCTTACAGCTTAAAACTAATAAGCTTCCCAAAGGGCTAGTGGCATTGGAGAGGGTATATGATCGAAATGATCGGTCCCTCATGAAACAGATACCAGTCAAGAGAGAGGATATTGAAGAGGTCAATTTAGGGACTGAACTGGCAATAAAAAAGGTATACATTGGAAAGAAAATAAGCCCGACAATTCAAAGAATGTTGATTGCATTATTGAGAAAATATAAACATGTGTTTGCATGGTCTTATGAAGATCTCAAAGCATATAGGGAAGATTTGTTTCAACATGAAATCCTGTTGAAACCAGATGCAAAGCCATTTAGACAGAGGCAAAGACCCATTAACCCAACATTGGAACCAAAAATGCAGGAGGAATTGATAAAGCTTAGAGATGGGGGTATTATCAAACCAATTAGGCATTCAACATGGGTTTCGAACTTGGTTCCTATGAGGAAGAAGAATGGGGATATCAGATTATGTGTGGACTTCAGAAATCTAAACATGGCATCTCTCAAAGATAATTACCCTCTACCTAATATGGAAGTTGTACTAAATAAAGTAACAAGGTGTGAGTTGTTATCTATGATGGATGGGTTCTCTGGTTACAACCAAGTCAAAGTCAAAGAATCTGAGCAGTACAAGACAACTTTTACAACTCCATGGGGAAAGTATGTTTATGTGAGAATGCCATTCGGTCTAACAAATGCAGGTGCAACCTTTCAAAGAGCTATGGACGTAGCATTTGCAGATTTGATTAATGCTATCATGGTGGTATACTAGGATGACCTTACTGCTTATTCAAAAAGCGCTGAAGATCATGTAGAACATCTGGAAAAGATATTTATTAAAGCTCTAGAATATGGTATTAGTCTGAACCCTAAAAAATGTCATTTTACAGTCACAAAAAGGTAAACTCTTAGGACATATTGTGTCAATGGAGGGAATCAGAATAGATCCTGAGAGGGTTGAGGCTATAGATAAAATCCCTATTCCTAAACTATTAAGGCCATCTAGTCATTTTTTGGACAAATCAATTTTGTTAGGAGATTTGTCTCTAATTTTACTAAAATTATTAAGCCCATATCAAAGATTTTAAGAAAGGAACAAAAGATAGAATGGACTGAAGAAGCATTGGAAGCTTTTATATCTATTAAAAAAGCCATCAAGGAAGCCCTTTTCCTTAAGTCTCTAGATTTTTTGAAACCTTTTCAAATATTTTCATTTGCTTCATTGCATACTATAGCTACTGTCATGTTACAGAAGAATGAGGAAGGTCATGAGCAACTTGTGTCTTTTTTCAGTAAGTCATTACAGGGGTTAGAATTGAAATATGATATAATGGAGAAACAAGTGTTTGCATTGGTGAAAGCCATAAAATATTTTAGAATGTATCTTGTTGGAGCTAAGGTGATTACTTATGTCCCTCATGCAATTGTTAAAGATATTTTGACACAATCAGAGGTAATGGGAAAGAGATGTAGGTGGATTAATAAAATTCAAGAATTTGATATGGAAATACAAATTACTAAATTAGTGAGAGGCCAGGGTTTGGCCAAGCTAATGGCAGAAACAAATATTGAAGCAAATCAAATCTGTAATGTAGAAGATGAAGGAAATGCAATTGCAAGTATTGAGCATACTCCTTGGTATACAGACATCATGTATTACCTCAGATACATGAAGTGTCCTGAAGGATTAAGTGATAATCAGAGAAGAACCTTAAAGCTGCAAGCATCCAAATATGTGTTCATGGAAGGTGATTTGTTTTGGAAAAATAGGGACGGGGTGTTGTTGTTGTGTCTAGATGAGTCACAAGCCAAGCACGTTATAAGAGAAATGCATGAAGGGGTTTGTGGAGGCCATTATTCTACAAAGACAACTGCACACAAGATTCTCAGGGTAGGTTATTACTGGCCAAAAGTTTTTAATGATTCCTTTTCATATATAAGAAGATGTGAAGCATGTGAGAAGTTCTTAGGGAAAATGAAGTATCAGGGAGCTTTACCACTCAGACCTATGCAGGTTGAAGCCCCTTTTCATCAGTGGGGAATTGATTTTATTAGGGAAATACAGGAGAAATCAAGTGGAGGACATAAGTGGATATTGGTAGCTACTGATTACTTCACTAAATGGGTAGAGGCAGTCCCAACCGAGCAAGCAACAAGTAAAGTTGTAATCAATTTTTTAATGGATAACATCATTACCAGATTTGGTACACCATTAAGATTGATTACAGATAATGGGATGTGTTTCAGATCTGATGAGTTTAAATATTTTTGCAGTGCATATGGTATCAATGTTTCTTATGCAGCTCCTTACCATCTACAAGCTAATGGTCAAGTAGAGTCTAGCAAAAAAGTCTTTTGAAGATCATAAGGAGGATGCTAGGTGGGAATAAGAAGGCTTGGGATTCAAAATTGAGGTTGACTGTGTGGGCTGATAGGATAACTGTTAAAAAGGCGATTGGAAAATCCCCATTTGAATTGGTGTATGGAACACAAGCTAGGATGCCTCTACAAAATTTGTTACCAGTTTACAAATTCATCCTTCAGGAAGATATAGACATTCTAGAACCAATGGAGGAAAGAATGGAGCAACTGGCAGAGCTTGATGAAGTAAGAAGAGTAGCTCAAAACCAGAATGTGAAGTTGTAGGCACAAATGAAGTATTTATTTAATAGAAGAGAAAAAGATAGAAAATTCAAAGAAAATGATCTGGTATTAATGTGGAATGCAAGGTGTCAGGAAAAGGGAAAGCATGAGAAATTTGAAGCTTTGTGGCTAGGGCCCTTTGTTGTTATTGGTAAGAAAGGTGAAGATTCATATTATCTGCAAAACATGATTGGTGAAGAATAGGAGTTTCTTGTACATGGGAAATTCTTGAAGCTTTTTTCTCTTGAGCTATACAGAGGATTAAGGGTTTCCAGTGCATGGACAACTCTTGACAATCCTCTCAAAAATTTCTCTTCCATGCACAGTAGTTTAGGAAATAAAAAGGAACAAGAATTGCTAGTACATGGACAATCCTGATATTCCTTCTTTTTAATAAATCTTTCCATGTATAGTAGTATAGGGTCATGTTCATCTCCATTTCCATTCATTCTATCCTGCTCACTGGTTCATCACCTTGAAAGTTTGGTCTGCTCTTCCAGAGATCTAGATCCTTGTAATGATCTCACAATATTTCATCCCCAGACGGAGCCACTGTTAGAACTATAAAATTTTGAAAATTTTATGGCTGCACATACTTATTAATTCCTAAAAAATGCCCATACCATCCACTTTGCATATCATGTTTTCCCATGTTTTAGTTTGTTTTCATCATTTTGTCCCATAGAATTCATTTATCCTTGAGCATTTGAATGTATAATTCATATCGGCAAGAGATGGTGAGGGTCTCCCCGATCCATAAAGCATTTTATACTAACGTATATCTTTTGCAGTCTATCGGCAAGAGTTCGAGAAAGTCATACCGATATGATTTCATTTGAAGACACATATCGACAGGATGCAATTCATTGTCTCAATGACCAGAGGATCCTATCAGCAAGATAAAGTTTATCAAAATGAGTCATATCGAGTCTATTCGTGTCTTACTGATCCAAGATATAGAGACATATCGGTGAGACAAAAATCGCCAGGATTAGTCATAGCAAGCACCTGTATGTCATACCGATGAAGTAAAAAAGTGAAAGTTTGGTGAGACAGGAGAAATCAAAGTAATGTCCTGCATCATTTTTTTGGTCTTACCAATAAGACAGGGTGGGTTCCATTATTTTCTTCGATATGAAGTCACAGAGTCCTACCGACTCCTTATGTCACAGTGACAGGACTACATTGGGACTTGGCAGTATATTTCGACAAGAACGGACTTAGCGAGACTGGCATCATCGGAGAGAGATAGGAAGCTCATGCTGAATGAAGTTCCATTGATAGGAAAGCCACTATGTCTCGGCAAAACATGATGTAGTTAGAGGAATGTTTGCTGACCCCTAAAAGTTACAGCGATACTCAAGACTGAAGGCACAAGGCATCGGGGAGACTCAAAACATTGGTAGGACTACATAATAACTTGGAAATGGATGTGAAAGTATAGATAGGCCATCGGTGAGACTCAAAATATCGATTTGACTGCGCGACATCGTAGCGATATGTAAAATATTGATTGTCGAAGAGACTCAATGTGTCGGGGAGACTGCAGGACATCATAGCAGATGTCTGGTCAATGTTTGAAAAGGCCTGAATGAAATAACTACCTGGATGCAAATGCGAATGGATGCAACTTTTCATGTGGCTGATTTATAAAACCATTTTTGATAATGGATAAAAGAGATCAAACAAAAAATATGGTAGATACAAAATGTTTATATTTTTTGAGACTATGATGCCTATAAAAAATGATGGAGATTTCAATTGAATTCATCTGATTTGGTGGAATTTTTTCTGGTTTCAGTTGTTTGTTGTGTCAATTAAAAGTATTGTTGCAGTTGTCTCCAAGGTTGATATTTTCTAATTGTTTAAACTGAAATATCAAGGATATTTTTTAGTTTATCAGTGCACACTTGATGTATCTGTATGGTTGGATTAATTGGGTCTTTCAAGGAAAGATTAAATCCTTTAAGACAATCATAGAAATTAGGAAATCTCATTTGGATCATTAAAAAGAACTCAGTAGTCATATTCTTGCATGTTTATACCAGTTATAAACTAAAAACCTATATGCCAAAAAATTTAAATTTCTACCAGAGAGAAGTTACTCGTTTCAGATTTTCATTTGACTCCATATACCCAATAAGGCACTAGTCTCTGTTATTTCACTATTTAGTTTCATTCAGTTTTTTCATATGAACATATTAGATTTTTACCTTGATATTGCTTTTACAATTTATATCAAATTAAAACTCATTTTTCCACTCCTATTTTCTAGCATGGGTAAATAATTTTAGGAAATAAACATTGGTCAAGTCTGCTTCATTGTTATAGGTACACCCGCCTAGGTCTGGCAGCACCTGAAGAGTAGAAGGTCTAAATCTTTTGGCCTTTTCTATTACCTTGAAACGTATCAGGAGATTGGAAACCTCTTGAGGTATTTTGCTTGTATTTTTGAGAGCTAACAGTCTCATGGTGATGGAATTCCATGACATGCACATTGAGACCACATTTCTTTGAGGCATTTTTTTGAATAGTTCACTGCCTTGTCTATGCTATTGCTTATTATGATGATTTGATAGATATTTTCTAATGCAAGGACAGGGGTGGAAAAGGTCACAACAACTCAAACTAACACAATTTCAAACTTTAATGCTTAAAAATTCCTCTTATGTTCGAGTTTGAGGTTAGAGAAACCAAGTTTGAAAGAGAATTAATAAAATCCTATTATCTCCATGAAAATTTCTATGTTTTTCCAGAATTCGTGAAGTTTCTTGGTACTGTACACTTCCGTACAGTGTAGTTGTGCTTTATTTTTAATGGAAACCGGTGGGCAGAAAATTTAACTTCTTCATAAACTTTTTTTGAAGTAATTTCATTCATTTTTGTGCATTTAAGAGGCATTTTACTAGAGATCAGTTTGTGAGCCCTGTTCCAAGGGTTTGAGTGCATTTAAAATGGAGTTTTAAGCATTCCACCCATTGTATGATGTTGTAACTCGGTGGATAGGGTTAGTTAAGATAGATAAACATGTTTGCATTGTTTCTTGTGCAGGGGCGGTCAACATTATGATTTTTGGTGATGCCCTAGATGGCATTTAAGGTGTTTTTGCATGAAAAAGTGATGTTAGAGGGTAAAAGTGGGAATTATTTGAGGGAAGTCACTTTTCTTGTTCTTTTAACCTTGTGTAGGGTTATTCAAGGGTGTTGGAGTTGGTGGTAAAGTCTGGGGAAGTCTACAAGTAGGTTTTTAATAAACCCTTGCCAAATTTGAGCGATTTGAGGGTTTTGTGGAATAGGGTCTTCGAGTGTGAGTTCCAAAGGATAAATGGGAAAATTTGAGGTTTTTTCATATGTTGAGTGCTTCCCCAACAAGTTTTAGGGTCTATGAAGTGTTCCAAGGGTGGTTGCTTTGGAAATTTGGCTTATTTGGCTAGGTTGAGCAGCGTAGTTTGCATGATTTGTGAAAGTTGTTCCAAAGGAGTCCTATGTGAGTTGGAAGTATTTTGAAGGGGACTAAAATGGGTTTCTAGAATGATGATTAGTTGCAAGAGTTGTTAAATATATCTGAGAGTTAAGTTGAGAAAATTGGAGTTGCTAACCTAAGAGCTTATCTAGGTGAAAGATTGGAAAATAAGTCCAGATTGAGTTTGTAATAAGAAAGGTGGTTAGGAATCCCTTGTATTGTGAAAGTGAGTGGTTTTCCATCCTTGGTTGCATAAACTAACCATCAACTAGTCCTTTGTTTCCAAGGTGCTCCTGCACCATTTTCTAAGCTTGTTTGAAAGCACCTATTTTAGACTTTTAGCCATAGCAGCAAGGCAGTGAACCGTTTGATAAAATGATTTGGTAGATGTATGAAAAATGTGGTAGCATATACAAGGAAATGAATTGTTTGAAAAAATTCCTCAAAAAAATGTGGTCTCATGGTGATGGAATGCCATGACAATCTATAACAATTTTCTTGTCATGGCATTCCATCACCATGAGACCACATTTCTTTGAGGAAATTTTTTTAAATAGTTCATTTCCTTGTCTATTTTATTGCTTACTATTATGCTTTGTTAGATTCTTTCCAAGCATCCTTAGCTTGTTTGAAAGCACTTGTTTTAGGATTTTAGCCATAGTAGCAAGGCAATGAAATGTTTGATAGAATGCTTTGATAGACATGTATGAAAAATGTGGTACAATAGACAAGGAAGTGAATTGTTTGAAAAAATTCCTCAATGAAATGAGGTCTCATGGTGATGGAATGCCATGAAAATCAACAAGGCAGTCAACTATTTGAAAAAAATGCCTAAAATAAATGAGGTCTCATGGTGATGGAATGTCATGAGAATCAAAATTGCTTTTGATTGTCATGGAATTCCATCACCATGAGACCTCATTTCTTTGAGGCATTTTTTCAAATAGTTCATTGCCTTATCTATGCTATTGCTTCCTATTATGCTTTGATAGAATTTTTCCAAGCATCCATAGCTTGTTTGAAAGAACTTGTTTTAGGATTTTAGCCAATGCAACAAGCCAGTGAATTGTTTGATAAAAAGATTTGGTAGACATGTATGAAAAATGTGGTAGCATAGACAAGGAAATGAACTATTTGAAAAAATGCCTCAAAGAAATGTGGTCTCATCGAATTCCATGACAAGAAAATGCAATTGACTACTACTCCTAGTTATTAGTTATGCAATGTGAAGTAAACGCATAACTGCTTAGGTTTAATTTGTAAAAACTATATTGTAATTGAAATTTTTTCATCTATCAACATCTAGTTGTTATTTATGCAATGTGAAGTAATTATTTGAGTTTGAAAGATGTGCAATGCAATGTAATCAACAATATGAATATAAAATACATAATATAGCCATTATTTTTTATGCTATTGCATTGATATTTAACCATTGCTCAAGATTAAATTTTCAAAGAGTTCAATCATGCACATGAGGAAAAAATATTTCTATTGTCAACTTCTATATATAAAATTATCCAATAATCAAGTGTATGTCCATATACAAAAATGGCATCAATGCCAACTCAAACAAAGTTTTACAAAATGTGGCATATGCCATCTCAATATCTATTCAAAATTTACATGCCAAAATGTCTCTCATCCTAAACTATTCGTGGATCATTAAAATGGAGCCTCTTTGAAGCATTCTTTGTCTTTGAAGGTAGCTGGACAAGAAAAATTCAAACCACAATTGAGATTTGTTATACTATATAATTTAAAATTGAATAATTAACTTCAAAATCAATATACATTGAATTATAATTGAACTCTAAAATTGAAATCTTGATTACCTCAAATATAAATCTCTTCAAAGGGTTAGGAGTCCTAGAATATGCCCCTCAAAGAACCAATCAAACCAACTTTTGAAATGCCAATCTATATATGTGAACAAAAACATAAAATTGATACAAGTTAGCATACAATTGACGATAATAGGAACATATTTACCAAACACAAAATAAAATAAACACATACCTCTTTAGGCATCTCTTTTTCTTTATCTCCTTCAGATGTTTTGACACCTCCTCCTTGAGGTGTTTCGACACCTACTCCTTGAGGTGTTCCAATACTTACTCCTTCAGGCATTGTGACACTTGCCAACAAGGATGTATTGCTCATAACCACCTATACATAAAAATGACAAGTACATATGAAACTACCAATCTATGTTGATGTATGTATAATCAATATAAGATCTTAAAAATCTTAATTCAATTGAATTTGAGTTCAATTACCTTTCCCTTATCTAACATTGCACCTCCATAGTCTGGACAACACTACACCTCACTCACACTAGGTGTTTCCTACAAGAGGAAAATAAGATAAACATATAAGTTAATATATAATTTCATTAATGACAATTCAAATGAAAAGAAAGTATATAATAAAAAAATGTAAATGAGTGAGTGCGAAAATATATACTGTGTGCATGTCACGACCAAATGAAATGGCCCTAAGGTTGCTATTAGTCACCTGTGTAAGCTCCTCCTCAGACATCAACTGTTAAATAGACCATGTAAATAAATATTAGTACTTGATACTGTCTCTTATTAATATTCATTTAAAAAAAATGCAAGTTATGAATTTACAACTTAAATCTTACCTGTGCAACTATTCCAATGCCCCCCTCTCTAGCAGGAGAGGACTCTATATGGTGCGCTTCACTCCCTTGCATCTGATCTCCTGTAATGTCCACATCATGGAGGTCATAATCAGAAGTGTCCAAGGGATGCTCAGCAGGTTGTACAAGAGGACCCAAGCATATCTAGTGGCACATAGTGCAAGTATGTGGCACACAAATATATGGACCTGAGGAGGAGGATGCAACAAAACTCGATCCATCACCAACATCACTAGCATGTGGCTAAGCTACTATAGAAGTATGGGAAACCAAAAGATCACTCAAAGAGTGAATAGTATGAATAGTATGTCTAGCTACATCCTCAATAATATCTGGATGGTGTACAGGAGGTGGTGGAGGAAGGCAAGGAGGGGGAACATATGCACGCTGGACTACTCTAACTACCCCTAGTCTATCCTAGGGAATACCTCCACCGACGCCATGGAAGGGTTTAATGTCAAAGTAATTGACATGATTCCCTAACACAAACTCAGCGTACAATTTTTTAATAAAGTAAAATGGTATATCACTATTGTTGTTGTGTGGTTTATCAAAAACCATACACCAACGATCCCAAATTTTATCTACAATGTCCTTATTTGTGCACCATTTTATAGAAATTTTTGGTTTATTAACATTAACTGGCAAACCGGTGTAGGGGTTAATAAATAAAGATGCTATTTGGGCTTTTGTTATTTGGATATTCTTCACATCTTCGTAAGACAATCCATAGGAGTAATATTTCCACATGGTTTCTCACCACGAAAGAAAGGAATTATGTTGGGTGGAGAGGGTTTCTATATTTTTAATTATTTCCTTCAATGTGTTTGTCATCTAGGATAATCGAGGGATTATCTTATAAACATCACAAATTCCCCTCAATTGCTCCAATTTTTCACCAATTAAGTCCTCAATTGATGGGCGCAGAGGTGGTGGAGAGTTTGGCATTTGTGCATCTTCATTCTCAGCTATAATACCTGATTAAAGTTAAAAACTAATTAATCTAATTGAAATTACACAATATAAATAAAATTATTGTAAAAAAATCCTAGTTTTTAATAAAAATCCTTAAAAAACCCTACTTTTTAACAAAAATCCACAGCAAACTCCAGTTTTTAATAAAAATCCATAAACAACACTAGTTTTTAATAAAAATCCATAAAAAACACTAGTTTTTAATAAAATCCATTAAAACTCTAGTTTTTAATAAAATCCATAAAAAACTAGTTAAAATTATACAAAACTAATAGAGAAATTGATTAAAACAAAAAAAACCAAAAACTTACCTTGCAAATTGGATATCTGATAGCCTACACGTCACTCTCAGTGCACTCTGAGTTGTTTAAAATGGTTGAAATGATTTTAAATGGCCGCATGTATCTATTTATGGGATCAAATATCTGATTTGTAATTATTTTCCTTGGGCATTGCTTTGGAGCAATGTACTGACACCCAAGCCAAAAAAAAGTCAACTCAGGATTTTCACATCTTTTGGTGGATGCAAAATGCAACTTTATTCACATCGCCACTTTTTGGTCCATCATGATCCTACACATACCTAGTAGAGAGATAATAAAAGATGGAATCACTTAGGAAAAAAGTCATTAGGCTTAGTTGAATGTCTTGTGCATCTCCCAAAACCTAGAATCCATCATGATCCTCTATAGGCAACTATCATCAATCATTTGAAAATGCTTGATCTTGATATCAAAATGAGCTTGAAGACGTGCAAAAAAAAACTCAAATGTTGCTTGAAGACTTCACTTCTGAATGCTTCTCCATGCTCTTGAATATGAATACTTGATCTCATATGAAATTATCTTCCTTGTCTCTTGTCTGTGTAAAATGAATGTGACTTAGCTTTATAGGCTTCCTATCTAATTTTCCAGTTATCAGATCTCGAAAGCTCACATGTGAAATTTAAATTTGAGAGATTGAAATGCTACAAAAAACATATCTAAATTTGATTTTAAGGAACTAAAACTTCAAGAGTTCTTAAATGTCAGGGAATTAATTTGATCCATAACATTTGTCCAATGCAGGTTGTGGTGTCGGGAATTAATTTTTTTTAAGTAAAATAGGCCTTGGGAAACATGATAAAGGGGTATTAGCAGCCTATTAATAGGATTTTAAAATGCATTAATGAAAAGGTCACCAAAATAGGTCCAATTAAGTGTGAATTGTACTTTCTCCTAGAAAGGGGTATAATTTTCTACACTACATTTTTCCCCCATTTTAGTAGCCATATGACACTACGTGTATATGCAAGCTAAAGGAATTATAACATACTTTATAAAAGGATACTCATCGGATTCATTAAGGAGAATGAAGCCCCCACTATAATCATCTGCAAAACCACAATGTTATGACCCACATCTTGCAACATAGATTCATTAGTCATTCAAAAATATTCTTATTAAACTTCTACTGAGAATCAAATTCGAGGGTAGATGTATGCCCCCCTTGATTCCACTTGCTTTACAGAGGTGGAATTAGGGTAGCCACGAAACCACATCGAATTAATTAAGTCTTATCATAGGGTATTTCCAAGTACCATGTACCACATAGTGATAGATAGTTGATGAGATCGAAAGCGGAATTATGAATCCAACACAATAAATGACATCAAAAATGGAGTTCTCTAGCCCCTAATATGTTGATTTGAATGAAATATAACTAAAGTAAACTATGCATCTTTATAATTAAAATTTGGCATATATGAATGAAAAATACATTTTTATCTCATTTTAACATTTATCTCTTTGTAGTTTACCTTGGTGTAGAGTGATCCAAGATGCCAAACTGACAAAACTATAGGCCTCCCAGACTTTATGTTCTTCACGATGAGGTGGAATGACACATGATTTGACCTATGATGAGTGGATTCTTCACTACTTCTTTGTTTCCATGCATTTACATTACATTTTTATGTATTGTTAGTATTTTTAGGACCCTAGAAAAGATTATTGCAAAGCTTCCATCTTTGTCACAAAGTGTCCATTGTTGGCGCAAAGTGTCCCACTTTTGTGCAAAGTGTTCCACTTCGGCGCAAAGTGTCCCACTTCGGCGCAAAGTGTCCCACTTCGGCGCAAAGTGTCCCACTTCGGTGCAAAGTGTCCCACTTCGGTGCAAAGTGTCCCACTTCGGTGCAAAGTGTCCCACTTCGGTGCAAAGTGTCCCACTTCGGCGCAAAGTGTCCCACTTCGGTGCAAAGTGTCCCACTTCGGCACAAAGTGTCCCACTTCGACGCAAAGTGTCCAAGACCATTCATCCAAAAATGGCACATGTCCTAGATAAAATTTAGTTTATTGTTTTAATTATTAATAGATATATTTAGGATTTACTTTGCTTACTTTATCATTTAGATCCCTCCCCAAGCTCGACAACATCTTAGGGGAAAACTATTATTTTTCCTCTGAGACCTCATCACCCAGCTGTTGGAGGACTAGATCAACATTCTATAGGATACAAGATTATTTTGGGTGTATGCTATGCCACCATGAGATATCACAATGTCATGCTGCTAGCCCTAGTAGAGAGGTGGGATGTTGATACCTGCACCTTTCATCTACCTACTAGGAAGATGGTCCTGTTACATTAGAGGACATACAATGAATTCTATGACTACCCACTTGGGCTGAGGTTGTACACTTGAATGATGAGCAAACACATGAGGAGATGCAGGATGATATTTTGTATTGTCTAGGGTGCCCCATCTGAGAGTCGAGCATCAGGATTTGTGTTGAGCTTAGATGGATACTACACGCATGGACACCACTAATCCGATGGAATTTGGTCATTACTATAGCACTTACACTTGTTCTTGACAGATGAGGGGCCCATTTAGATGGAGGGATAGTTTCACATTATTCAAGATATGGAGCAACATTATACCATCTACACTTGGGGTTATAGTACGCTGGCACATCTGTACTATGATCTCGAGCAATTTGTCTACTAAGAGCTAGATAGTATAGTGCATTGTACACTCTTATAGGTGTGGTGTTTCGAGCATATCACATGCACTAGATCCATGAGTTATCCTACCATAGTAGTCATGAGCTATCCATAGGCCTACAATTATCCACTAAGACAGTCATGGTAGGAGGGAGATTTTCTACACTTGCATGTTAGATTTGATTGATTGTAGGAGGGTGATATCTCATGGAGACCATATCTCAGGATACCATAGTGGATAGAAGAGAGACATGAGTTGGTCAAACATCAGCAATATTGATATGTTCTAGGGCGACATGACTATATAGTGAGACCTTTCCATTATGATTGTGTCATGCACTAGTTCGATCAGATACAAGTTCCACCACAGGCTTGACCTAGGTTCCTACAATCAAAACAAAGTGCCTCTAGACCTAGAGACATTCATTGTCTTACTATTGAGGATGTGTAAATTAGTGATTAAGAGGATGAGGACCATGAAATGCCCCTAGTCTCTAACAGTGATGATGTAGGCACCACACCAACCTATGACTAGTGGTGGGTTGGAGCATGACCATCCCATGTCTTTCCTAGACATCACCCTACGGGCCATGCATGACCTCTTCTTGGTTGTAGAGATGATAGGGATGATGAGGTGGTCAATAGAGATATAGATGATGATGATACAATTCCTGATAAATTTCTAGATGAGGAAGAGGATACCTAGTCTATGAGTGAGGATACTAATGAGACATATGAGGATCCAATTTCCACCACGAGGATAGATCCACCTCTAACATGGGTCACCAGATCATGTGCGCTAACTGTAATAGAGATCCACATTCATGAGTGGGGGGAAGCTAGCATTAGTGGGCCATCCACAATTCTAGCATAGGAGGGGACTGTTGCTACACAGTTCTACCCTGATCGATGGACTAGAGATCTAGGTGATGATGTGTTTTATATGCTTTATATATATCATGATGTGTACTGATACCTTTTATGATTTCTATCTTGCAGGGTCCACACGAGAGTGGTGTGAGCTCTACTAGTGAGTGACCACTGAGATAGTACTTCCCTTGTGTGCAAAGGATCATATTCCCTTAGAGTACATACCCCCACCTTCTGTAGGGAAACATGTAGACCTCTTCAATCTAGTAGAAAGATTAGGCCTGGAATACGAGATTTCCACCAATCATGTTGACTGAGTTCTAGTAGAGCTTTCAACACTTCAAGCATCTCAAGGTTCCACTGATAGGTGGATGGAGGATGCCCTACAAGCAAAAATCTCAAGGCTACAGGGGGTGCTTGCTAGGGTGCAAGTAGATAGGCACTCATACGAGAGGCAAGATTGATTGGACAGGTGGAGGGCCTATAGGTGTCCATGAGCAAGTCACAATTACATTCTACTAGGTATGTGCAGGATCGTGATGGGCCAAAAAGTGGCAATATGATGGGTATGTGGCTGATGACTTTTTTTTACCCAAAATTGATGAACGAAAAGGGTTTTTCAAGGAGATTCTCAGCTTTCCACCAATATAAATTATGCTTTGCTTTGAATTTAATAAGTAATTATTATTCATTTTCTATTCGAATTATGACTAAAGTCCTGATTGATAGGCT
This sequence comes from Sequoia sempervirens, assembly GCA_007258455.2. Lineage (NCBI taxonomy): Eukaryota > Viridiplantae > Streptophyta > Pinopsida > Cupressales > Cupressaceae > Sequoia > Sequoia sempervirens. The sequence goes on from VDFB02271358.1 coordinate 1,231,846,764, forward strand.
GATTGAAAAACATCTATAGCTTTGAAACAGTGTCACATTTTTTGAATCCAAAACATGCATCACACTCTATGCTTCACATACTATAGGATTAAAAAAAGAAAAAATGAATTTCATGAAGTTTTGACCAAGTTGAGGTGGTCAAACATATGAGTTTTTTATATTTTTTAAAAGTTGTAATAAAAAAATCATAATTAATTATTTACTTGGAAACAAATTACAAAAAAAATTGTGTCACATTAGGACATGTGTCCTCTACTTATATCTAAAATCTTATAAAAAAATACTACCATTTTATTGTGGTTAGAGTGGTCAAACAGACACCTACTTATTTTTTCCCTAAATTTTAAGTACTACTGCATTGAAATTTCAAATTTTCACCAAATAGATTTTTTTTTAAAAACAAACCTAGTAGTTTAGAAACTACATTCAATTTTCTACAGATTCTATTCTTACATATTTTTGAAATAATATAGATAACTTATTCAAATTTTTATGTCAAGTTTCCTAAATCTATTTTTTCTGATTTTTTTGCCACTTAAGGGCCTATTTTTTCCATGATGATCCTGCACATACCCTACTATAACTTGACGAGTGCCGCTAGCCCCAGGCCTTGAGGGTTCTAGCAGTCATAGACCCCACTAGCATTGTATTTCTGATTATATGTACTTGAACTCTTTATACATAATATATATATATATATATATATATCAGCATTTATGTTTTGTTCTTACGTGCTTATGTTGAATTAGATTTCAATGTGATTTATTAAATAATCCTTAGAATATTTAATAAATATCTAATACAAACTCTTAAGTTTACATTAGATGCTACATTTTGATTGAGTATGCTATGTTAAATTAAATGAACTTATGATCTAACTTTTAGAAGACTAAATGCATATAAGGATCTAATATAATGAAATGCATAATATTATTTTGAATAGTATGCAAAATAAAGTAACAATTCAAACCAACTTTGAATAATCACCTTAGACTCTAAGACACACCAAGATCATTTGTCAAAGAATGAAGAAATGTGAGATAAAAACAAGACACTATCTAAATCTAACAACACTGCTTTAATAACATACTATTTAAAGATGATGTTAGGTGCAGTATCGATGCAAATGTGTGGCATTGATAACTTCCTTTAGAGGTGTACTATTCATTTGTGTTAATGTATAGGCACTGGACCCATAATTTTCTTTAATTACATAAGGTCCTAGCCAATTAGGGCTGAATTTTCCTTTTTCATTCAAGGCGACATTTACGTTATGTTGATTCGCATACAACACCAAGTCACCTTTATTAAATACATGAGGGATGACATGATTTTTATAATTACATTGCATTCATTTGGAATAAGCTTCGTGATTCTCAAGAGCATTGATACACTGTTCATCGAGCATTTCAAACTAGTGCAATTATTGCTCTTTGTAGGTGTTGTCATCGATAAGCCCTTTAAGAGTGATTCACAATGAAGGAATTTCTAACTCGAAGGGAATTATTGCATCGGCACCACAAACAAGGTTGTAGGGAGTGTTTCCTATAGATGTTCTAATAATTGTACGATAGGCGCACAGTGCATAAGTTAGTTGAGTGTGCCAATCTTTATTATGCTTACTTACCATTTTCCTTAAGATTTTTTTTGTATGGTAGAAAAAAGTGTTCTTTTCTTGATATGAGAATAATTAATGATAAATTGGATTTAATGTCGCCTTGGTCTAGTGTTGTGAGGTGTTTTACACATCCACATTAGGTCTTGAGCCCTTTCTAAGATAAATTAACCTAACTCTATCCTAATTTAATGTCGTAAAATGTATTTATTTACATCTTGAAATTAAATTTGGAAGGCTTGTAAATCAAGTGGACCTAATCTAGTGTTGTAATGTGTTCTACACATTCACATGTGATTTATGACCATTCTAAGCTAAATAGACTCAATTTCGCTTTAATTTAGTGTTGTAAAGAGTATTTATTTACACTTTCACATTGGATTTTGGGACCTCTTACATTTATGACCTTTATATCATCATTAATAGGCCCCTATGACCCTGTATTATGCATCCTGAGGCATATTTTAATAAAAAAAACCTAGCTAAATGAACATAAAAGCTTAAATTTTCCACTCCCACTATTATAGCTAGAAAAATAGCCCATGTGGGACCCATTCATCACTTTGGGTGAATTAGTCCCATACAGGTGGGACTCATTCACCTAGGATGGCGAATGAGTCCCATTTGGGCTATTTTTGAGGTTTGAGTGGGAATAATTGGGTTTTTAATTCAAATTTCTTCAATGTCAGCCTTGTGGATCAAATTAACGGTCATATGAGTACATTTCCTATATAAAAAAGCTTTCAAATCCTCATTCCATCCAAGAAACATCATACATTCATGTCATCAAGTCAAGCATTCAAGAGTTAAGCATGTCAAGTCTTCACAAGATCATTAAGATAGCATTCAAGATCAATTTTAAGGCATTCAAGGGCATAATTCTTCATCAATTGTTGGAGCAATTCAAGATCCATCATCATGGAATGGTTTTAATTGCATTATTTCATGTTCATTCTTCATTATCTTATTTCACCATTTTGGTTTAATTGCCTAAACGGGGTTTGACCAAGGCAAACCCCCATTTCCTAAAAAATAAACAAGTTTTTCTTTCTCTTTTTGTGTAATTGTAGATTTAGGTGCTTTGAAGACTTGGGGATTATTGAAGATTAGGTTTCAAGCTTGTCTCCCCATTTGCAAGGTCATAACTTCATAAAAAGTCACCTACAGGCCCAAAAATTAGACTTTTTGATCCAGACACCTGGAGGAATAGATTGAGCAGATTGAGAAGAGTAGATCCAAACTTTGAATTTCCAGAAAAGCCAAACTAGACTCATTCGCCACAAGTGGCGAATGAGTCCCACTATAGGTTCTTTTCAGAGATATTTGTAGATTTGGATACCCATTTTCCTGAAACCTACTCTCGTGCAAAAATCTAGAACTGGGACTAATTCTCCCAGAATGGCGAATGCATCCCAGTAGGTCAAAAATTCATTTCTTTCAAAATTTAAGATTTTTTTCTAGTATTCAACACATTTCCTTGTGCACACTTTCAGTTTCATATCTTTCTGTTACATTTTGTTCACATTCTTAGGTCATTTAGAGGTAGTTTGCATTTCACACTGTGTTTTCCAATTCATTATATTTTCCAAGTTTACACTTGGTGGTGAGCCCCTCATTAGATATCATTCATTCCCTAGGACAACCCTTTGCCAGATTTCAATGTCCTTTGCAATGAAATCTCAAGGGTTTGTTCTTGAGTGAAGAGAAAGAAAAGTGTCTCTCCTTTCAGGTCCAAAACCCTAGAATCGAAAGAGAGTACAACATTTTCTTCTTTTCATTTTCAAGGGTCTTGTTAGTGGATTCTACTTGACCATTTGATTGTGGATAATATGGTGTTGAAAAATGATGTTGAATATGAAATTTTTCCAAGAATATCTTCATGTCATTGTTCTTAAATGGAGTTCCATTGTCTGAAACTAATGTGGAAGGAAGACCAAAGCGAGCAATAACGTGTTCCAATATGAAATGACATATTGCATCATATGTTGCAGAACAAAGAGGGATAGCTTCTACCCACTTTGTGAAATAATTTGTCACAGTAATTATGAATGTATGTCTAGTGGAATAGGGTAGTGATATTTTTCCAATAAGATTCAATCCCAAAACCAAGAATGGCCAAATAGGAACTTGGGCACGAAGCTCAAAATTAGGAGCATGAATCAAATTGTTGTGTTCTTGACATTTATGAAATTTTTTAATGTGAATAAAAAAATCTTGTTCCATATGTCTCTAATAATATCCTATGCAGATTAAGTTTTTTACTAACGATCTTCCTCCAAAATGTCTTCCACAAGCACTTGCATGAGCTTCTTTAAGTGCTATAGGGTTTTCAAATTATTTAAAGAATCTAAGCAAGAGACCATCAAATGACCATCTATATAGAACATCCACTAGAATTATGTACTTAGATGTAAGTTTTTGAAGATGAGCTTGAGTGTTCTTGGTTGTAGGCTCAATAAATGTACCTTCTTTTAAGTAATTATATATCATTGTGTACCATTCACTAGAGTTTTCGATGTCTATTAATAATAATTTTCTTTAACTTTTTCATCGATCGAAGGTTTTAAGATCATTTGGATTGTGAATGTGAAATTGAAAAAAGGATATTTAGGAGATACAAGGGAGGTGACACTCACCATTGCATTTTCATGTCGATTATCCTTTCGTGGTATGTTATCAATGCTATATGATTCAAATTTATCTAATAATGTCATTGTGAGGTCCTTGTATTGAATGATTTTATCATTTTTTTCTTGATATGAACCATTTATTTGTTTAATGACCAATTGAGAATCACCGAATATAGACATGTGTTGAACACCGAAGGCTAACACTACATGTATATGAGCGATTAAAGCTTCATACTTTGTAGTGTTATTTGTACATAGGAATTTTAGATGAAAGGATAAAATAATAGGCTTACCTGAAGGAGGAATTATTATAACCCCAGCTTCAAAGCCAGTTCGACACTTAGAACCTTCAAAATATGATTCCCATGTTTCTTTTTCTTTTTTGATAGTCAACACACTTTCATCAGGGAACAAGTTCGTATTAGGTAATGCTAGGGGAGAAGGATCATTAGATAAATGGTCATTTAAGGCTTGTCCTTTGATTTTATTTTGAGAGACAAATTTAAGATCAAACCTAGTTAATAATATAATCCATTTAGCTAAGAGTCTTGATAAATCTGTTTTAGCAAAAATATGTTTTAAAGGATCAAACTTTGTCATCACATGAACTTCCATGTTTAGCAAGTAATGTCTCAATTTACTAGTAGAAAATACAAGATCCAAACATTATTTTTTTATCATTGTATGTTGTGTTTCATAACCAATCAAATTTCAGCTATTTTAATAAATGGTATGTTCTCTACCGCTTTCGTCTTGTTTAGCAAACAATGCTGCTAGAGCATGGGATGACGCTACTATATAAAGGATGAATGGTTTTTCTTGCATAGAAAGTTGTAAAATAGGAGGGGAAGCAAGATAATATTTCAAACTCTCAAGTGCATGTTTACAATCCTCATTCCACTTAAACTCAACTTCTTTCTTAAGGATTTATGTAAAGGGTAATGTTCAAGATCTACTAAGGATGCCACAAAATGACAGATAGCTGGAATTCTCCCTTGTAGGGTACACAATTGAGAAATGTTTTTAGAAGGTGGAATGTTATTGATAACATCAATTTTCTTCGTGTCCACCTCAATGCCTCTATGAGATACTATAAAACCTAAAAATTTTCCACTATCCACACCAAAGACACACTTTTTTGGATTCAGTCTCATGTTATACTTTCTAATTCTTTCAAATATATTCCGAAGGATGTTAACATTGTCTTGTCAAGTTAAATATTTTTCTAGAATATCATCAACATAATCTTCAAAATTCTTATGGATGTAATCATGAAATATCAAAGTCATAGCTCCTTGATATGTTGCACCCATGTTCTTTAATCCAAAAGGCATATCCACCCAACAAAATGTCCCCCAAGCTATAGTAAGTGTTGTCTTGTATTGATCTTGAGGGTTGATAAATATTTGAATATATCCCAAGAATCCGTCCATGAATGACAACAAATCATGTTCCGCAATCGAATCTAATATCATGTTGATATTAGGAAGGGAAAAACCATCTTTTAGAGATGCTTTATTAAGGTCATGAAAATCCATACTCATCCTAATACAATTATTAGGTTTTATTACTGTGAAAATGTTTGAGATCCATGGAGAATAGTCAATAGGTTGTATAAATCTAGCTTCAAGGAGTTTTTCAGTCTCAACCATCACCAATAAAGCTATTTTAGGATTAATCTTATGTATCTTCTATCTTACTAGTTTTTCATTTTGTTCAAGAACTATGGTGTGTGTCACTATCTTAGCATCAATACCCAACATATCCAAATAAGTCCAAGCAAAGAGTTCATGAAATTCCTGTAATAATGTTGCATGATCTTCTTGTTCATCCTCATCAAGACACTTTCCTATTTGAATCACTCTTTCTTCATTAGATGTATCCATCAGTATGTTGATTGTATCTCCCATAGGAAGTGCATTTTGTCTTGGAATTTCATAATATTGTTTTTCTTATCATTGTCAACATCATCGAGTTCCTTTTCTTCATCCACTTGTTTAGTATTAACCATAGCACAAGTGACTTCTTGTTTCTTAGGGGGAGTAAGTGAATTTTCATAAAATCCTAACATTTCTTTCAAAGCTTCATCATCTTCAAAGTATTCCAATGATTTCTCACATATATCAATCAATTCAGGATGCTTCAAAGTGAGAGTTTTCTTAGAGGAACTACACATGATGGTGTCAATGTTGAGTGAATGTCTTTGTGTTGCTTTCATTATCTTAGAAGGACAATATCCAAGACCACTTTTTGTTTCTTGTGTGTTAGTCACTATAGGAACATAGATGCCTTTTTTTTTTCTTCCACATCCTTTTCCACTATAACCAAGTTATTTCAAGAGCTCATAACCTTTTCCATAAAGTTGTTCTATCTCTTTCAAATTCAATGGTTTTTGATAGTCCACTTCATCAAAGTTTGTTATATAAATTGTGTCCTTCTAAATTGGATGAAGTAGATGCTTGTGATTGTTCTTCCGAGTTTTGTGTTCACATTACCATTGATTATTTTCCTTTTTTAGGTTTTTTTTTTCTCGTCTTATATTTTCCCATGAATGTTGGTGTGAAATATAAGGAACCCCAATCATCTTCCAATAACTTAGTGACTTCTTCAATATTCTTCTCTTTTTATTTTTCTTGTGTGAGTTCAACTTTTGAAGTTGGTATCAATGTTTTCATAGGAATTTGTTTATCTTTTCCAATGTGCAAACAACTTTCAGGTTTATGGTCATCCTTGAGTGTGTAAACTTTATTATTATATACATACTTCATTAAATGATGAAGAGTCGAAGGAACCACCTGTATTTCATGAATCCATGGTCTACCTACAAGACTATTATATGAAAGATCATGAGGCATAACATGGATATTAACTTGCAATGTAGCTTTCCCAATGATAACAGGTAATGTGATTACTCCAAGTGGTCATTTTCCTATGTTATCAAATCCATGAATGGAAAACAAGTCAGGTTTAATTTTACTCTTGTTAATTCCAAGCTTGTCCAAAAGGTTCACACTACACACATTAAGGGTTGATCCATTGTCAACAAGGGTTTTCTTTATTGATTTCCTATTAATAATGGCTATGATCATGAAGGCTTCATATTGTTTTTGAATTTCCAAGGAGGGTAAATCACTTTGGTGAAAAACAATATCTAGATTAACCGTGTTCATTCCTTGAACTAGGGATGCCATATAATTAGGATTTGTATTAGTTGGAATCACAACTTGTTACAAAGCTATTTGAAGCATACTATGGTAGTTAGGTGAGGCTTGAATAAGATCCCATAAGAAAATCTTAGAAAGAGTATTCTTAATTTGTTCAACATGATCATACTCCTTTCCACTATGTAAAGGAAATCGAGAAGCACTAGGAAAGATAGGTTGAGGTAATGGTAATGAAACGAGAGGGGTTTGTTGTTTCCTATTGTTCCTTGTGTTATATGGATGAGCAACAATATTGTATCTGGTTGTTGTGAAACATTGTCATTATCAATTTTCCTTGTAAAGTTCAAGATATCTTCTGGTTGCAATGGCTTCTTCTTAGGTGGTTCTAGGATGAGCACAGGTTTGTTTTGAACTTGAGGTTGGTGTGAGGGAGGGTAAAGGATAATTTGAGGTGTGATTATGTTAACGTCTCTATGTTTTTATTTATCAAGACAAGCCTTAGTGGATGAGCCTTGTGAGATGAAATCCTCAAGGTCTTCATCTAAAATATCAAAGTCATTGCTACTAAAGGGATTGAGGGATATGTTACCTTGGAAAAAGAGATTTGACATTATCAAATAACTATGCTTTCTCCAAGAGTTTCATCAAGTTTTGCTTGTTTCTTATTTATGTTTTTTATTTTTTCTTTTTCGTTTTCTAATGATTGCAAAATGCAAACTAATCTATCCAATAATGCAATAATGCTAAAAATGAAGGAAAAGTGCAGAAATTTAACACTAAATTTTATTGAAGCGTGCAAGAAAATGATCTCAAAAATGTTACAAAATTTAACTAAATGACCATTATTTTGAAAATGCAAATAAACTATTTTAGAAATTCAACTTTCAAATCTGGAAACAAAAACAAAAATGCAAAGCAAAGATTAGAAATCAGTCAATAATTTCTTGAAAAGGCCTATAAAGGGACTCATTCACCCATGGGTGAATGGGTCCTAGATTAGGGTTTTTTAAATTTGATTTTTCAAATGTTGAGCTTAACCTATGTATTTTATGTTTCTGATTTGTAACAGGAAGTTCTATAACATATTTTCTAGATTTGTGTCTCTAAATGCAAGTTAAACTAATGACAAATGATGGATTATGTGACAAATTTAAAAATGCAATATGAATCTAAATTTGAAATTAAATGATTTAATGATGATCCTAATGCAAGTACTATGAAAAATAAATTTAGATCTAATGCAATTTTTCTAATTTTTAATGAATTTAAGTGATGCAAACATGCAATTTTTACTCTAAATGCAATTTTCACTAATGCAAGATTAAAGAACCCTAAATGTAATGCAACTAATGCAAACTATTGCAAAACATAGATCTAGGGATAAAGGGACTCCAATTTTTAGAATTGTGTTGTACAAGGTCAGGTTCACCAAAAGGAAACATAGAAAAATAGGGGTCTCCTAGGGTTTCCCAAAATGGAAAAGTGGATCCAAAGAGGGAAGAGGGGTAAAATGACTATCAACCTTAAGGTGAATCAAGTCAAAGTGTGAATCTACAAATTTCCCTTTATTTGCAAGGATGGGGGTTGTTGGGACTTTCAAATTTTGCAAATTTAGTGCCCATATTGAAAAATTTTCCTTTGCACACTCAAAGTGCACCTGAAAATCTGTCTAAGTGACCTACTTTGGAGGGTCACAATTCAGAGCCAGTTGATTTTCAAGACAAACCCCTTGGTGGACATACTCATGTGACATATGTGAAGCTAGGCATGTCAATTTTTAGCTTCCCATGATAAGTTTTGACAGATTTTTCAAAATCGAAGCTGGAGGGTTTTGGCACTTTTCTGTTGTTTGCAAACTCTTTGTTCTACAAAGTGACCTATTCAAGTTGATATTTCAAAACTGGATGATTTTAAAGAAAAAAGGATTGTTTCTCTCCATTCTCCCTACATTCATATGCTCCTTGATCCGGTTTTAGAGCCTCATGATCAGATTTGCTAATTTTTTGACATCAAAATCAAATGCAGTTTGTTCTAATTTTACACCTACATTTTCAGAATTGTTTCAAGGAGGTCAATTTTGAACCACAATATCTCGTGAATAATTTTGATCAAAGAAAATCCCTCTTGCACACATGCTTAGCGTACCTAAATGATCTAATGTTTCTAGTGGTGGCTTCCCAGGATTTGATTTGATATTTTTTCAAAATGGTGACTTGATGAGTTTAAATTGGTTTTGAACAAGTGCCGTTGCAGAAAAGTCTGACTAAGCAACTTTGACAATAAATATCTTGCACCTCATGATCTCTTTTGCTAATTTGTTTGTTGCACTGCAATCTCAGACCAAATTTTTTCATGCTTATGAATTTTCATAGCTCTAGGAGGTCATTTGACTAGTTTTCTAGGGTGATTCCAAAGCCTATCTGGCCAGTTTTAACTACATTGCAAATATGCTAGAGAGTAGATTTTAATGACAACCCAGTTCATTATTTTCACTTCAGAAGCATTTAGAAGTTGTCTTAGGTAAATTCAAGGAAAAAAATTATTTGAAAATGATTTTTTTTTAGTCTGACCCACATGGAGACCCGACATGCTCTACACAGTTGTGAAATTAAAAAGTTGTCAATGAAGATTTAAACAATGAATGTGAAGAGGAAAATGTATTTGAAGCTAGCATTGAACATAATGATTTAAATAAGGTTTTGAATGTAAATGTAGATGAGGAGGACTAGGTTTCTAAAATAGTGGAAGATGATGACAGTGTTTTCAGTTGCAGAACTATTATCTCTAGTCTATCTTTTCATACCAAGGGAAAAAAATGCATTTTCATTTTCATATTAAAGGAACTTTGTTAAGAGGATAAATTTCTCAAATTTATGGTGCCTATCACATAAATTTGAATTAAAGTTAACAAAGAATATTTGATTTATGAGCTCCTAAAGGTTCGAGTTCAGTTTTATCCCATGCATGTTGAACTCCAACTCAACTTGGAATCAATTGGGAAGTCAATAGTTGAAGATACAATTGTTGTAAATCAAAGAGACTATGAGATCAATAATTGAAACATTGAAAATGATTCTATATCCTAGGACATGGAAAATGGAAGCTTGATGCAAATGCAGTTTCTTGGAACAATCTATCTCAGAGATCCCTAAAATGAGAAGGATAAAGAAAAGATAGATCGCTATATGTTAAACTCATCAAAAATAAATGTAAAATATTCCACACCAATGGAAATGTTGGAGGAATTATAGATTCTAGAAGTGAAAGATAGGATGACTTAGAGCATGAAGTAGTTGTCGATAGAAATGCTACTGTGACTTCCTCAATTGTGGAGAAACAATAGAACACCTCATTGCTATGTGAAAGGGAATCATCCTCAACCAAGAAAGAGTTTGAGACAGCTAAAAATGAATTCAACCCGATGATTGGTTTGAAGCAAAGGAAATAAAAGGATGCAACATATGCTACATAAGGTGAACCAGATGTGAGGATTTCTTATGTTGCTAAAACATTAGGAAATTCGATTCGTTTTGCAATGTCTTCAAGTGAAAGTAGGGATCAAAGTGCACAAGTTGCATTGTGAACTATTGGAGTAGAAAATAGAGAGGGCTGAGGATTATATTGTGAAAATTTGATGCAGCCACAACACAAGGAGATAATTTATGAGTATAGAAGAAATAAATCAAAATTAGTGAAGGAAATTCTTTATTGGAACAATAGTAGGGAATGCCTTGCTGAGATGACGTTGAAGCAAAGATATGGACATCCATCAAAGCACAAAAAAAGAAAAGAAACTAGTCCGCTACCATACCAGATGAAGGAGGAAGGGCGCGACTAGCAATTGCAGTCAAAATGTATCAAAATTGTTGGAGGAATTTCTCTTTGGTGCAACACCCTACTACCATGGCGCGTACCCAAGTTGTAAGCAAATTAAGTTTGAATGTATGCACTCAAGGTGGATAAAAAGATATCGAATGCTTTATATTCGCTGTGGTGACATGGAAATTTCATTGTGACAAGCTTGATGGCAAGAGAAACATGAAGGCCGTATAAAGTGAAACTGGTGGAATGTTTCCTTGAGGACATTTCACTTTGAAACCGGGATTCATTTTGCAGTTTTCACCATAGAAGGAGGGATTCAAAGAAAAAAATGGTAGGCTTCTACATAGCTCGAATGCACTGAGGATGGTTTTAAAGAATGATCCAGCGCATCTTGAGGGGGCAGAGAAAATCCATCGAAGGAAAAGGAGTCACGATGGCTTTGGAGAAGCCCTTGATGGAGGAGAATTAGATATTACAAGGAAAATGTTTTGCTGCAGGGGTGCCATTATTTTTGCTTGTGGCTAGTATAGCAAAGGAAATTATTATACAAGAAATACCTTTGTTTAGTTATTGGTATCATGCTATGCTGAATTCCTACATTTAGCTTCGAAGAGAAGAGGTAGAGTTTCAAAAAACTGTAAGTGTTTGATGGATTGCCACCATGGCCAAAGATTACGAAGAACAAAGGAATTAGGGAAAATAGGGAAGAAAGAAAATATCAACAAAAGACAAAAAGAGATGTCAATGTATCCAAATCCAGACCGTCGCTCATTGTCTCATAGGAAAAAGATGCATGTTGTTTAAAAACCGCGGGGTTTGTGAGATTTCGTTGCATGGCATGTGGGCCCGTGGGAGTTTTAAAGAGGCTAGGTTCAAAAGATTTTAATAGCCCGATGGTAAAGTATTTTAAGGGCTTTAATTTCACTATTTAAATGGCCATTGTCTTAAATGTGAATTGAGTGGTAAAATATTTTTCAATGTTGTTGGGAAGACATAAAATAGGTGCGGGTAAATTTTTTGCCTAAAGCATTTTTTAAAAGAATGTCTTTAATATTAAAGGGAAAATATTTCAAACATGTGACGCAAGCGTCGAGTTCCTGCCGAGAGGTAAAAAGCATCTAGCTATGAGTTAGAAAAAGTAATTAGATAGAAGTTAGGAATATAAATGTACTAAATTTAGCTAGGAAAGTTTGAAATAATTTGCAATGGTGCATTAATGCGTGGAATGTTTATAGATATACCAATGAATACATTTATTTTTACATCCTTTATGATCTTATTCAGGAAGCGAAAATGTATTATTAATTTGTTTGAATTATTAATTGCAAATAATCTCAAACATTTGTAACAATGTTTGAGCCATCTATGTATACATGCATGCATGTATACATGTATCCATGTGCACATAATGCACAGGAGAGTGGAAAGCATCCTCTGCATACAAACGGAAAATTTGAATGTGAAACACTAAAATCAATTAGAAATAGAAATTTATAAACAAAACATTCTAAATGCGTCAAAGCACAATGGAACTCAACTTGCATTTGCAGTATTAAATGAAAGAAAATAGGAAAAATAAACTACTTATGAAACATTTATGCATGCATGGATGTGTACATGTGTCCATGTAATCTGGTATGGAAAGAAGAATCTATAAATGCTTGTGTGCATAAAGTTAGAAATGTTAGAAACAATTTGCATTTGAAACAGAGACAAATAACATTTATGGTTGAAACAAAATAATAATACATAATCGTTTTCCGAACAAGTGTATAAAGGATATCTAATGATGCATTTGAATGCATTGATACATGTAAAGATTTGTTAAATGTGATGACATGTATACATGTATCCATGTGCATATAATGCAAAGGAGTGTGAAAAGCATCCTCCGCATCTGAACGAAAAATTTGAATGGAAAACACTAAAATCGATTAGAAATACAAATTTATAATTAAAGTATTCTAAATGCGTCAAAGCACAATGAAAGTCAACTTTCATTTGCAGTATTAAATAAAAGAAAACAGGAAAAATAAACTACTTATGACCAATGCATATATCGAAGGAATGCATAAATATATGGATCCATGTAAACATTTATGCATGCATGGATGTGTAGATGTGTCCCTGTAATTTGGTATGGAAACAAGAATCTATAAATGCCTGCGTGCATAACGTTAGAAATGCTAGAAACAATTTGCATTTGAAACATAGACAAATAAAATTTATGATTGAAACAAAATAATAATACATAATTGTTTTTTGAACAAGTGTATAAAGGATATCTAATGATGCATTTGAATGCATGGATACATGTAAAGATTTGTTAAATCTGATCACATGTATACATGTATCCATGTGCACATAATGCAAAGGAGTGTGAAAAGCATCCCCCGCATCTGAACGAAAAATTTGAATGGAAAGCACTAAAACCGATTAGAAATACAAATTTATAATCAAAGCATTCTAAATGCGTCAAAGCACACTGAAACTCAACTTGCATTTGCAGTATTAAATGAAAGAAAATAGGAAAAATAAACTACTTATCACCAATGCATATATCGAAGGAATGCATAAATATATGGAACCATGTAAACATTTATGCATGCATGGATGTGTACATGTGTCCATGTAATTTGGTATGTAAACAAGAATCTATATATGCCTGCGTGCATAAAGTTAGAAATGTTAGAAAGTTTGCATTTGAAACATATACAAATAACATTTATGATTGAAACAAAATAATAATACCAAATTGTTTTTTGAACAAGTGTATAAAGGATATCTAATGATGCATTTGAATGCATGGATACATGTAAACATTTGTTAAATCTGATCATACATTTTAGCCTTCAAGAAATTGTCATACGCCCTTTTAGGAATCTGTAATAAATAGGATTTAGAAAAGACGTTTTGAAAAGAACTCTTGAATACAACTTTATGTTATGATAGTTATTTTCGAAGCCCTCAGTGTTTGATTGCTTAACCTTGATATTTTCTTCATTTTTTTCTTTGTTCGATATGGTGTGAATTTTGTTGTGATGGATGAAGGTATATTTGAGCTATAGATAGATAAAGATATGTGAGGGTAAAAAATAAGAATGAGCTATATAAGTACAAGAAAGAGAGGGAATTGAGAGAATGATGAGATGCAAGTAAGGTATATGAATGGCTTATGAAAAGTATTTGATATGGGAAGCAAGGATATGCGAGACTGGATATGAGAATGAATGGAATGTAAATGGTATGAATTTATGATTTTTGAGTTGTACGCTTAAAATAAAATGCAAGATATAAAAATTTTAATGAGTGAGCTAGATTGAAAGAAAAAAGGAATGGAACACATTGGTGTGATGGAAGGCAAGCATATAAATGGATTTTGAAATGTATTTGATTTGAGAAGAAAGGATGTGCAATGGTGGAAATGGAAATGAATGGAATTGATAGGGTATGAAGTGATCATTTGTTCCATCAAAGGGTGTAAGAATGTCTAGTTTGTTATTGGTTATGCTTTTTAAAATCATCATAGGGCTGGGTGTCTCAATACAAACATAGAAGAAAGACTCATGTCCCATTTCTCACTCTCCTTCGTACTAAAAAAGGTGCCGAGATCCTTAAGCTTCCTTGAAATGCGACAAGAGAAGAATAGATATAAAAATATAATGATATTTAAGGATACAAGAGTCAAAATAGAAGACAAAACAGAAGTTGTTATGCATATACTATGAAAACAATAAATATGGAAGATCACGAAACCAAAAATATGCAAATGTTGATGCATTAGAGAACAATAAATGAATGGAGAGAGAAATACATAGAGCTATTCACAGATATATGCATGGATGCATCGACATATACATGTACACACAGAAAAGAGAGCTGCATGGACAGATGGAGAAATGAATACATGGATAAGTGGATGCATACATATTTGCATATAGATACATATGCATATGTTGCATGGAAGGATGCATTCATATACACAAGCAAATATGGATGAAGGCATATATGCATAAATGCATGTATGGACAATATGCATGAATGTATTTCAACATATAACTTTTTTGTTTTGTATAGTCTGAATTTTGAGAGCTATTTTTTATATTGGAAAATTAGCATTTATCTGTTTTTCTATTCATCAGAATAGCTTTATAAATCATTATTGTTTTAGAAAATCAGTGAAATGCGAACACATAGATTGATTAAATAAATTTAAGCAAAGGCATAGTTTATAAAGCTGGCGGGTAGAGGAACGTAATCCATGAATGCAAATTAAATGCATTGAAATATTAGGAAAATGTGAACACATAGAGTGGTGAAAACAATTGAAGCAAATGCATTAAATGGCATCTGGCAGGTCGGGAAGGCACTGGAATGGCTTGGTGGGCATGGGTGGCCAGCATACTCTGGCCATTTAATATAGATTTAAGCCACTTGCAATGCATCACAGTTGCTTTGTGGATACTGTATTCTGTTCTAGATGCTTGTGTTGTAAGGAAGAGTACTACTGTATATGCATGCACAAATACATATGTGCATGTTGCACATGCACACATGTATAGATGGATGCATAGACACATGTATGCAAACACAGATAGATATGTTATACAGAGAGGTGTGCAGATACATCTATGTGTAGAAATATGCATAAATGCATTTGCAGATGGGCAGAGCCAAAGACACATACATGGGTGCATGAATCCAGACATGCATATATACATGTATCCATGGAAGATATCGATAGATGCATATATACATGGATGTGTGCATGCAATTGATAGGTGCATATATGCATAAACCGATGCAAACGTGTAGCCATAGATACATCCATACATATATAGGCAGATGCATGGAGAGATAGTGACATAAATGCATAAATCAATATATGCATGTCTGCATCTATGGATACATAGATACATAATGACATGAAGAAAAATACATATGGATATATGCATGGACGGAACCATATAAAATTGATATATGTTTAGCATATTCTAATCAATGAGTATTTAGTCTGGACACCTTGATATTGACATGCTAATTAGCCTTTAAATACATAACAATTAAAAGAAAGAAATAATGATTATTATCCTTGTGCACATTTCACCTATTAATCAAAGCCAATTAACAAAGTAGGAATGGAAAACCATGTGCATGCTAATATGTTAGAGAGCATTTATTTGTGCATAAGTGTATAGGGATGCCATGAGTTGTGATTTCTACTTGCATGTAGTTGGATTAACCAATTAATAGTAAGTGGTAGACAATGTAATGAAATAAATTTAGGCAAATGGAAATAGAATGATCCCATCGGGTAGGAAATTGAATATTTATGTGGCTTTTAGATGATAGCAGGTTTGGAGCCATGAATGAGACTTGTTAGATGCTAATGTCACAATGATGATAGCGTGTCAGCTAACAGGTCCACTTGACATTTGACTCATGTCAATCTAGTCAGTTCCATATTTCTCATTTATCCTTGTTTCATCTAATATCTAATTAATTAGGAAGCTGCCAACTAGTGTTTAAATACACAGGAATAAAAAGAAATAAATAAATACAATTATCCTTTTGTACATATTAGTTGTTAAAGAAAGCGAATTAACAAAGTAGCAGTAGAAAACCATGTGCATGTTAATATGTTGGACAACATGTATGTGCGCATCACTGTATAATTATCTTCAAAGCCCTCAGTGTTTGATTGCGTAACCTCAATATTTTGTTCATATCTTTCTTTGTTCTGTATGGTGCAAATGTTGTTGTGATAGATGGTATACATGTAGGTATGCGTAGAATCCATATATCCATACATACATGTATTCATGCATACTATTGACAGATGCATATATGCATATACCAATGTATACATGTATCAATAGATACAACCATACATATACTGGTAGGTGCATGTATACATAGTCACATATATGCATGAATCAATATATGGATGGTTGCATCTGAGGATACATAGATACACAATGACTTGTAGTAAAAGAGACATGGATGTATGCATGGATGGAACCATATGAGATTGAAATGTTTTTGGCGAATTTTAATCAATGAGTATTCAGTCAAGACACATTCATATTGGCATGTTAACTTTGTCATTTTCTTCTAGCTTGTAGCTCTCATTCACGTTTGTATCATTTCATATCTAATTAATTAGTTAGCTACTAACCAGTCTATAAATACATAAGAATTAAAGGAAAGAAATAATTATAATTATCCTTGTGCAGACTTCACTTATTAATCAAAGCCAATTAACAAAGTAGCAGTGGAAAACCATGTGCATGTTAATATGTTAGACAACATGTATTTGTGCACAAGTACATAAGGATGCCATGAGCTATGATTTCTACTTGCATGTAGTTGGATTAAACAGTTAATAATAAGTGCTAGAAAATGGAATGAAATAATGTTAGGCAAATGGAAATAGAATGACCCGATGGAATTGGAAAATGAAAATTTATGTGGCTTTTACATGATAGCAGGTTGATAGCCATGAGAGTTCTTGGAAGCTAAAATGTCACAGTATATGTAGTGTATCAGCTAATAGGTCCAGCTGAGATTTCATTCATGTCAATTTAGTCAATGCCATTTTTCTCATTTATCCTTGTTTCATCTGATATCTAATTAATTAGGATTTATGCATTCACCTAGAATGCTTTTAACCGGCAGCATTGGCCAATCACATTTCGACATTTAACATATTACTTATTTTTTTGTATAGTTTGAATTTGGAGAGCTATTTTTTATATTGGAAAATTAGCATTTATCTATTTTTCTATTCGTCCAAGTAGCTTTATAAATCATTTTCATTTTAAAAATTGGGTAAAATGCGAATGCATAGATTGATTAAATAAATTTAAGCAAAGGCATAGTTTAGAAACTGGCGGTTAGAGGTACGCAATCCATGAATGTAGATTAAATGCATTAAAATATCAGGAAAATGCGAGCCCATAGATTTATTAAATAAAGTTAAGCAAAGGCATAGCTTATAATAAAACTAGCGGGTAGACGTACGTAATGCATGAATGCAAATTAAATGCATTAAATGGCATCTGGCTAGAGGTGAAGGTGCTGGAAAGGTTGTTGTTCAATGCTAAACCAGCTGCTAATGAACAACAAAAGCTTCAAAAATCTCAGTTAACATGTAAAGGGCTGATAAATATTGATCTGCCAACTGGATGGGGTCATTTTACTTCAATTATGTAGCACTTATTCTTAGTTGTTTAATCCAATCACATGCTACCAAAATTTAGAACAGTTAGCATCCATACACATCTATGCATAGATATATGCTTTCTAACATATTGATATGCATATGGTTTTCCACTGGCACAATCCTTGAACATTCTTTAGGTGCAAGTGCTAGTTTATTAATTGACGTTGATTGATGGATAAAATGTATGTACATAGACACATACCTGTACACATGCATCAATGCACAAATGCATACATAGATGAATGGATGTACACATATATACATGTATACATACATACATGATTACATGCATACATATATATATGCATTCATGCATCCATGGATGCATATATCCATGTATTAATAGATCCCTTAAAATATGCATATATTCAAACGACCCCAACGAGTTGGGGAATGAATATTTATGTGGCTTTTACATGATAGCAATCTCTTATAAATATGCATATATGCATCAGGACACATAGCCATCAATGAATCTATGCATTTTCATTTTCATGAGCATTTAAAAACAAAAAGGATTGAGAAAGCCACTTGCATGGGCAGCAAAAACAGATAAATGCCAATTTTCCGATATAAAAAATGACTTATGAAATTGAGATCATATATATAAAAAGCAATATGTTAACACACTGAAGTATAACTGGCTGACACTATCCACAAAAAAGCATTCAAGGAAAATGCAATAGTAATCTGTTATATACATACATACATACATGGAAACATAGATACATGCACACATATATACATAATTACATGCACACATATATAGATGCATACTTGCATGCATGGATGCATACGAAGACTATTTTTCATGGGATTGTTAAAGAGTGCACTTGCTCTCTATATGCTTCCATATTTTGCATGTGTGCCTATGATCTCTATTACTTTGCGTGTGTTGTTTTTGTGTTCTGTAAGCCCGTGTTCTGAGGAAGAGTTTGTAGTGACCGAGCAGGAGATGTTATAGTTGCAGAGTCCAAACCCAGAAACGAGTTACTTGAGGTGATAATTTATTAATTTTCACAGTTTCTTTCCATTAAAGTGCATTACGAAGCTGTATTTCGTTGTGTACATTTCACCTATTAATCAAATGCAATTAACAAAATAGCAATAGAAAACCATGTGCATGTTAATATGTTGGACAACATGTATTTGTGCTTGGCTATATATTTATCTCCAAAGCCCTCAGTGTTTGATTACATAACCTTGATATTTTCTTCATATTTTTCTTGGTTTGGTATGGTGTGAATGTTGTTGTGATGGATGAAGGTCTGTTTGTGCTATTTAATTGTGGAAGTTGATGTTTGAAAAGTTATTTTTTTATTTGGAAACCGGCATTTATCTGTTTTCTTTTTTGTGTTTCAAAGTCAATGCATTAAATGGCATTGGGATTTATCATGTAATATAGATTTAAGTGACTTGAGATGCATTGTGATTACTTTGAGCGTGTCATTTTTGTTATTCTGTAGATGCGTGTAGTTACAGGAGATGTTGTTGTTGCAGAGTGAAGATCGAGAAACAAGTTACTTGATACATGTATCCATACATACATGGGTGCAGACATCCATCATGGTATCCATATATGCATAGATACATATGTCTATGAAAAGATGTATCCATAGATACATCAACACATATATGGATAGAAGCCTGTATACATATGCACATAGATGCATCAATACATATATGCGTGGATGCATTTATAGCTACAAGTATACATAGAAACATAGTTGCATGGATAGATAGATACATGCATGGTTGGACACATAAATGCTTAAATGTTTAATTGGTTTGCTTTGTTTCTATGCACTTCTAACTGACTGATTTTCTCAAAGAGAAAATGATTTTAAAAGCTATTCACACGAACATGCATGAAGTGGCATGTAGAGAATATTTTCATAAATCATTTTTGTTTTAAAAAAATTAGGGAAATGCAAAGGCATTGATTGATCAAAGAAAATATATGGTTTTTCTTATTTGTGGAAATAGCTTTAAAAATCATTAGAGTTTTAAAAATTTCAGGAAAATGAAAAGGCATAGGTCCATTTTGCAAAAGCGAAGGCAAAGGTTGATTAAATAATAAAAATGAGAGATTAAAACTCAAAGGTCCAGGCACACAGTGCATAAATGCAAAGTAAATGCATTAAATGGCATTTGGGTGGATGAGAAATTGCTGGAATGGCTTGGGGGACATGTATAGCCAGGCTGCTTTGTTCGTTTATTATATACTTAAGTCACTTGCTAGCCATGACTATTACTCTGTGTAGATTGTTTTTCTATGCTACAAGTCTTTGTTCTAGGAGAGTTTACAGTGACTAAGAAGACTTTGTTATAGTTACAGTGTCTAGAACCAAAAATGAGTTACTTGAGGCGTTAATAGTTTTTTCCCTCAGTTTTCTCTTACTTTAGAGGTTTAAAGCACACAGTGAAATTGGCAATGTGAGCAAAAGAAATTGTGGTTAATGTCATTTTGCATGTAAACAAGACCATGAAAAAATATTGTCTCATGTCTATGAGTAATGTAGTACATCATTCACTGTACTCATGTGCCATGTCAGCTTTTGAAATTAACTTTCTGGTCTTTTTTTGCAATGCAGGAAGAATAATCATATGTTCACTTGCATAGTGCATAGCAACTTGCTAGGGATATAAATAGTCTATTGAACAAAATTGCCTTAAATGCATAGAGGTGAAAACTAGTAGACATAAAACAAAATCTTATGACTTTATAGGCTATTTGAAACTACAAACAGGGTTTGAAAATTGCATTCTAGCAGTTTATTCTATTCTATGGATATTGTATACAAGAAGTATAACTAGTTAACACATAAGCAAAACTTGTTCTATTTTCGAAGACAAATTACTATTGCAATTGTGGAAAATGCATTTTTCTGTTTATATATGTGCAAGCAGCCTTTTAAATCATTTGTGTTCAAAGAAATTAGGAATACAAGATGACAAAATGAAAACATGAAAGAGAACTTTATGCAGTGATTATATTGAAGAATTTCAATTGCATTTCAAGAAAAGCAGAAAAACAATTTGGAAAGCTGACCTTGCAGTCTACTATTGAATGATCAAGTACACTCGCAACAATTTAGAAATTTTGGCTGTTATTGCAGTCAGAAGTAATTTTTCCTAGTACAATGACAAAATTGAGAGATGAGCAAAGTGTAAAAACATATACTATTTCATCTACAACCATGGGAAATCTTCCCAGAAGCACATATTTGCAAAACTCTGCATTGTATTAAAAAAAAAAAGGAGAAGGTTAATATGACAACCTCACGTTGCAGTTTGTGCGTGATTGTTTAAATAGACTTCAAAGTACTGATCCCTATAACAAGGACAATCTAGACAAATGAGTATAGTGAGTGACATATACTATGCTATTCATAAAAACAAAACATAATTCTTATGTAGATTCATTTCGACGGGGAAGAACCTAAGCAAGAACTTTTGTTGCTTATAATGCAAATTGCATTTTATAATTTTAAAATACTTATTGTTATTTGTGTAGCCTATAATAAGCATTGCACCATGTAATAATCTTTCATTAGAAAATGAAGACCATTTGTTTGTTTTTCTAAAAGAATAGCAATAAAGCTCAAGGAAATGACCAAAATGCAAAGAACTCCCAAAATTACAATTACAATGAATAATGCTCCTAGTGCGATGGATACTATTAGCCAAAACCAATAAAACACTAGCAAGCATTTTTTAGATTCAAGAGACACAAGTATAAAATGTAAATCAGATTAACCATACAAACTATTTACCACAGGTTCTTGTACTACAAATGTTTTGGCAATGAATTTAACTGCTCTTTTGCATGAAGTTTAAAATTATCTCATCAAGCAATATGACTTAACTGCTTTATGGCAACATTGCAATATGAATTCTAAAACATATTTGAGATAGTTTTTTATAACCCCAAGATACAATTTCCTAACTTGCTAAGCATTCAGTCAAAGTTTTCCAATTACAAAATCTCGAATTGTTGTTTTCTTGGTATGTTTTAGTCATCAGCGAGATCTTTTTGTGGAAAGCCATAGCAATAATTGTCTCATTCTTTGCACTTTTTAAACACAAATAGCAAGCAAAATTATTTCAAGTGAACCATTTTAATCAATTGTACATACACTATCATGACAACAAGACCTGCAAAAATGCATGACAATTTAAAGCCATCAATGGTATTGCCTCATGACCACCAACCTATGCACAAGCACATACTGCCTAACATATTAACATGCACATGGTTTTCTACTGCCACTTTGTTCCTTGAATTTGATCGATAGGTAAAATGTGCACAAGGATAATTGTAATTTTTTCTTTATTTTAATTATTATGTATTTAAAGACTAATTAACAGTTACCTAATTAATTAGTTATCTGATGATACAAGGGTAAAAGAGAAATATGGAATTGACTACATTCACATGAGTGAAATGTCACATGGACCTATTAGCTGACACGCTACATATACTGTGACTTTTGAGTGCTTAATCCATCTACATGCAAATAGAAATCACAACCCATGGCATCCATACACACCTATGCACAAATACATGCTATCTAACATATTATCATGCACATGGTTTTCTACTGCTACTTTGTTAATTGGCTTTCATTAACAGGTGAAATGTCCACAAGGATAATTATAATTATTTCTTTCTTTTTATTATTATGTATTTAAAGACTAATTAACAGCTACCTAATTAATTAGATATGAGATGATAGAAGAGTAAATGAGAGCTAGCAACTCGATAAAAATGCCAAAGTTAACATGTGAAAGTCAAGGTGTCCAAATTAAATACTCATTGCATTCCCTGGAAGCACATTTTCCTAAGGAGTTTTGTAAAACAGTTCACTTGCCTTATAAATGTTTCTATAAGGCCTTCATACCTCTCATGATCTTTGACAAAAACTGCAGTGGCCAAGAGCTGTAGCCAGGAACTTCCTATAACTTAAGTCTAGAATTCAGGTTAAGCAAATGGCTTATTAGCCCATGAAACTGGAAGCAGCATTGGAAGAGCTTTAGTGGCTTCAACCCATGGAAGATGATTGGCTTGTGCACGTCATTGATGCAATGAAGAGTGTGGAGGAGTGAGTTGTTCCTAGACATGTGCAATGAAAGGAGTGTTCATATGTGCAAGTTCTTCTAATTGTGTTAAGGGTCTTCCGGGTTGATCAAGGATGTTGCTTGAGTTGTTTCTTTCAGTTCATTTTTGGTGGTGCATATTCTGTTTTGTCTAGTTTGTTTTGGGTTTTTGATGTATCTGAGTTCTAAGGACAGAACAAAGTTTTGTATGGGGAGAATTTAACACAATAAATTTAATAGTTTGAATATTGTAATCATGCACCACACATGTATAGGGATAAGATTTCTAGAAGGTGTATTTTGAGCACAAGTGGATGCATGATGTATTTTAACATCATGAGATAGAATTGTGAGTATGCTTTTCAGTTAGTGCATGAAGTAATTATGGATTGTGTAAGTGTAGGTGGTGTTAAGGTAGGTAAGGTTGGGTAGGTAAGATGAGTATTGGTTGCTTCCTTCATCCTTTGGTCCATTATTTTCATGACAATCCACGATAGTTTAGTCAGCGCTGGGGATAAACATTTATATAAACAACACCATTGTTTTGAAATATTACCAATGGATAGAAATAGCAAAAACTCTGCCAATTTCATCATTCAATGTCTTGTGTGCATAATTGCTTGCGAGTTCATTGTATATGTTTGTCTAGCAGCATATAGGTCTTGGGTCAAGTAGAGGATGGACTCAAGTGTGCTCCAGGTGAGCATGGACTGATATTCTAGTGCATGGCAGTCATAATAAGTGTTTTAGCCTAGGTTGATTGCATGGGGTAAGAAGATGGATAACTAAGAGTTGAAAATTTAACTGTTAAGTACCAAAAAACCAAAGATCACAAAAATCGTAATTATTTATGTATCACTGACATTTACCCTATCTTGGCTCCTTCAAAAGTGTTTTCTTTCAAGTCAATTCATCCCATCTCTGTTGCTTATGAAAGCGAAAGTTATCAGGGAACATTTTCTTGTCAAATTTGCTTGTCTTGGAAAGAACATATGGCACTAAACATCTTGTGCGTACCTGGACAATCTTTTACCATGAATACTTAAGTTGCATAGCTACAATCTAGGCTATGAAATCTTGTTAAATTTTCTGGGTTTCTTCTTTTTTAGGGGGTAGTAGTTTGGGGTTTGGTTGTACCTCTCTATAGCTGATTTGAGTTCACATCATTGTCTCAAATTCAGTATAAAATATCTAAGTCTATACCCCAGAAAAGTTGGCATTGAGGATATAGGATTGAATTCCCATCCTCTTGATAGACCCAGTAATAAATTTTTTGATGGGTCGAAAAGGGTATCACTGCTAAGAATGGACCTTTCAACAATAACAAGCTGCAGGAAGCCAATAAGAAAAAAGAGGACAAAACTAAACTTGAAGAAGATGAGGAGGGAGTCCTTCAGGGCTGAAGTGTGGCACACCAAGCAATACTAAGAAGGCAACACCTCCAGCGACTAGGAAGCTTGTGTTGCCAAAATTCAAAGCAAGACTACTGCAGTTTGATTCTAATGAACACAACCATCTGTAGCAGCCAGGAAGTGGTTCATCTTGGTAGGTTTCAAGAAATAAAGAAACTTCATGTTGACCTAAAGTCAAATATTACATGCTTTCCAAAGAATCACAAACTTGTAGGAGAAGTTTGATATTTTAGCTTCAGAGTAGTCTCATTTTCAACCCTCTTATGAATTTGTTGGACCTTCATCTGAGGTAGTGCACGTACTAACTTCTAAGATGTTTAGATATCCTTTGGTTAATCATATGACTACCATTACCGAGATTAACAGTGAGAAAATTTCACATACTGACGATAATGAACTTCTGAGAGAAGATTTCAGTACTAAGTTCTAAGATGTTGAGATTTTCTTTGGTTATACTACTACCAGTTCCAAGATAGGAAATCTCACATACTGACAATAATGAAAGAAAGAAAATCAGGAGTTCATTGGCCAATATAATCATCTTGAAAGAGATTATTGGAGCCTAATCTTCATTTTATCCAAGAGATGGTAGTCAAAGTGTCAAACTACTAGTGCTATCACATGGAAACAGAAATCTGCAAAAAAACCCGATTAATCGCGTTTTAAAAAAAATCTGCAGGCTGGACAATTTTTTCCGCGATTTTTTGAAAAAATCTTTGACCTTTTGGTCAACAATTTTTTCCCATTTAAAACTCCAAAATCACCAAAAAAATGCGTTTAAAACCTACAAAAAACTGCGAATAAAATCGTGTTGATTTTCACGCAAAAAAATAAATGATGAGACCATAGCTTGTTGCTTACTATTATGCTTTGATAAATTTTTTCCAAGCATCCATAGATTGTTCGAAAGCACCTGTTTTAGGCTTTTAGCCATAGCAGCAAGGCAGTGAACTGTTTGATAAAATTCTTTGGTAGACATGTATGAAAAATGTCATAGCATAGACAAGGCAGTGAACTGTTTGAAAAAATGCCTCAAAGAAATGTGGTCTCATGGAATGCCATGCCAAGCTAATGCAATTGGCAGCTACTCCTAGTTATTAGTTATGCAATGTGAAGTAATTGCATAACTGCATAGGTTGACTTTGTAAAAAACTATATTGTAATTGAAATTTTGTCATCTATCAGCATCTAGTTATTAGTTATGCAATGTGAAGTAATGCTTCGAGTTTGAAAGATGTGCAATGCAATGAATGTAATCAGCATACAAATATAAACTACAAAAATCTATTTTCTACAATTCATTAGTTAAACTCTTTATTTTATTTGCTTGCTATATCTCTATGCTATGCAAATGCCTTTCAATTTCAAAAAAAATAGTTTTTATCTCTTCTACAATTTTTTATGTTTTTTTTTAAATCTGATTTTTTCCCCATTTTTTCAATAACTCTTATACTTTTGGGTTGCCGATTTTTTCCCCGAAAGATTTTTGTTGCTATTTTAATTATTATTCACCCAGCATATTGCATTTCCAGCAAGGGTCATAGTTGTAGCTATTAATGTTTCACGTGGTGCCTTGCTTTAAATTGAACTGGACATCAATGAGCAGAGCTCAGGGTTGTTCCCTTTTGGAAAAAATCAATTTCTATATTATTTTCATGACTGCACATTACAAGTTCAGTAATAACCACTTTAAGAAAATGTAGAAACAGAACCACCAATAAAATGCAAGTGTCAGCAGCATGCCAGTTGACAACAAGGCAATGCAAAGAAAATTCATAGGATCATTAAGAGCTTTGAACATGTTTGGTTGTTTATTTGTCTCTCTATGTTGTCTATCTGTTCATTTGTTTCAGTCTTCTGTCTATCTATGAAGATAACAAAATAGTATGTATTCATGCAACCAATTAATGGGCAAAGATGTAATTATCATTGGAATACCGAATTCATCACAGACTACAAGCAGCCATTTCCAATAGCATGCAATTGAAAACTAGGGGAAAAGGGGCCCCTAGATTTGAATCAAATACATTCCCCTATCCTTTATGATTTCCTAATAGCAAAAAAGGTGAAAGCACTTGCAGAGTTTGGGTTTACTTCTCTACACTGCATTTGCCTGGCAGTTTCCAAAGCCTTTTGAACACATTGTCCTCACATTCTTCCAAACCTCTCATTATGGGACACGTTGTCAGCACATTGGTTTCAAAGCACTCATTATGGGACAGCTCTACAGTAATTGAAGATATCTAATCTTTACAAGACTTAAATGCACTAAGTAGAATGGACAGAAGGGTTTCTACATAATGCCTATGAAACCACGTTTCTTTGTCGAGTTTTGTCAAACAGTTCACCTGTCTTCTGTATGCTCCCATATTTTGGATTTATGCCTACGAGGACAATAACTATGACTTTTAACAAAATTCCTCTATCCTCTATGCTTTGATGACAACGGAAAGCCTCAAAGCAACTGCACAGTTTCAATAGAGCAGTTTATCATGTAATGGAGTACTGTGTGTCCATTTTATTTAAAATATATTCTACTTATAATCAATTATAAGGAAATCTATTTAACCATATAAAAATTAATCTATAACTGATTATATAAAAGTGGCATATGGGGTGAGAGAAAACTGTATCCTTATCTAGATTGTTTGAATTTTGTATAATTTGTAGGCATGCAATTTGATGATAAATAATAATGCTACAGACTTATCGATAAAAACTGTCCACTCTCTCTATGACAAGGGATTAGCTAGGCATTCTGTTCATTAATATTCATGGCTTGAAGGATGGTTTTGTAGAGCAGATGAACATGGGTTCTCCCATTACTCTTTCATATTGAGTGTCATTCAAGTTTGACAATGGCGGGTTGTGTCTAATCAATGGCGTTGCAGACAATTAGGTGACCAACTCACAACTACAACACCAGTAATTTATAGGGTCTGTATTTGTGCAGGAGGAGGATGATAAGGCGGTGAACAGTTTTGGCATTGTGGATGAGAATTCTATTGAAATGGGTGTTCATCATGCCAAATTGGCAGTATGTAGGGGCCAGAGATAAATCCTCCTTGCTTTGACAGCAGGAAAGGAGAGAAGTCCCTTAAAATCGATCGTATATGCCTCTGTTTACTGTCAATTGTTGGATCTGGATGGTGCAAGACCAATTATGGTGGTTCCTTGCACATTACCTAGAATGGGCAGAAACCACATAACCAAACCCACCATGATAACTAGCTAACAAACAAAGCGCCAACACTGCTTAAATCTCCATGATAGAAAGAGGCAAAAAGTTCATACTATTCCACATACAAGCAGCAAGAAGCCCTAATAGAGGAACGCCAAACACAACCATCATAGCGGAGCTTGAAAGCAAAAAATGGGGTGATAGCTTAAATAGACACACAAACGAAAAAGATGGAAAAATATACATGAGACTCACCATATAGAGCAGAGGCGCAACGAGTGATTCTTTATTGCAGTTGTGTTTTCTATGACCTTCGTATACCCTGTTTCAAAAGTACACAATCCATTATCCCCATGATCAAAGCCCCAAATCTTTAAACAAGAAACCCTCTAAATGAAAGGTAAAACCGTACCTGAATAGAATGAATTTAGTTATGTCAAACTTTACAGGACTCACATGTATAAAGTAAAATTGACAAGAGGGTTTCTACATAATTCCTATCAAACGCAGATGAAACCTTCGCATTTGAATGAGAAATTTGAATAGATAATACTTAAACTAGTTTAAAATAAAACCCTACTTGCATTTCTCGTATTAAATAGAAGAAAATAGGAAAAACTTACCTCTTCTAACCTCAAGCAACTCGTTTCTCGCTGTCCAGTGCGCAACTCGGCAACTACAAGATCTCCTGCTCGGCCACACGATAGAGCACTATGAAATACAACTTCGTTATGCACTTTAATGGAAAGAAACTATGAAAATTAACAAATTATCACCTCAAGTAACTCATTTCTGGGTCTGGACTCTGCAACTATAACATCTCCTGCTCAGTCACTACAAACTCTTCCTCAGAACACGGGCTTACAGAACACAAAAACAACACACGCAAAGTAATAGAGATTCATAGCAAGTGGCTTAACTCTATATTAAATGACCAAAGTACCCTGGCCATGCGTGGCCACCAAGCCATTCCAGTGCCTTCACCTCCAGCCAGATGCCATTTAATGCATTTAATTTGCATTCATGCATTACGTACGTCTACCCACCAGTTTTATTATAAACTATGCCTTTGCTTAACTTTATTTAATCAATCTATGCGCTCGCATTTTCTTGATATTTTAATGCATTTAATCTGCATTTATGGATTACGTACCTCTAGCCGCCAGTTTTTAAACTATTCCTTTGCTTAAATTTATTTAATCAATCTATGCATTCACATTTTCTCAAATTTTTAAAACGAAAATGATTTATAAAGCTACTCAGACGAATAGAAAAATAGATAAATGCTAATTTTCCAATTTAAAAAATAGCTCTCCAAATTCAAACTATACAAAAAAATAAGTAATATGTTAAATGGCGAAATGTGATTGGCCGATGCTCCCAGTTAAAAGCATTCCAGGGGAATGCATAAGTATTCCTTCGTGCCGGTAGGAACTAATCAAATATTTGAAATCTTGGGGGCACGGTGAAGACTTTTAGCCTGACAATGTTTAGTAAATGTCTCCATGTTAAAAGCAAAGCACAAGAGAATATTTAATAACCTGGTGTGTAAAAAATCCTTCAGCTGTGGAAAATTAAAAGGACACATGGAGTAAAGTGTTTTTCTTGATAAAATGAAAGATTTTAAATGGCACGTGAAATGGCACAAGGGATAATTTGAAAAAGTGAATAAAATATTCACTAAAGTTTTCTTTGCTAGGGAAAAACCATTTCACGGGGAAATGTTTTCTTTAACTGTGAGGAAAAATGAATAGAGATAAAGAAAGGAGAATATTCTCTTTGCTAAAGGTGAATGTTGTAATTTGCAGCTTGATGAAAATAAATCAAAGCCTCACTATTAAAGTTAGAAAACTTTAATTTTTGGAGGTAAAGTATAAAGTGCAGCAAAACAAAAGAGAAAAATAGGCTTTCATGAGCAAAGCCATTTTCAACTATAGGGGTGAAATGGTGCATATTTTTCATGAAGAAGTGATTTTTTCTGTTGCAAGCATGTTTTCAAAGTGGTGTAGGAGCACCTTGTTGCATTCAAGCCTCCATGAGCCCATATTGTATAAATTCCTTAAATTAGGTGTTTTAATGTTGTAATAAGGTTGAATGAGCCATTTTATATATGTTTGAAGTCATTTGGAGTCATTGATGAAGGTTTGGTGTCATTTAGTTGAAAAATAAAAACATTGTCAAAAGTTGTCAAATGTTGTCATAAGGAAAAGTTGCAAATGAAGAGATAAGAGAGATGCTTTTCTCCAATTTCTTGTTGTTGATTAACAGTGGATGAAGCTTCCAGATGTCATCAACAGATCAATTCTTGGGCTTCTTTTGTTTCATCTTATTCTCATTCTCTTCTCATTGTAAAGGGTTCTAAATTTTTGTATGGGTTGGGTAGATAGATAAATGTTGAGTCTAAGTCATGAATTTAGTCTGTAAGCTGTAATTGCTGATTTCATGAGTAAATATCAATCAGTTTATACAAGAAAACCATGAATGTTACCAAATTGTCTCCAAATTTGTATACATTTGATCATATGAATTCAATAATACAAAGTATGTTTGAATTTGTCATCTCAATTTTCCTGAGATTCTGTTATGTGTTCATGGTACTATTTCAAAGAAATAGTTAAATTACTTTGAGCAGATAATTGCAATTTCAAGTTTGTAGGGTGGATCAAATAAGAATAATTTGATTGACAATAGGAGTGGATTTTTTGGTGTGATGCATTAGTAGTTTTAATCCATTGGTTGAATTTTATTTGCTAATGAATTCTTTTTATGATTATGCATTTGACTCCATGTCCAAAAATTAGGCACTGATTTTTCATTCAGCTTAATGCATCTCAGAAACAAGTTAGAAATTCAAAATCATTTTAATTCCTATTGTTTGGTTTAGGTTTAGTGTTGAATTCTTCTTCCCAATTGCTGATTGATTGTTGAGATACCAAAAATAAAGCCAAATTTAAAGTTGTCAATGCTTTCCTTGGTATATTTCCATTGGGAATTATCTGCTATAAAAAGCAATGTCTATGCATAATTGAATTGAGTCTTTAGACATTGTAAAGGGAGACCCACCTTGGTCCTACAGAGCCAAAAGTGTAGGATATTTCAGTCTTTGAATGAATCTTATCAGTTGGCCAAATCCCTCTTTGAGTCTAAGCATAAGAAATTGGCTATTCTTTAGGACTCATTGGATCAGTCGATTTGGAACACCAACAGATTAGCAACTCCGCTAGGGAGCAATTTGAATCTCCAAGTACAGACAAATAATTATAGTCAGATTATTTTCTAATTTGAATTTGGTTCAAATATTGAAGAAATTCAAACCTGGAGAAAGAAATTGTTGCAGTGAATTTGAAAGTTTCATGATTTGTAGTGCTCTGCTAGTGAAAGGAACTCAAAAGGAGATTTATCTTTGAAAAAACTTCATACTGCTCGAAGTTTAGTCCTCTATGAAGAGAGGTGGTGACTCTGTCAAAAGAACCTATTGAAGATGTGAAGAATGTTAGTCTAATTAATTAATTATTACACTAGCATAAGTTAACTTAGGTCATACATCATTTAGTCCTAGGTTGAATTTTAATAAATCATTTAATAATGGGGTAATGTCCCCTTCCATGTTTGTAGGGATAAGATTCCTTCTAGAAGATGAGTTGTCCTTCTAGAACTTATCTCAACATTTAATAATTTCCTAGATAGGGTTCACATGTTGTCGCATGTTGTTAGATCATGACACATGGCAACATCTCATGCATTTTAGGTTTTCTCTCTTACCTATATAATTAGGTAACTTTTTCATTTGTATCATATCATATCATCAATATAGAATCTCTATTATGCATGCCTAGTTGCAACACTTTCTATGTGGTTGATTATCTTTCCTAGCGAGGGTACTCCATTGAAAATTCCAGAGCTTTAGGGACTGTGCATCCATAATCTCAACATGGTATCAAAGCATGTTTAATTCTAACATGGTATCAGCGCTCGTCCAGTGAAATGTCAACCATCGATCCAGAAAGTTGGTGTGCAAGATTTTTTGTAGGCTTGAAGGTTTCCATTGAAGGCTACTTGACTCCATCCAGGGACCAAGCTGATTTCTAAAGTAGATAGAGTTAGATCTGAGCTCTCCATTGTCTTTAGAAGGCCTCAAAACCATAGGATCGCCTACCCATTCACCAAAATCGGATACATCAACTTGGTAGCCATCAGAGGTATTTAGGGTTTGCAAAATCAACTGGTACAATCCGTACAAATTTGCATTAAAAAAATCCATCCCATCAGTTGTCCTCTGAGGCAAAAAAAATTTTAGTCGGAGGCACTTTTTTTTCAAAAAAAAATTGGGTAATATCTCTATCTAGTTTGGCAAAAAATTTAAATTATTTGGGCTATATTTTTTCTATAGTTGCAGAAAAATCATTGGGCGACCTGCAAATTTATTCATAAGTCGACATCAAATACCTTCATTATTGGCATATATATTAGATTTGTTTTGCAAATTAAATTTCAAAGGAGGTTTTTGATTTTTTAATTTCAAAAAATGAAATATTAAAAATCAATATATATCGGCCCACTTCATATATTTCATCTGTAGAAAATCTTTTGTCGACACTTTATTTCATTTGAGGTACTTTCCCTACTGACGTCATCTCCTCATCGACAACTCGTCCATCGACACCTGCTTTCTGTCGTCGACTGAAGCATCCTCACTGTCCCAACAACCC
Source organism: Sequoia sempervirens (assembly GCA_007258455.2). NCBI lineage: Eukaryota > Viridiplantae > Streptophyta > Pinopsida > Cupressales > Cupressaceae > Sequoia > Sequoia sempervirens. Next base: position 1,231,879,622 of record VDFB02271358.1, read on the forward strand.
ATTCAACGCCGACCATTGGAGACCACTAGTCATTCATTCATGTCGGTTCTCTCCTGTCGACCATTAAGCCATCCCCGAAAATCACCTTCCGACCTGTCGTTTGGAAGGTCGTGCTCTCTTTTTTGGCATCTTTATTCCTTGGCAGAGCAAGGTACACTGTTGGTCGGTCAACCCATCACATCAGCCAAACCATCCTTAGTATTTTTCGGTGCTCGTAATCTATAAGCCCGACCGTCAGAGTTCTTCCCATTAGTGTTTGTGCCTTCAAGCCTGTCAGCTGAGGACTTGGTCCCATCTATGACCGAGGATACAAGCAATGCCAATTTTGTAGCTCCGCTCGCCCACCACCCTATCCGGGGGCGCATGTTTTTTTTTCCTAAGCACGCATCATGGTCACATCAACGACCAAGTGCCAGCCTAGAGGGGCTTATTTTTGCTCCTCATTAGCCTAGAAAGTGCCTAATCTAGGCATTTTTTTCATTTTATCATAACTTTTCACCAGGGTATAGAAAATATGCAAACGAGATACCATCAGAAATGGAATTCTGAGCACTTTCCAGTGGTGACATTAGTTCTGCAAAATTTTGCTTGTAGAGAATTCTACAGTCAACTGAAGTAAAAACCCTAATTTGGACATAAATGCTCATATCTTCACAACCGTTCATCAGATTTCAGTGATTCTAGTGGCATCAAGAAGATAGTTCAGAGCTTTTTTCATCAGTCTAGACAACTTAATTAGTTTCAACTCCAAGTACTCTTGCATTGATTTTTTCAATTTGGTGCATTTGTTCAATAACTTGGACATCCTGAAGCTCAGGAAAATATTTTTTGATCCGGGTAGCATCATTTTAGTTGCACATCATATTTGGAAGCTTCTATTTGTTATTGAAGGTCATTTGTCTTTGTATTTTTTGGAGAAAGTTCATTATAGGGCTTGCATATACTTCTTCTCTGACTATGTTGCACAAGGGTAACTATAAGCAATGGCGGGATGGGATCACACACCATCTCCAATCACTTGATCTATTACCACATCCAGTTGGTATAGTTCTTCATCCAAGTGAAGGTATTCATGAATTTGCTTGGAGTTGCAGCAGATACACTATCTTGGAGATCATTTCAATGCAAGTTGATTGTGATGTTTTGAATGCTATTGATCATTGTGACTATCCTCACATCCTTTGGGCTAAGATTTGGGAGATATATGGAGATTCAGATACTTCTCTCTCCCTTGATGATCACGATTCATAATATCATTCTTCAGATCAGGTACCCCATGATGATATTGTTGTGTAGGAAGTTGATTGCCTTGAATATTCTGAAGTTGACAAGGTTCCTTCAGGTGCTTCTTCTCTATCAAAGACAGCTGGTATCTCTTCACAATCAATGATTCCTCATCCAGATTCATTGATTAAGGCTTCCACCATCATCATCCATCAGGACACATTTAGTTTTCCAGACTTGGCATCACAAGATGGCTTTGTTTCAGGTATCACTGACTTGTCTACTTCTTCAAGTTTGGAGGACATTCTTGAGGATATATCACTCCTCTATTTAGATTCCACCTTGGAGAGTTTTCTTGAGTCTCCTCATCCCTTTGTCTCAACCTTGATTGGGAATCCAAAGACTATCTTGGAGGCACTTGGTTTCTCTTCAGAAATTTCATGTTTGAGACTTCCTCCCTATCATTCCATTATGGATTTGAGGTTTCTTCAGCATCTACCATTGGATTGGCTTCAGAATTCTTTCAATGGTTTTAAAGACACTTCATTCAGGGGTAATCAAGTCTCCATCATATTCATCACATCTCAGTCTTTGGATATTGTTCAGCATTAGTTTCCGCATCGTCCTGGTTTGTCACCCTCTTCATTGACTATGTCATCTTCATCTTTAGGCAAGGAGACATTTGAGCAGAGTTCAGAGACATCATCATCCACCTTCATCCTCCCTTCCTCCAATTCCTATCTAGAATGGGAAGCATCTTTGCACTTTCACTTGTTTTTGTTTCTTCTGAAAGGGAGACAAGTTGTTTGTCAACATTGGATCAAGTTTTGTCTTCAGACACTTACCATTTTTGCAGGTGATCACATCTTCTAGTGGGGCTATATAGTCTCTTTATTTCCTCCCTATGGGAGGGCTATTGTATTGTATCCATCTGACAGATGGTGTACTTGGGGGGTATTTGGGAGTCCTCCATCCTTCCCATCCTATCTCACATTTTTTTCTTTTTCATCTCCTTTTAGGAGAGGGGTTTTCTTCCCATTGGGTTTTCCCCTTTTCTCTGGTTGTGAGAGAGATTTTCTACATATTTATGTAAATGGGTACCCAACATGGCCTCATAGTTGGAACCCATCATTGATCATCTATGCATAATCATTGCATTTTCCCCCCTAAGTTGAACTTATGGTGGGGTGTTAGTGTAATTAATTAATTATTACACTAGCATAAGTTAACTTAGGTCATACATCATTTAGTCCTAGGTTGCATTTTGATAAATCATTTAATAATGGGGTAATGTCCCCTTCCATGTTTGTAGGGATAAGATTCCTTCTAGAAGATGAATTGTCCTTCTAGAACTTATCTCAACATTCAATAATTTCCTAGATAGGGTTCACATGTGTCACATGTTGTGAGATCATGACACATGGCAATATCTCATGCATTTTAGGTTTTCTCTCTTGCCTATATAATCAGGCAACTTGTTCATTTGTATCATATCATAATATCAATATAGAATCTCTATTATGCATGCCTAGTTGCAACATTTTCTGTGTGGTTGATTATCTGTCTTGGCAAGGGGCCTCCATTGAAGATTCTGGAGCTTCAGGGACTGTGCATCCATAATCTCAACATCGTATCAGAGCATGTTGAATTCTAACAAAGAAAAATTCTACATCTACAATATTTCTAGTCAGGAAGAGGGTGCTTTCATAATAGTGGTTTACAATTCCTGAGAGGAACGAATTTTAGCTGAAATCACATATTTTTAGAAAATATAATGATTTAAGCCTTAAAAAGTTCCATTTTAAGGATTCCAATTGAAGAGGGTTTGATCAAATCACCTTAGATCAAACCCCCTTGGATAGAACCTCGCTAGTTTTAAACCATACCTATAAATCGTCTCCTTCACCTATCAAAATCTTTGATAAAAATCACTTTTGATTTAGATTTTTGGAGGATCAAATGAATTCATTTAAAATTTATTTCAAATGATTATGGTATTCCTCAACAAGCTATCCAATGAATATAATTTTAATATGTTTTGGTTTTGTTATGTATTTGTTTTTTAAGTTTTATTAAACATAGGTTTTTCATCGAAAATGAATTTCTTTGTTCTTCACATGTGGAAAAATAGAAGATTATCAAAAAAAAAATTTGAAAAATATGAGTGCACCAGATATTGAAGTCCTTGATCCAACAAAAAAAATTAAATTAAATTTTGACATATACAAAAAAAGTTACGTGTTATACAGTTATTATGTCTGAATTGTAATTCATTTGACTTTGAAACTTGATTAAGGAAAAAAATTTTAAAAAACTATCTAACCAAGTGGAAGCACTAGATATCAAAGTTACAATTCTAAATTTGAAAGAATTAGAATTTTATCCTTCATGGAAAAAAAGTTATGCGTTATACGGTGTGCGTCACTTTTTAAAAATGTTGTTTTCTGAAAAAAATCTATTTTCGTGGGAGATGGAAAAAGAAGTGCAATTTGATCCCAAATATTTTGAAAAAAATATTTTTAGAATCTACAGAAAAAATTTGATGAGACTCTAGTTTGCACCATCATCAAATTCCTCACAGTTTAGCCGCTATAGGTGCCCGAATGTGAAGATTTAGTTAAAAATAATAATTTCAGTGTCCAGTTTAGCCAAAAATTGTAAACCACTATTATGGGATCACTGAAGAATAATTTGCAATAGCTGCAACATTTCTAGGTATTATTCACTTTTGGTTTTCAAGAAACTTATGTATGAAAACTATATTTGAAGTCTAGAATTTTTTTTTGGTTCCCTATTGATTGAATTAGCACTAACAAAGGGAAAGGACAGTAAAATTGAGTTTGCATACTTGCATTTGCTGGCCCTATCGTATTGAATGCAATTGTTGTTCCATTTAAAGATTTTATCTAGAATTCAAATATTTCTAGTGTGATGGTTAGAATGAATTTGTATATCCTAGGGATTTCCATCCATTTACATTATATATGTTTCAAGCCTAGGTTATCACCATGTTAGCAATTATCCTAGTGATCCTTCATTTGGTCATGGTTATGATTATGCACAATTGGTTAAGCCTTGATTTGCAAGTATATATGGATCACCAAACTAAAATAGCCATACCATTAGAAACCTTAATACAAATTGTCAAGAAGCTTCAAAAGTCTAATAATCTTCAAACATTTAACACCCCAAAGTACACAAACCCAAGTGTGAACAAGCTTAGGTTTAGCCAGGAATGGAAAGATGTGTTCAAAAGGGGAATTAAAGAGATTAGCAAAAGACATTGGATGTCCCTACAAGCCCAGTTAAGAGATAATCATACTCTATATACTAGCCAAATTACTACACCTTTTTTCTATTCCTTTGATCTATTATATAATCAATTAGATTTATCATGGGTTGATTACAAGGTTGAAAGTATTCCAACTCAAGTCTATAAAAAAATCCTAGATTTAATGGATACAATGTGTGTGAAGGAGATGCACATGTCCAAAGTTTTTCTAGTTTCATGAAGAAACATTCATTTGGAGATCAGGATATGTGGATGATATTTTTTGTCAGGTCTCTTGAAGCAAGAGCTAGGGATTGGTACTTAAGTTTTCCTAAGAAGTCATTTTCATGTTGGGATAAACTAGTGAATTCTTATAGAAAATAATTTGCAAGAGAACCTTCTGACCTTGTGACAAGGTTAAAGCAGATTAAAAAATGAGATGAAGAGTCAATCATTGCTTTCAATCACATATTTTTTGTCGCTCTTTGACTAATCCCTAAAAATTTCAGACCTAGTACTCTGGATTGCATTCATATGTATTTTGAAGCCTTTGAGAAGGGATCTAGTGCACTGTTAAAGGATTATAAAATATTGAGTACGTAGATAGCTTACACATTTTTAGATGATTTGGATAAAAGGAGGAATGAATATGTGAAAAGTATGTTGTCTTCAATTCTAGGTAAACATGCTGATGAAATTAGTAGCTGAGTAAATACAAATATTGTAGATAATTTCCTAAATGATCATCTCAGTTCAAACTACGCTAATGATATTTTCCCTTCAAGCAACGAGTGTGATGTTGCGAAGAACAATGGGATTACAAGTTTTTCGAGCGAAGAACATGATGAGGGATATGAATTGGATTTACTTTTTGAAGAGGATATGTGTAATCAACACTTTCATGATACACTTTGTCATACCAATCTTATAAGTGTGTGTAGCATTGATGAAAATTTTCATGATGATGAGACAAAGGAGCTTGCTGATTTGAGAAATGCTTCTAAGAATGTCAATATATTAGCTGCAAGTGATAAAGTATGCAATGAACTTCAGTTGGAAAGATCAATCACAAGTAGTTGTAATGAAGAAATCATTGATGGTTTTAAGTTTAATAGTGAAATGTTTGTGTCTATCCTCAAGAGGATGTAAATGACAAACTCAATGATGACACCCAGTTCAATATTGAAGTGCAAAATGATGTGGATTGCTATTATGAGAACCCATAAGTAAGCAAGAATGAACAAATGGACAACCTATTCTCTGTGACGGATTATGACCATGCTTCTGACAAGGTTGTTAGCAATTCAATCTCCTATGATTGGGGAAACCTACTTTATGATCAGTCCATTGAGTTTTTAGATTTTGATGATGATGACACCATGATATATCATGATTTACAACTTGGTAATGCATGTAGTTCTAGTGGAAATCAAGGAGAGGAAGTGGTTGAAATAATGGATTAGGGAAATGGTCCATTAAGTAGTGAACAACTTTCAGATCTGTTAACCATTGAATATCAAAAATGTGGACATGTGAATAATTCTCAATTGTTGTGTGATACTCATATTGATTTTGATAGTGATGAAAATCTTCACTATGCAAGGTATGATGTGTTGGCAACTCAAGGGAAGACAACTGAGAGAGCGGGGTGAATCAGTTGTCACTGAATTTCAAACTTATTCAACTTATTAGCTTTATTCTCATATCTGATCATTAATCATGGAAGCATAAATGAACAACACATCATAAGCACACATAACACCAAGATTTTTACGTGGAAACCCTGTTAGGGGAAAAACCATGGTGGAGGTCAGTCCACAAGATTATACCCTATTAAAAGTATAAGAAAATATGAATTGGAAATGCACATGCATTCAAGCACACTACCTAGAGCTCACTACTCAATTACAAAAGAAGATACACTATCTTATATAAAGGTTCTAATTAAATCCATCAGACTTTGAACTGAGAAAATAGCATCTGCTAATGCCTGGTTACAGTTCTGGTTAAGCACATGAACACTTCTTCATTCCCTGCTCTGCCTTCGAATGATCTGAACAATATTCACACACAGGACTTGCACACTTCACACTTGTGCACTCTAGCACACTTCAACACACTTCAAAATGATAAAATAATCACTCTTATATATCTACAACAAGAGATTACATTGCTATAAGTCAGCTTCAACAAAATAATAAAATGAATACAAATAGTCAGCTCAGATCAAATAAAGATTATTCATGCGAATCAAACAAGGTTGGCCACAACATAGTGAAGACCGAAAATAACATTTTCAAACATGAACCACTTCAATTAATTACTCCTCGAACATCCACAACACGCTTCAGCACCTTGTCGGCCAAGAACATGAAAAACATGAACACGCAAGAGAAAATCTCAGATCACGAGCACAACAATCAATGCAGATGTGCAACACAGATAGGCCACAAACTAGAAACATACACAAACATCATGAAACACTAGAGAAGCATCTACAACAACTGAAATTACTGAAATCACATGATCTTCATTCAGGAACACAAATTGAAGTAACTAAAAAATTGTCAGAATACAAATCTTCATAACTTGATCAAATCTTCATGCGGATCTCCAAAACTTGACATGGATAAACTAGATATACTCAACAAGAAATCCTTTAGTCCACAACCTTGAACAACAATGTATTGATCACACTGAAAAAAAGAACTTCACTTCACCACTGACAACCTATAGCACTTCTTATTACAATTTTCTCAATATCCTCGACATATACAATTTCTAATGCAACAATGCTAATAGTGTTGATATCAATGACAACCACATATCAACAACACACCACAACATCCAAAAATCTCCCCATTTTGCATTGATGGAAACACATGATGTGAAAAATACTATCAACACAACTACGCTTACTCCCCCTAAGGTTATGATTCTTCTTTCCTCAACTCTTCTCCCCACAAAGATTTTTCACGTTAATCTTCTCCCCCTTTGACATCAATGGAAAATATATCTTCTATTCAAGTTCTAAACCACATATCTAAACACCTGAACATCTAAACATCTAACTACTCCCCCTGAGTAGCAAGCGCCACAACATCAATTTGAATCAAAATATGATCATGAAATGCACGTATTGATGCAAATCAATGTATCCTTAGTTCTGATTAGGAGGGGTAATCACGCCTAACTTTCCTCTGAGATACTCAAAAGTATCCTTAGGCAACAACTTGGTAAATATGTCTGCAATCTACTCCTTAGTAGGAACATACTCCAATCTGACTTCCTTTTCACTTACTTTCTCTCAAAAAGTGAAACTTGATAGATATATGCTTGGTCTTGGAATGCAACACCGAATTCTTAGAAATGTTAATAGCACCTGAGTTATCACAAAATATAACAATAGGTTCTTTATACACAACTCTAATATCCTTCAACATCTACTTCATCCCCAGTACTTGGGTACAATTATTAGCAGCAGTAATGTATTATGCCTCTGTAGTAGATAAAGAAATAGCATTCTTCTTTATGCTTAACCATGAAATCGACTTCTTTCCCAAGAAAAATGCTCCACCACTAGTACTTTTCCTATCATTCACATCTCCTGCCCAATCAACATCAGTAAAGGCACTCAAAGTAAGATCATCATCTTTCAAATACCATAGACCAAAATCAACAGTTCCCTTCAAGTATCTAAAAATCCTCTTCACAACTGTCACATGAGATTCTTTAGGATTAGCTTGAAATCTTGCAACAATACATACAACATTCATGATATCAAGCCTAGTTTGAGTCAAATACATCAATCCACCAATCATTGATTTGTATCTAGTCTTATTTTCCTTCGAAGAATCATCGTCAATTGTCAACTTGCATCTAGTCACCATGCATGTACCAATTGGCTTTGAATCTTCCATACCAAATTTATTCAGCAATTCTTTCACATACTTGGACTGAGATATAAAAATCCCTTTATCTAACTGAGTAATTTTCAATCCCAAAAAGAATTTGTCTCTCCAATCATTGACATATCAAACTCATTCTGCATCTCATAAGCAAACTTCATGCACAGGCTATCATTTCCTCCAAATATGATATCATCAACAAAAACTTCCACAATCAAATCTTTATCATCATTCTTGAAATACATATTACTATCAACAATACCTTTGTTAAATCCAAGCTTCACCAAATACTTATCCAATCTGGCATACCATGCTTTAGGGGATTGTTTGAGACCATACAATGATTTCTTCAATTGGCAAACCATATCTCCCTGATCAGTCAACTGGAATCCATCCAGTTGCTCAACATACACTTCTTCTTCCAACTCACCATTTATAAAAGATGACTTGACATCCATCTGATAAACTTTGTAGTCTTTGTAAGCAACATAAGAAAGAAACAATCTCATAGCTTCAATTCTAACAACAGGGGCAAAGGTTTCTTCAAAATTTATACCTTCCATATTTGAATATCCCTTACATACCAGTCTTTCTTTGTTTCTAACCACTTCACCTTGTTCATCCAGTTTGTTACTAAAGACCCATTTAGTTCCAATTACATTCTTATCCTTAGGTCTGGGAACAAGAATCCATGTATCATTCTTTTCAATTTGTTGTAGTTCCTCTTTCATTTCTTCAATCCAATGTTCATCTTTGCATCCTTCATTCACATTGTTAGGCTCAATTTTTGAAATCAAACAATATTCTTCTACAATTCTTCTCCTAGTTTGGACACCTTTGCTCTTTTCACCTATGATCTAATTCTCTGAATGATTTAATCTCACATACCTCAGAGTCTTCTTAGAGTGTTCTTCAACTTCAGGCTCTTCTAATCTCTCTTTTGTTCTTCCATTGGTTTCTCCTTCCTCTTGATTTTCTTGATTCACCAGAATTATTTGGACTTGACTTGAGTTTTGACCTTTGATTGTATTGTCATTCTGATCATCAAAATCATATCCACAGGTTTTGGATAGTGTACCAAATTCTTCATCAACCTTAACATTTGGACTTTCAACCATTTTCTTCAGTCTTTTATTGTAACACCGGTAGGCCTTACTTTTAGTAGCATAACCCAAAAATATTCCTTCATCACTTCTAGCATCAAACTTTCCTATATTTTCATCTCTTTTGATATAACACTTGCTTCCAAAGATCTTGAAATATCTAATAGTAGGCTTTTGACAAGTCCATAGCTCAAAGGGAGTCTTACCAGTATCACCTTTGATTTGTACCCATTTAAGTGTGTACACAGTAGTACTCACAACTTCTCTCCAGTAGATATGAGGTACATTTCCTTCCAACATCATGGTTCTAGTAGCATCTAGAACTGTTATCTTCTTCCTTTCCACAACTCCATTTTTTTGAGGGGTCCTCGGTGTAGATAACTGTCTCTTTATTCCATGCTCTTCACAAAAAGAATTAAACTCACTAGAAGTGAATTCACCACCTCTATCTGATCTTAGACACTTAATCTTCAGACCTGTCTCTATCTCAACCATAGCCTTAAAGATCTAGAACTTTTCTAGAGCTTTAGATTTATCCCTTAAGAAAGTAGCACACATCATCCTTGAATAGTCATCAGTAAGCAACATGAATTATCCATATCATTTTAAACTTCTATTTCTAGCAGGACCATATAAATTAGTATGCACAAGATCTAACAATCCATTTGAATTTTATTGTTTACTTCGAAATGAAATTCTTGTTTTCTTTCCTAATTGACATTATTTCCATATTGCATTAGTAGGTTTTATCAACTTAGGAAGATCTCTCATAGCCTTAGTGGAACTTATCTTGACAATATTATCAAAGTTAACATGACACATTCTCCTATGCCAAAACCAACTTTCATCAATTTGAGCAATCAAACAACTTTTAGTAGCAACACTTAGGTGGAAAATATTACCTTTTGTTTTTATACCTAATGCAATCACATTTCTAGAATTTCCCAATATTTTGCACTTATCATCCATGAACTGAAGATTGTATCCCCTATCAACCATCTGTCCAATACTTAAAAGATTATTCTTCAAAACTTCAACATACAATACATCATCAGTATTATGCTTACCATCAAGAGAAATGCATCCTCTTCCATGGATCACACCAACTTTTTCATCACCAAATATCAGAACACCACCATCATAATTTTCCAAACTGACAAACTTAATTTTATCTCCTATCATATGATGAGAACAACCACTGCCAATTACCCATTCATCTTTCTATTCAACTCGAGCAGTTAGGGCTTTCTCCACATTTGTACAATTAGCAAATTCAATAGACACATGATTATTTTCCTTAATAGCAATAAAAACAAATTCATCTTCACTTGCATTTCCTCTATTAGATTCATCATTTGTCACACCTTCAACAACATAATAGTAACACTTTTTTTGGAATTTAGGCCTGTTAAATCTTGGCTTGGAAACTCTCTCAAGAAACCTTGATGAAAAATGACCTATCTTATTGCAAGAGAAACATTTAATAGGAAACTTCCCCTTATACTTACCTTTTCCTCTAGCTTCTCCTTTCACAATCA
>VDFB02271358.1:1232577476-1232685675 GCA_007258455.2 Sequoia sempervirens
CCCATGGTGTTCTTTGTTTAATGTAATAGACTTGATCATCATCACCCTAGATTGGCTTGAAATCAGGTGGGATTTTCTTACTATCAATGTTAGCTACCATTTTGCATCTGCAGTGCTTCTTCTTTTGTCTGCAATGAGGGCAATATTCAGCCAGCATTGCCTCTGCCTCCTCTTGTTTCTTCTTTGCTTGAAGTGCACCTAGCTGAGTAGCCAATTTTTTTATGATGTCTTGCTTGAAGTCTTCCAGCAAGTTAGTAATCTCCATCCTTGAAACTCCACTGTTAGATGATTTACCCATAGAGGATTGATAAGCTCTCTGTTTCTTTAAAGCTACCTTAGAATAGTTCTAACATATCTTCTTGATATCATCCCAAGGGACTTGGGTGATATCTCCTCCTCCCATCAGGTCCAAAGCATTAGTGGAGTTGTCATTAATTCCTCTTAGGAAGAGAATATTTTTTGATTCTTCATTGAGTGTATAGTGTGGAGATTTTTGTAGGAAAAACAAAAACCTTGAAATGTAATCCTCCAAACTCTCATCTTTCTTTTGCTCCATCCTAAAAATGTCATCTCCCCTCATGTCACTACCCTACAATATTCCTTGTACTTCTCAAGGAAATTTTTCTTCATTTCATCCCAAGTCTCCACAGTATTTCTACCTAGGCTCATAAACAATATTAATGCAACCTCTTTCAAGGTGGTAGGAAACAACTTAAGCCTATGAGTATTAGTGGTATAGTCATAACTTCTACAGAGTATATCAAACTCAAACAAGAAAGTATCAGGATCTTTTGTGACAAGTCCATAGAACTTAGGAAGGACTGAAGCAGGGATATTTTTTAGGTTGTCTTACTTCATTCTAATGAGCAGTGGGGAAAGGAAAAGTTGGTTGGTTAGGTCTATTTCTATTTGCATCACTCACGCCTTCCTGATGGAGTTCCAAAGAAAAGGGATTCTCAATCTAATTGTGGTCTTCAGAAGAAGTTTCAGAATTGATTAGATTGGGAAATGCATTAGCAAAAGGATTTGGCTCTTCTTCTTCTTCGTCTCTTGGTATATTCTGATGCTCAACTAGTTGGAATGGATTAGGGTTATTAGGAAGGAATCTCCCATGAACATCTCTCCTCCTTCCTCTATGCATACGGTATCAACTCAATATCAACCAGTTCACACAAAGAATTCTCAAAAGAATAGGGGGGTCATTACTTCCTAAATGAGAGGTATACTAAGAACAAACTTTCATAAATACTACAATAAGAGAGAAAGTATTAATGACTCCAAAGAAATTCCTAGTTTGACACCATCCTCAACAACGATGCCAAAAATGTTGGCCTCCTACAATGATTTAACAACTAAGCCATTAAAGCTATGATTCAGAGATTGCACATCTAATCTAAATAGCTATCTTAATCATCATGAAGGTGCCTTTAACTTTTCAACCCAGGGACGTAGGCTTGAAATGGGTCAGCATTGTATGTGCACTAGGAATCCATAGTAGCCATGTTCATTCTAAAACTAAGAAAGACACAATGTTGAAAGTAAATTGATTAGAAAGAAGTGACATAAGTGTTGAACATCAACCAACAATGATACTAAGTTGAAGTGCATGAAAGAAATAAAAATTTGAGCAAACAGACAAAAACTACTCTATCTTCTTTGGCTGTAGGAACATTCATAGAATGGAATTCTAGTGGTTCCAGGAATAGACAGTTGCTAGATTCGTAACTATTTGTTGAATAGAAAAGTAATAACTAAACTTTATAGAAGGAAAAACTACTAACTAACTACCTAGCAAGGTGGTCAACTCCAACAAATTAGGAGGATGCCACTTTATGGAAAGTATAGAAAGTGGAAAGGAGGTTATGCATGCATGGAATCTAGTCAAGCCAATTTTCCTTAACGCAAATCTAGCATAACAATAGCTCCTATATTCGCTCAACAAACTATTATGACCATTTACAAAGCAGTTATAATCTTTGATTTGAACTAGGAATTTCCCTCCATTGAGAATCTTCCCTTCATTGACCTTTGAATGATCACCTTTTTGACTCTTATGGCGAACAACCATCTGATAGAATCTTCCTCAATTTTGTAGGCTCTAATTATATCTACATGACAACATTAGTACACACAACAATTGCATATCTATAACTATCTTAAAGTAACATTCATTAATCCACATTTAAAAGTAACATAGTTAGTTCACATAGCATGTCAATGTCATTTAAAAGTTACAAAAATAAGCTTATGCCCAATGTCTATGGTATTGAGGAAATAACATGAAAAGTTCAACATCTAAGTATCAAAGTCTATGACAACAACAACAAATGGATAATAAACTCTATCAAAATTGAGCCATAAATTGGAATCATCAATCATGTCAAAGATTTGTTGCATCATGCATGTTGTTTGAGCTAATATGGTGATGTAGTGTTCAAGATCTATTCAAGAATTCAATGAAATTGTCTCCAATCAATTTTCATGATCATGATCTACATCCATTGAATCCAATTCATGCTAGTTTGTAGATCTACAATCCAAGGTTCAAAATAATGCTTGGTGAGTTGCTACATAGTTTTCTCCATTCATCATTCATTCATAATTTTCTATTTCATTTCAAATTTTAATTACCAAATCAGGGTTTGATGAAGGAAAACCCCCCATTCCCTAACAAACAACATTTTTCTCTTTGATGTGTGATTGCATATTTTTGGTGAAAGATCCTTTGAAGAGAAAAATTGAAGAAATTTGCAAGAAAATTTGTCATCTCATGGAAACTCCTCTATAGAATTTATTTCTGGTTGTTTGACAGTGAAAGTCGAGAATCTGGGAGTGCAGACATAGCAAAAGAGAACCCAGAAAACATTTTTCAGGAACTCTAGCTAGGACCCATTCGCCATAGGGTGAATGAGTCCTTAGTGAGATTCAAAAGGTGACTTTTGGTGAAATGTACACATCCTTTTCCCCTTTCAAGATTTGTCTTTTGATTAATTTTTTTGTCAAATTTGATTATTATTCTTTATTTGGATTTCATAGCTTGCATTTTGGATTTTTTTTATGGTTTTGATCTTTCTCTCCAAAGTGTTATTTAGCTTATACCCCCATCCTTGCATAGATACAAAATTTTCTTATTCATACCTTGATTTGACTCACCTTTTTGGTTGATATTCACTTCATTGTTTGGATCTCATTTCCTTGAATGAAATTAGAGAAATAGGTCTTTATGGTGAACCCCCCCTTTCATAAAATTTTCCCCCAAACCTTATTTTCCATTATTTTAAAACTCCTATTCCAAAATGAAAAACATAACCAAAGGTACTTTTCCTATCATCAATGATGCTAGCACAATCACTATCTATATATCCAATGAGTTTGAACTCATCTACGACTCAATATAAAATTCCATAGTTCTTAGTTCCATAAATATACCTCAATATAATTTTTCTAGCTTTCCAATAAGAGTTTTTTGGAGAATCCATGAACCTTGAGATTAGGCTCACACCATACATGATGTTAGGCCTTATGGCCATCAAATACACAAGTCTACCAACTAGCCTTTTAAACAATCTAGGATCAACTAATGACCCAACATCTTATTTTCTTAACTTTAGCCCTATTACAATTAGTGTAGGCATTGGCTTGCAATTTAGCATATTAAATCTTTTCAATACATCACTTGCATAATTTGATTGATAAATAAGGACACCATATTCTAATTGCTTAACTTCTATTCCCAAAAAATATTTTATGATACCAAGATCACTCATCTCAAACTCTTTCATCATAGCTACCTTAAAGGAACTTATAGAGAGGTCCCCCATAAAAATCAAAACATCTACATAAAGAAAAACTATCAAAATTTTCTTTTTCATCCATCTTGATGTATAAAGTAGGCTCATTGTTTCACCTACTAAAACTCTTCTTAATTAAATAAGAACCATTTTGGTTTTACCATGCTCTAGGAGCTTTCTTAAGTCCATAAAGTGCCTTTTTAATCTTGTATACCTTGTCTTCATGACCTAAAATTTCATATCCTTTTGGCTGCTCCACATAAACTTTTTCTTCAAGAAAAAAATTTAAAAATGTAGATTTTACATCCATCTGAAAAATAAGCCATTTTTTTTGGGTTGCAATGGTCAAAACAGTTCTTATCGTATCCAAGCAAGCTATAGGGGAAAATGTTTTATTGTAATCAATACCAAGTTGGTGAGTGAAACCTCTAGCAACCAACCTTGCCTTATGCTTCAACATATTTCCATTCCATCATGTCATTCTTTTTTTTGTAAATTCATTTTATGCTTATGATATCCTTTCCTTGCAAACAATCTACCAACCCCCAAGTGCTATTCTTTTCAATAGCTTCAATCTCTTCATCCATGGCTTCAACTCATGCTTCATCCTTTATTTCTTCATCAAAAGACATTGGATCAACAACTTCTGAAAAAAAAGAAAAAAAAAAGAATTTGATGTGTCAACATTAAAATCAAATTCATAGATATCTCTTAAACTCCTTTTTTCATTATAATAAACTTGCCAATGTAGGATCCGATGAGTTTCTTCTATCAACTAAGTTTGATGGAATTTCTAATGGAATTATGGTTGGTGTTCCTTGTGGATTTTGTTGTATAGGTGAAATTTTTTGATTTCTTGAAGATCTTGTTGTAAAGGAGGTGTAGCTTGTTCTACAACTTTTGTTGCATATCTAAGAGTGGAAGGAGGTTTTTCTTGAGGAATACATTTTTTTCTAACACTTCATCAGTCATATCATCATTTGAATCAGCTACTGCTATAACTATTTTTTCTACACTTCGAGATCCCATGCTTCATTCTCAACAAACTGTACATATCTGTTGATTATGACTTTTCTAGTATTTGGATTAAACATGTAAGATTTTGTATCTTCTAAATACCCAACAAATATACACTTCTAACCTTTGTTATCCAACTTCTCTCTCAGTTCTTCAGAAACATGATCATATGCAATGCAGCCAAAGACTTTGAAGTGTGCAACACTATGCTTTCTACCACTGAAAGCCTCGTAAGGAATCACATTCCTTACACTTGTAGTTGGACATCTATTTAAAATATAAACAACATTCCTTACACTTGTAGTTGGACATCTATTTAAAATATAAACAACATTTGCTACTACTTTAGCCCAATATTCATTTGGTAAATTCTTTGACTTCAACATACTCCTTACCCTTTCCATGATAGTTCTATTTTTCCTTTCAGCCACACCATTTTTTTGAGATGTGTAGCAAGTTGTAAACTATTTGTGAATACCATGTCTACAAAAATTTAGAAAAGCATTAGAAATATACTCACCACCTCTATCAGTTCTTAATACTTTGATGTAGTAACCACTTTTCTTCTCTACAAAAGCCTTGAACTACTAAAAGACTCCAAAGGGATCAGATTTATGCGTCAAGAAGTAGACCCATGTCTTTATTGAACATCCATAATACTAAGAGGGGGGTGAATCAGTATTCTATTAAAATTTTGAACACAGCTTATCAAATCACCAAAACATATTAACAAAAATAAAGAATGAAAGCTTCAATCATCCAAAAAGTCACATAACACATGAACACCAAGATTTTTACATATAAAACCAAAAATTAGAAAAACCATAGTGATGATTAGTCCACAATATATTATATCTAGATATAGTATAATATAGGGGATCACTACCAAGACACACTATCCTTAAAAGGCTCACAACCAGAATTAGATACAAAATAGAAATGGCTACTTAGCCAAAATGTGAACTGATAAAAGTACACCTTCCTTGTGTTGAACTTTAGTTCCTTTGAAGCTCTGAATACAAAATATTATTTTTCTTAGTAGTCGCTCAATAATTTTTCCGTTAGTTTGAACTCACACCTTTGAATTCACATGATCACACCATATATGAGACATTTTTCACCTGATTTTCCACTTATGCCTTCTCATCACTCTTACAACTCAAAAATGTCTCACATATAAATACCCAATTACATCTGCATACATCAATTAGGTCAGTCTAATTAGATGTGACTAAAAATAATTCAAAATAGCTTTGTCAGCTCTACACATGATTCAACAACCATCCTCACGCTTAAATCAAACATGTAATACTTAATTTAGGTCAGCATGGACCTAAAATAGATCCTAAAAACATTTGCAATGTATATTTAATCTTTACAACACGTATCATATATTAGGTCGGCTATGAATTGGACCTAATCACAAAACTTTCAATCATACATACACTTTTTCATATAAGTGACTTCAAGACTTTATATTTCTTCAAATTCACACTTAGCTAACATCAGTGAGTCTACCTTTAGAACTGCAACACAAGATAATTCTTCCCAAGGAAATGAAAAATCTCCCACATTGATATACTAATGTGTCACCAACAAATGTATAGTTGACATTTTTATCCTCACTTGAGTCTTTCTGGTGGAATTTGGCTTTATTTTTCCTAGATTTAATGTTGTAATGTGGCCAACACGTTCACATTAGGTCTCAGACCCTTGTGAATCATTAAGACTTCTAGGATGTCTTATAAAGGTGTTGTGAAGTGTTGTAACCCACTTTCACACTTTTTTAGGACCCTTTCATCATAATTCACTTAAATAACTCCTTTTTTATTACTTACCAAGTCTTATTTCAAAGTGTTGTAAGGTTTTGTAACTTACTTTCACGCTTTTCTAGACTTTTCTTCATTAATTTGACCCTTTCTTATGTTTAAATGACCATTTAATACACTTTTCGATCATTTTTAAGTGTGTTTTTTAGAATATTCCTGTTGGACAACATTTAATGCCTCTTAATTCCCAACACCCACTTAATTTGCTTAAGTGGGACTAAGTCACCAATAGGGGAAACTTAGTCCTTTTTGGCACAAAACTCAAAATAATTTTAAATTTCTAGTGGGATTTTGTCCTCTAACCGTTGAGGTCGGCCTGCGATGTGTTATTTTCAGGAAATTTTAGTTAAATCTTCTATAAATAAGGGTTTTTCTCCTCATTTTACATCTCCCATTCATTCATTCAATCTCCTAAGCATTCAAGCATTCATTCACCTAATAATTCTCAAGCACTCAAGCAATCAAGCATAATCAAGCCATCCATTGGAGCACTTCATTGCATATATTCAAATTTACACATCAAGGGTTTGGTAAGTTCATGACATTACATGTTTTTTTATCATTCTCCATCCATTTCATTTCATTTTATAGGGTTTGATTACTAAAGTGGGGTTTGACAAAGGAAAACCCCTATTCTGTAACCCTCAACCATTTTTCCCCTTTTGCATGTGTGTTTGCAGAATTTTGTATACATATTTTTCAAGCAAATAGGTGTTGAAAAGTGGTAAAAATGTATTCAAGGTCAATCAAGTCATCATAACCCTAATTCAAGCTTGGAGAGACTTTTTACCCCATTTTCTACAGAACCAAGTGCGAACACCTATCAAAAAAGCAAGTGCAGACCTGAGGCTACAAGATTCTATCCCAAAATTCTTGAGATATGTAGGAGGACTAAGTCACCACTACTAGTGGATTAGTCCCGCTTCTAGGACTAAAAATTGATTTTTTACATTTTTGGATACCCATTTGGCATATTCCTATTTCGACAAAGTTTCTCGAAACTGGAACTAAGTCGCCCATCCTGGCGTAAGTGTCCCAGTCAACATTTTCAGTCAGATTTTAAGGATTCTAGAATCTCCCATCATTGATTTTCAAATTCCAAGAGGACCTCTCTGATTCTATTCAATTATTTCATCATTTACTTTCATTTTTAGGCATTTCTACATATCACATTTTTTTTTTCAAACAAGTTATATTTCTTAGGTTTTGCATTATTAGAGAATTTCATTTTTATATCACAACATTAGTGTATCTTAATTAGGTATAATACATCTCATTCACATTAATATTGATTTTATACAATAGCATTTTGGACCCCATTCCTTCCTCTTTCTCCTTTTAGGTGAAAAACCCTAGGAGCAAAGCAAGTGTGGGCAACCCAAAATAATTTTCCACAACTAAATAGAGAAATGAATGTGATACGTAGAGAGAGCTAAACTTTGTCATGCATAACTTCTAGGATATTTCTCAACACATCACAAAATCTTGATTTTACCTAAATTTGATAGACTTCAAACCATGGTTAAAAGCGTAGATCAATATCATGTAGTGTGATGGAGTGTGGACCCAAAAACTAATTCACTAAACCACAAAACAAGCAGTAGAAGTTCTTGGATAATTTCCTATACAACTATATTTATCAAACCAACTTACTTTGTACACATGTCTTCATTATCACTTCCAATGCATACTAAGTTGATCATAACAATGTTGACATCAATGAAAACATTAGATCAAGCAATTATATGGAATTCATGCCCATATTGCCAACAATCTCCTTCTTCTCCTTCTTCCATCAATATTCCTTGTATGGTCATCAATGAAAGTTTATACAACCTCCAATTCAAGTAGTTTGCACTTTTCCACATATATTAGAGTAGATAATCTCAAGATGTGTACAAGCTCTTTCTAATTTTTTAACAAGGAAATTCTCTCTATGTTGTTTAACCAAGATACACCCTTCACATACTCTTTCTGGTTTTTGAATCAATAGAAAACCTTTAACCATATTCTTTTTATGCAACAAATTCATACCCCCAGAGTTTAAATGACCATTTATCTCAAATTCCATAACCGCGATTCATCCTTTACAACTAACCAAAAATCTATTTGAACAATTACACTACCATTTTGTTCATTTCTAGTTCCAATTTCTTCTTTTTTTAGTGCAACTTGTTCTTTTCCAAAGCTCTAGCTTGAGAGACATTTATTATAGGACCATTTTGAGAATTTTCAGCCTTGAAGGTTGCTCCAACTTGTGTATTTTTTGATATATGATGAGCTTTAGCTTATTTTATTTTAGTATCAAGTTTCAACCTCAAAGGGAACATTCTATTTCTTATCAGTTGTACCTTTGCTATCAATTGAGTACTAGGAGCTTTATCAACAATAACGCATTCATTATCCTCCATATAAATTCCATATTCTTTTTACAATAATTGACCAATACTCATCATATTATGATTCAAACCAACAACATAAAAAACATCATGAATGACCTTTTTCTCCCCCTTTTTGGTTAGAATATCAATAGTCCCTTTTCCCATAGCATTCACTTGATTATTGTTCCCAAGACTAACATTTGAAGTAACTGATTTATCCAAGCTAGAAAATAACTCTAGATTTCTAGTCATATGGTTGCTACAAGCAGAATCTAAATAAAAAATATCATTTGGACTCTCTTGAACCTGAAATGATGAAAATGGTGAGCTCTCTTTTTCACTTCTAGGGTTTTGGACCTAAAAGGAGAGAGACCATTTCCTACCTTTCAATCAAGAAAAAACCCTTGAGATTTCAATGCAAAGGAGATTGGAATCTTGCAAAGGTATTTTTCTAGGGATTGAATGATGTATATAATGACGGGTTCACCACCAAGTGTAAACTTGTAAAAGACAATGAAATGAAAAACACAATGTGATATGCAAACAAATACTAAATGACCTAAAAAGATTAACAAACTGTAATGAAAAGCTATGAAACTGAAAGTGTGCACCTGGAAGACTGAAGAAGGAAGAATGGAGGTCTGGATCATTGAAAAATTTATTATTGAAGAGGATTGGGACTCATACCCTAGGCTGGGTGAATCGGTCCAATTTCTTGGAAAATGCACTAGAGCAGGTTTTAGGCAAAAGGGTATCCAAATTTGTAAAAATATTGATCAGGACTATACAGTGGGACTCATTCACCAATATTGGTGAATCAATCCACTTCTTCTTTTCTAGAAATTCTGAAGTGGATTCAATTCCTCTCTGTCTACTCTGCTCTTTTTGGCTGGTTTCCGGATTTGAAACTGCAAAATACCACCTTAGGTCTTCTCCAAGCTTCTCCAAGGCCTGATGACAACTTTAAAAAAAATTAGGGACTTTACAAGTTTTCTCCAACTTTACTTCTTGGCCAATCTACAACCTAGCTCTACAAATCACACACAAGAAGAGAGAATTTTTTTTTGAGGTTAGTGGGGTTTTCCTTGGTCAAACCCCTTGTTGGTGATTAAACCTTGAAATAGAATGAAATATGAAAAGAGAATGATGAATGAATAAAAGATAATGTTGCAACTCACCAAACCCTAGCAATAAGGTGCTACAAATATGTAAGTAATGGCTCCAATGGGTGTAGAATTGAAATATTGCTTGATGACGATAGATCTTGAATGAAGCACTTGCTTGAAAACAAACCATACATCACAATTGTTAGCTCTAAAACAACACGATGCAAGCAATCTTTGACATGATGAATGACACTTGGAGATGCTCTAGAATGCTTGATAATGTACCCTTGAAATTATTTGAATGCTCTTGTGAATGCTCAAATGCTCTTGTGAACTCACTAAGTGATCTCTTGAATGCTAGGTATGAATATGAGCGAAAAAACCTTGTATTTATACTTAATTATGCAAGAATTCCTAAAATTACAACACTACAAGCTGACATCAGATCTAGGAGAATAAAATCCCACAAAAAAATGATTTAAATTTAAATTTTGGTCACACGAGATTCATTCGCCCAACGTGGCAAATGAGTCTCCTCACACATAATGTATGGGACCAAAAATGAAAAATGCTTAGAAATGTGTGAAACTTGCGTCGGGGCCAAAAAGACCTAGGTGGGACTCATTCACCCAAGTTAGAGAATGATTCTGAGATATTAAATCTAGGCCACACAAGCTATGAACACCTGAATTATGATTGGTTACTGATTGGTGTCAGGATTATCCATGAAAAGATGCAATAAATGAGGCTTGTGGATGCAAAATATGGCCAATTAAAGCATAAGAAAGCAAAATTATTAATGAAAATCCTAGTGGAATGTTAAAGTGTGTTACAAGACTTTACAACACTCCAAATAAGGAAAGATTAATGTTAATTATGATTAAAATTATGTTTATGTGCTTAGTTAATTGATAAAACCCTAGAAAAGTGTGAAAGTGTGTTACAACACTTCACAACACTTTTGCAAGGCACCATTAAATTCCATTAGTTCACAAGGGCCCAAGACCTAATGTGAATGTGTTATCCACATTACAACACTAAATCAAGGCAACATTAAGCCAAAATCCACAAGGAGGACCCAAACAAGTGTGAAAAATGTCAAAGGACCCTTTTTTTGACACTACATTTAGCCCCCACTTTAGTTAGAGGATGAACCTACTTCAAACTCACACTAAATTAGAAATGCATGCATCAAGAGGGGTTCCAATGAACCAATTCTAGCAAGATGGGATGACAATGATCAAGAGGGATGATCAAGCCCCTAGGATTGAGATACCATGGCAAACCAAACATAAGAAAAAAGGAACACACATGATAATGATATAAAGAACAACGAAAAGGCCAATAATACACTACCAAAGATGAAAAGGAGAAAAGAAAAGAAATAAAAGAATCAGATCAAGCTTCAACTATTTTTCCATCTCGATGTGGATTAGATATATGTTGTTTGTCCAAAAAAAATGCATACTCACTTTGAGGCGACGAAACTCTTGGTTGTCCATTGGGTGAGAAGTCCTAAAATGTGAAAAACATACACTCATGGTTGGTATGCAATCACACACACACAAGTAGCAATGGGGAAAGTCATGCCTCAGATTGGGCTTCCCGCTCAACCATACCAAAGTTATACCTCTTGATAACTTTAATAAGGTGCCACACATAAATGATTTTCAAGCTTCATGAGGCAAGAAAAACTTCATATGCTTGGAGATCATGAACAAATAGGATGGCTCCATAGGAATGCAAGTTTTATTATGCAAGGTTGTCATATAACTTTTGGCCTCCTACAATGATTTAACAACTAATCCCATAAATCTATGATTTAGAGATTGGACATCTAATCTGAATAGCTATATTAATCACCATGAAGGTGAATTTAACTTGTCAACCCAAGGACATAGAATTGAAATGGGTCAACACAGTATGTGCACTAGGAATCCCAAATTAGCCACATTCATTATACAGCTAAGAAAGAAACAATGCTAAAAGTAAATTGCTTGGAAAGAAATAAAATAAATGTTGAACATCAACCATCAACTATACTAAGCTGAAGTGGATGAAAGAAATGAAAATTTGGGAAAACAAACAGGAAACTAATCTGTCTGCTTTGGCTACAGGAACAGTCATAGAATGGAATTCTAGTGACTGTAGGAACAAATAGTGCCAGATTTTAACTAATATCTAAACAAAAAATAATAACTAAACTAAAGGATGGAATGCTCACCAATTGGCCCCCCTTGGATGAGTATCCCTTAAGACAAATGTAAACTCAGATGACTGAACTTATAACTTCATTTTATTCATAATAAAACATGAGTACAAACGAGCAACATAACTGTATTACTGAAAAACTAATAATGTGAGTACATCATCAGATTGATCAACCTTCTAAGGAGCATTCGAGTCTTATTTATAGGAAGAAAAGCTACTAACTAACTACCTAGCAAGGTGGTCAACTCTAATAGATTAGGAGGATGCCACTTTAGGGAAAGCATAAAAAGTGGAGAGGAGGTTATTCATGCGTTGAATCTGGTCAAGCATGTTTTCCTTAATGCAGATCTAGCACAAAAGTAGCTCCTATATTCTCTCAACAAGCAATTAAGACCATTTACAAGGTGTTTACAATCCTTCGATTTGAACTAGGTATTTCCCTCTTGCTGAGAGTCTTCCCTCCATTTGATCTATGAATGATCACCTTGTTGACCTTCATGGTGAGTGACTAGTTGGCAGAATCTTCCCCAATTTTGTAGGCTTCTAATTATATCTGCATAACAATATTAGTACGCACAAAAATTGCATATCTGTAACAATCTTAAAGTAACATTCATTAATCCACATGTAAAATTAACATAGATAGTTCATATAGCATGTCAATGTCATTAAAGACTACAAAAACAAGCTTATGCCCAATGTCTATGGTTTTGAGGAAATATCATAAAAAGGTCAACATCCAAGTATCAAAGTCTATGACAACTACAAAAAATGGATAATAAACTCCATCAAAATTGAGTCATAAACTGGAATCATCACTCCCCCCAACCTAAGGCTTTGTTGGTCCTCTAGCAGAGGAAGGGTTGTTCTTTTTCTTGGTTAATGCCCTAAAATTTTCAACTACTAGTTGTCCTGTATCAATTCTTATAGTGCATAAATTAGGGTCCCAATAGAACCCTTGTTGTCTGTCCAATCTGCTACATCTCTATCTTTTTGTAGCTATATCGTACTGGTAATACCTAAAATTTGGCACAGGCCATAATAGGATAGGTGGCTAAAAAGTTAGTGGGAGCCAAAATTTCCCTTTTGTCCTTCCAATCTGTATATATCTATCCACTCTTTTACATGCTTTAGCATAGTTCTATAGAGAGTGAGGATTAGCTTGTTTTAACTCATCAATCAAACTATTCCACCTTTGTTCCAAATATCCCTTTATAGATTCTGCTATGGTTTTTTCTACCTCCTCATATTCTCTATAAATTGCTTCTCTCTCAAGCAATATCATATTGCCATAGCTTGGTCTGTAGAGAATTATGTTCCAATCATTGAAAATGTCTCCTGGAATTCTAGATTCAGCCCTGATGGATAGGGGAGTGTTGGATTCTATTTTCCTATAAGCCCTGAATTGTTGTCCCCAACTAATTTCATTATGTATCCAGGACATAATTTCCCTTAATCGGACATCCCTAACATACAACAGTGGATTCCAATCATGATCTTGGGTCACAACATAATTATGCAAATAGAATTCACACAACAAATTCTTCATCTCAGGAGAAGCAATCCGATAAGCATGGAAAAATTCAAGAGGAGTCTCAATGGAAGGGTTCAAACCTGAGATAATTCTTGCTAGTTTAAAAGAAAGATTTTTCTCCTTCAAATATAGAGCATAGACCTTGGAGGAGTCCTGCACTCTAATATCTGAGGTACTAGGGCTACTATATTATCCACCTCCTTTAAAGCAACAATTTTTGCATTCTTATCTTCAATTTCTTCATCTCTCCTTTGAATTTCCTTATTCAGTCTGCATTTCTCCTCTTTCCATTCCTCTTCCCTCCTTTTCATTTATCTCCATAAGTTCATGGCCACCATGTGCATTGAAAAATAAGAGGTCTTATGTATTCCTACCAATTTTTTTCCTGGCACTGATGCTTGCTCTTCATATGGCTCTAGTTGCAGGGATTCTATTTGTTCAACCAATCCCAGTTGTAGGGGTGTTGACTGTTCTCCCATTTTTGGCTATAGGGGCTCTTGCTCTGGCTCTTGCTCTTTCTCTTGCTGCAAGAACTCTTGCTTCTACTCTTACTGCAGGAGCTCCTGATTTTCATCATACTCTTGACTTTCAACTTGTTCTGCAATGGCAGCAAGATCTTCCAACATTACATTTGTTGCTTCCTCAAATATGTCCCTTTCCTCAACATTCACCTACCCCATTGGAGCTTTTGTATCCTCTCGTGACATTTCTCCAGTCCTAGGGCTTCCTTCCGGAGATACACCAAAGGTTAGCCCAACTTGTCTTGATTTTCTAGGAGGTCTCCCATGTTTTTCTTCGGTTGCACGAAGAACAATGTCAACCTTTCATTTCTTAGAGCTTGCAACTTCCTTTCTTGCCATTTTCTTTTTAGCTTTTCCCTTCCTTATTTTTACTTCTTTCTTTTGTGACCTAGTTTGAATTAGGATTCCCAGAGGGACATCATCATCAGAATTTGACGAGGAACTTCCTTTGTCTGAATGTTCTATCTCAGAAGAGCTAATTTATATGGTTTGTCTAGCTGTAGGAGGGTTTACACTAGGGTCTATACCAGAAGTTGAGGTTCGAGGAGTGGCTTCAACAAAACTCACTCTTCTCCTAGCCCTACGAGGTTGAGGCAAAACCCTAGGTCACAAATGCTGAGGTCTAATTTGATCAATATTGAAGAATTCTTCCCAAGTTATGTTAGACACATTATGCAGAGACTTCTCAACTAATAATTTGATTAGACAATGGTGGGAAATGAAATTATCCCTACCTTTTTGGGTCTCGACCGCCATGATTGAGAGAAGGTGGGATAGCATGTTTGGTGCATTCATTCTTCTCCCATGCCTCATATAATTTAGGAGTTTGAAGTGCATAGAATGTAGATTCAACTAACAACCTTCACAGGTAATGTACTTCACAACATAAATAGATACTTGCTTCCATGGCTCAAGTAGAGAGGTTCTCTTGGTTCCTTGCTTGTCCACACTCAATGGAGGGTCACTAGGTTCTGTAAATTCAGCCCTAGCTGACCTTGCATCTCTGGTAGCAGGCTAATGTTCACCATCAGTAGGAAACCATATAACTTCTACAATCCTTTCTTCAGTAGCCATTACCTCCAATCCTTTTACCATGGTTGTTCCTTTAGACAATGTCTGGGAAAATTCCAACGCAACCTCTTCATTAAAACCATTCAGCTTCAGGAAATAATCTAACCACCCACAATTTCTAAAGTCGGTGTGGAAAGGTGCATCTTGTAGTAATACATCATGAACCATGG
This sequence comes from Sequoia sempervirens, assembly GCA_007258455.2. Lineage (NCBI taxonomy): Eukaryota > Viridiplantae > Streptophyta > Pinopsida > Cupressales > Cupressaceae > Sequoia > Sequoia sempervirens. The sequence goes on from VDFB02271358.1 coordinate 1,232,593,108, forward strand.
GTTAATTTTGAATTAACCCACCTCTCATTGTTTAGTTGTCTACAATTAAACAAGCACTTTTGCAAAATTTCCCTTCCTGCAATCTTCGTCTTAAAGCCCAAATTCACCTTCCTACAACACTACTAAATTCCCAATGTAAATGTCATCTAAATTCTACCTTTATGGTGACTTAGGATTATGGCAGGAGAAATAAAGGTAGTAAAGGAGTAATAAATGAAGGCTATGATCGAGAAAAATGGTGGTGGTTGATATCACCTCACACATGCGAGCCACCATTTTGCTCAGAATTCAAATTGACTCAATTTAAACTTTTTTGACATGAACCAACATGGACTAACACATGGACATGGTATTCACACTTCCCCCCAACCTAAATTTGAGCATGTGTCCTCACATGTGTGGGAGTAAAGATGACTTGATAGGGGCAGGGAATAATTGCATGCTATGGAGAACATCTATATTAATGTACATTAAATAAATGAATGTACTAAGAGACAATTAAGATATAAAAAATTGATGCACACATACCTGAATTCTTGGAAGATCTGTTGCAAAGATTATGGAGAAAGTACCAGTCACCTTTTAAGAAGTTAGTTGAGAAATTAATGAAAGTAGAGTGGAATTAAGTGAAGTGATGATGGCATGATGGAAGAGAGAGAAAGGTGGAGATGGATGGGTAGATGGGTGAATGAATGAAGAAGTTGACCCCCACAAAAGTGGAAGTCTTTATTATGACAAGTTACGTACCTTAGTTATCTAGAAGGAGGGACACTAGGTCCACTTCCTTCAGCTGTAGGAAGTTCAGGTGTTGCATGTTGAGTGAATTCCTGCAATAATTCCTCCTTGGAAGTTGGCTTGTGATACAACCTGAGGCGATGACCGTTGACAAGCAGCTTAAATCTAATAGGGTCAATGGTGGTGAGTTGAACAACACCATTAGGGAAAACTTCAACAACATCATATGGACCCAGCCACCTTGGCTGCAACTTTCCTACATTATCCTGATACCTTGAGTCATAGAGTAGTGCCCAGTCTCGTGGCTGGAATTTCTTATCCCTAATGATTTTTTCATGCCACTTTATTCTCTGATTCTGCACTACCTCTGTGTGATGCAAGATTTCCTTCCTTATCTCATACAAAGCATTCAGCTACATGATTCTATCCCTTTGTGCCTCAGAGATATCCATCCCCAAGTCTATTGGAGTCCTAAGAGTCTTATGCTCAAATTCAATGGTCATCATAGTTGTCTTTCCATATATCAACTCGAAAGGAGTGAAGCATGTGGTTGTCTTCTAGGTTGTTCTATAGGCCCAAATAGCTTCTGGTAGCCTATTTTCCCAATCCTTTCTATGGATAGCCACTTTTTTGGTCAAAATGGCTTCAATTTCCCTATTAGTCACCTTAACTTGGCCATTGGCCTGAGGGTGATAAGGAGTATACTTCTTGTGCCTTATGTTGTACTCATTGACCAGTGCTGTAAAAAGGGTCGAGGTGAATTGAGCCCCTTGATTAGTCACTATCTCTCTTGGAACCCCATACCGTGTGAAAATTTCCTCATAAAAAAAATTTGCAACCTTATTATCTCTTGCATGTTTCATGGCCTTAACTTCTACCCATTTGGTTACATAATCACTGTATACTAAGATATATGATTTACTATTGGATGGAGGATCAATGGGCCTGAAAAAATCCAATCCCCATTTTTCAAATGGAGTGATTACTACCTAGGGGTAAAGGGGCATCTCATCAGATTTGATTGGTCATCCCATCCTCTAGCATCTATCACACTTCCTTGTATATCTCCCTGCATCCTTATGGAGTGTGGGCCAGTAATATCATGTGTTCAAAATCTTCATTGTTGTCCTCTTGGCTGTAAAATGCCCTCCACAGGGTTCATTGTGACATACATGCAGAATATCATATGTCTCATCTTCCCTCACACATCTCCTCATGACATGGTCTGGTCCAATGTAGAACAAACATCCAACAATCCATGAAAAATGAAAATATTTATCAATGAGCGCCCTTCTCTCTTTTGGAGAGAAATGAGGAGGAACTCTCCCTGTGACCAGATAATTAGCTATGTCAGCATACCAGGGTGTTTGCACATTGATGGAAAAAAAGTGTTCATCAGGGAAATAGTCATCAATGACTTGGTTGTCCTCTGATATAGTCATCCTTGAAATAAATTCTGCAACAACATTGGCCTTCCCTAGCTTATCCACAATGGTTATGTCAAACTCATGCATCAACAATAACCATCTGGCTAGCCTACCTAATATTAGGGGTTTATTCATGAGGTACCTAATGGCTACATGGTCGGTGTGCACAAAGATCTGGTAGCATATTATGTAGTTCTTGAATTTGTTAAGGGAATAGACCACTGCCAACATTTCTTTTTCTATCACTATATAGTTGAATTCAACTCCCTGTAAATTTTTGCTGACAAAATAAATTGCATTTTCAATTGCTCACTCTTTTTGTCCTAGAACTGCTCCTATAGAATAGTCTAATGCATTTGTATGAATGTGAAAATGAAGCTCCCAATTAGGACCTTTGAGTATAGGAGCATGAGTTAAAGTTGCTTTCAAGTCATAAAATGCCTTGTCACAATCTTCTATTCATTGGAATTCAACATATTTGGTTAGGAGAGTGTACAATGGTGTTGCCATTTTGCTGAAGTCTTTGATGAACTTCCTATAATAACCTGCATGTCCTAAGAAAATCCTAACATCTTTTTGTTTAGCAGGTATGGGAAGATTAGTGATCACCTCAATCTTTGTAGGATCTACTTGAATTCCTTTTTGAGAGATGTAGTGGCCAAGGATTACACCTTCCTGCACCATCATGAAACACTTTTCACTGTTTAAAGATATATTATGTTCTTCACATCTCTTTAAGAATATTATGAGATTCTCCAATGCTTCAGTGAAATCAACACCATAGGTAGTAAATTCATCCATATAAATTTCCATGCAATCATGAGAGATGTCTAAAAATATGCTAATGATTGTCCTCTGAAAAGTTGCAGGTGAATTGCATAAGCCAAATGGAAGTACTAAGTAGGAATAGGTACCCCATGGATAGGTAAATGTGGTCTTCTCCTGGTCCTCAGGTGCAATTGGGATCTGGTTATGCCCACTGAATCCATCTAGAAAAGAGAAGTACTACTTTCCTGCAAGTGAATCTAGAACTTGGTCTATGAAAGGTAGGGGCAAATGTTCCTTTTTGGTGGCAGCATTGAGTTCCCTGTAATCAACACAAACTCGCCACTTCCCTCCCTTTTTGGGTACAATCACCAATGGAGACACCCACTGGTTATTTTAAATGGGATAAATAAATCGTGTATCTAGCAATTTATGTAGTTCTTCGTTTACAATTTCTCTTAGTGCAGGGTTAATTCTTCTTTGTGGCTACCTCATCGGTGTACAATCATCTATGATGTAAATCCTATGAGTGAAAAGCTTAGGTTCCAAGCCCTTCATATCATGATAGTGCCACAAAAATGCATGATGGTGGGTTCTCAGTAAGTTTGTCAGTGACAACTACTATTTTTCACTCAATTTGTTGTTAATATTTAGTTATTTTCCTTCTGACACTTGCACTTGTGTATTTATCTTTACCATAGCTGCTTCACTAATGCTTGGTTCTTTGAGTTCATGTGGCAACAATGTATGAGACATACCAATTATTGTAGGAAGTTCAACTACAAGAAGAGCAGGTAGAAGTGTCTTCACTGAATCAGTAGAATCAGATGCATGAGAGGATGATGCTTCCTCTACTTCACAATGGTTTTGAATTGTTAGAAAATACTTCATCTTCCTCTTGAAGCTACATGAAGGAGCTTCTTCCTAACATCATAATTTATGCCACAGAATTAGCTTCCTCGGCCTCTTCACCAACATGTGGCCATACAAGATTATCCATGTCATGGGATGGCTAAGCAGGAGGGTAGAGAACAAGATATTTGATGCTCTTTCCATCAGAAATGGTCATATCTCTAGTCCAACATCCAATATAGGCATCTGTCTGTTGCTAACCATGGCCTTCCTAGGATAATGGGGTACTCACCTAGTGTAGCTTTAGGAGAAAGAACCATGAAGTCTATTGGGTACTCCCAAGAGTCTAGAGTTACCACAAGGTCCTCTACTATCCCATCAAGTTTAACAGTAGAACTATCAGCAAGGTGCAAGATAGTAGGAGTAGGTCTCATGCTTGCAACATTTAGTTGTTGTAGGATATCCTTCATCATTACATTTTTTTCTATTCCCAAATCAATCAAATAATTCCTTATTTGGACCCTATTTATAACAACTCCTACCAGAGGACTCCCTGGATCATTATATTTGGTAACAGTCACTTTCCCAAGCATGATGTTAGCCAGATGTCCCACCACATGAACCATAGTGGGGTCTTTCTTCTTCCTGCTTGGCTTCTTAAGAAATGCTTCCTTAATTGCTTTTCCATATATAGGAACATATTTTATGGCCTGAAATAGAGGTATTTGGACACATATATGCTTCAACTGATCTAAAATGTCAAATGTTGGTTCCTCCTTCTCTTCCTTTTGTTTCATAGTTTCCAACCTCTAGGAAAATGGTGGTTCTTGTTCAGTCTGCTTGAGTGGGGCTAGTTCAGGATTTTTAGGTACACTTGCCTGAATGGAGACATTTAGAGGCTCCTCTTCTTACATAGGAAGCTCAGTGATAATGGGTGTGGAAGGAGCTAGAAAAGTAGTTCTTGAATGCAAGTGGATGTTACTTACACTCACAACATATGTAGGGAATTGATTTGGATCAGTAGAGTATAATGGCTATTGTTGTGGTTTTTTATTTGGGTTAGGTGTGGGATGAGCTGGTAGCTGAGTAGGTATAGGTGTATATGAACTTGAACTAGTAGGAGGAGGCATTATAGCAGGCTGTTGAGGCTAAAAAGGTGGCTACATGTAATTGGTTGTCTGGTTTGGCCATTGTTGTCCTCCCCTCCATTGAGATGTTTGTTGCTAGTTTCCTGGAGGTGGCTGCCAATTCCCCTGAAATTGCTACCAATTCCCCTGAGGTTGATGCCACTAGGGTGGAGATTTTTTGTGATTAGGTTAGGTATTTGGAGGGTTACTCCAAGGTTTTGGTGGATATCCTCCATAATTAGATGGATATGGGAGCTTCCATTGGTTTCCAGATGAATAATAATTAAAATATGGCCCAACAAAAGATTGTGGATCTTGTGGCATACCTTGTCTTGGAGCCCATGACCTTTGTGCAACATAGTATACTTGATCCTCTTCAACCTGGATTTTCTTGAACTCAGGTGGAATCTTCTTACTATCAATATTAGCTACAATCTTGCATCTGCACTCCTTCTTTTGTCTGCAATGAGGGAAATAATCTACCAAAATTGCCTCTACCTCTTGTTTCTTTTTGGCCTAAAGTGTATCCAGCTGAGTAGCCAGATTTTTTATGATGTCTTTCTTGAAGTCTTCTAGTAAGGGAGTAATCTCCATCCTTGAAACTCCACTGGTAGATGACTTACCGATAGAGGATTGGTAAGCTCTCCCTTTCTGTGAGGTTTCCCTAGAATAGTTCTGACATATCTTCTTGATATCCTCCCAAGGAACTTGGGTGATATCTCCTCCTCCCATCAGGTCCAAGGTATCAGGTCCAAGGTATCAGTACAAATATGATTAATTCCTCTTAGGAAGAGTAGCTTTTGTGATTCTTCATTGAGTGTATGGTGTGGAGATTTCTGTAGGAAAAACATAAACCTTGAAATGTAATCCTCCAGGCTCTCGTCTTTCTTTTGTTGCATCCTAAAAATGTCATCTCCCCTCATGTCACTACCCCTAAAATATTTATTGCACTTCTCAAAGAACTTTGTCTTCCTGTCCTCCCAAGTCTCCACAGTATTTCTACCTAGGCTCATAAACCATCTTAATGTAGCTTCTTTCAAGGTGGTAGGGAATAGCTTAAGCCTATGGGCATTGGTGTTATAGTCATAACTCCTATAGAGTATGTCAAACTCGAACAAGAAAGTATCAAGATCTTCTATGATAAAGTCCATAGAACTTAGGAAGGATTGAAGCAGGAATATTTTTGAGGTTGTCAACTTCATTTTGATGGGAAATGGGGAAAGGAAAAGCTGGTTGGTTGGGTCTATTTCTATTTGCATCACCCATGCCTACCTGCTGTAGTTCCAAAGCAAAGGGATTCTCAATCTGATTTTGGTCTTCAGAGGAAATTTTAGAACTGGTCAAATCAAGGAATGCATCAAAAAAGGGGTGTTTCTCTTCTTCTTCTTCTCTTGGTAGATTCTAATGATCAACTAGTTGGAATGGATTAGGGTTATTAGGAAGGAATCTCCCATGAGCATCTATCCTCCTTCCTCTATACATACGATATCAACTCACTATCAGCCAACTCACACAAAGAATTGGCAAAAGAATGGTGGATCATTACTTTCCTAAATGAGGGGCATACTAAGAACAAACTTTCAGAAATACTACAATAATAAAAACTATCAATGACTCCAAAGAGCTCCCTAGTTTGACACCATCCCCAAAAATGATGCCAAAAATGTTGGCCTCCTATAATTATTTAACAACTAAGCCCATAAAGATGTGATTTAGAGATTGGACATCTAATCTGAATAGTTGTCTTAATAACCATGAAGGTGCATTTAACTTGTCAACCTAGGGACGTAGACTTGAAATGGGTCAGCACAGTATGTGCACTAGGAATCCCAAAGTAGCCACATTATTTCTACAACTAAGAAAGACATAATGCTGAAAGTAAATTGCTTGGAAAGAAATAACATAAATGTTGAACATCCACCAACAACTATACTAAGCTGAAGTGAATGACATAAATGAAAATCTGGGAAAACAAACAAGAAACTACTATGTCTGCTTTGGCTATAGGAATAGTCATAAAATGTAATTCTAGTGGCTGCAGGAATAGACAGTGACAAATTTTAACTAATTGTTGAATAGAAAATAATAATGAAACTAAATGATGGAATGCTCACCAAGTGGGCCCCCTTGGATGATTATCCCTTAAGACAAATGTAAACTCAGATGACTGAACTTATAACTTCATTTTATTCATTGGAAAACATGAGTACAAACGAGCAGCATAACTGTATTACTGAAAAACTAATAATGCGAGTACATCATCAGATTAATCAACCTTCTGAGGAGAATTCAAGTCTTATTTATAGGAAGAAAAGCTATTAACTAACTACCTATCAAGGTGGAAACTCCAACAGATTAGGAGGATGCCACTTTAGGAAAAGCACAAAAAGTGGAGAGGAGGTTATGCATGCATAGAATTTGGTCAAGCATGTTTTCCTTAATGCAGATCTAGCACAACAGTAACTCCTATATTCACTCAACAAACAATTAAGACCATTTACAAGGCAGTTACAATCCTTCAATTTGAACTAGGAATTTCCCTCTTGTTGAGAGTCTTCCCTCCATTTGACCTTTGAACAATCATCTTGTTGAACTTCATGGTGAATGACCAGCTGGCAAAATCTTCCCCAATTTGGTAGGCTTCTAATTATATCTGCATAACAATCTTAGTATGCACAACAATTGCATATTTGTAACTATCTTATAGTAACATTCATTAATCCACATATAAAATTAACATAGATAGTTCATATAGCATGTCAATGTCATTAAAGATTACAAAAATAAACTTATGCCCAATGTCTATGGTTTTGAGGAAATATTATAAAAAGGTCAACATCCAAGTATCAAAGTCTATGAAAACTACAACAAATGGATAATAAACTCTATCAAAATTGAGTCATAAACTAGACTCATCAATAACAACAAATGCAAAATGCAACATGTAAATAATGTTCAAAGGAGTCTTGCTTAATTCATGTGAGGTCTTTAACTTAGGGAACATTGTGCCTAATGTATCCAAGAGAGAACCAATCAAAGAATAAATATTTCACAACTTAGGGGATGCAGTGTGTCACATCAAGCCACTAAGAGGAATGTAATATGCTAAGAAGAGATCACGCTCCTGAAGGACATCACACCCAATGTCATCCACAAAGTGACAAATACATCATATGAAGTAAGAAGGCTACACTAAGAACTAGGTAAAGGAAAAATGCAAAATAATAATGCCAATGTACACCCCCACTTTAAAGAAATTGCTAAACACCATACTGTGAGCAATTACTTTAAAGGAGAAAATGAAAAATGCTAACAAGAAAGAAGACATGAGAGCCAACTTGGAAAGCCTTATTACAAGATATATGTTTCCGAGTAAAGTTGCATCATGCCAGAGAAAAAGAAAATAAAGGGGTTTCCCCCAAAATGAAAACACCAAACACATAAGGGATCTATGGATTTGGGGTCAGTATGTTCTTTGTTGCAATGATTTTTTAAGGAGAGCTTGGAACTATCATCATCCCCCAAATACACATAGAACTATCCAAGAATGACACAAAGAGAGTGAAATCAAAGAAAAACCTTTTGGGTCAACATGGATGAGACATAGGGTGTCTTGATGCCTTGCATCATCTCCAAAAGGAAAACACAAGACAAATGAAAAAAACAAGGAAAAAGAAATGGAAAATCTTTTGGGTTAACATGAAGGAGACGTGAATGTCTCGATGCCTTGCATCATCCCCAAAAGGAAAACACAAGAAAATGATAAAGATGAAATGAAAATGCAAAGAAAAAGAAATCCTTTTGGGTCAACATGAAGGAGACATGAATGTCTCGATGCCTTGCATCATCCTCAAAAGGAAAACATAAGAAAAAGATAAAGATGAAATGAAAAGGAAAAGAAAAAGAAAGCCTTTTCACTCAACATGAAGGAGACATGAATGTTTCAATGCCTTGCGTCATCCTCAAAAGGAAAACACAAGAAAAATATGAAGGTGAAAAGAAAAATCGATGCATGATATAGAGAAGAATGGAGATACAAATAGAGGAATGTTACAAAGAGAGAGAACAACAAACAAAACATCACGGGGGATCACATTACACACATGCAATCACACAAAAGAAAAAGAAAAAGAAAATGCAAAAAACTAATAAGGAAAATGTGAGTCAACCTATAAGCAAGTCATCTACCTCCCAATCTCAGTCTATATAAGCAGAAGGTGAATGATGAACCTAAGGGACAATGAAAAATGCATTACTAGGACAAGGCTATCAACTGCTTGCCCCCATTGAGTGCGAGACAACAATGAGCTGAGGTAGGTGATGGGAAAGGTCATGTAATAGTGAGAATAGAATATTCTACTACTATTACATGACAATGGATGAAACGATAGAAAGCTAGGAAATCACACGATGGCAATCATTTCCATCAAAGTGAGAGTTTTTCAATACTAACTGAAATGCACGACATTCATCAGTGTTGTGTCTGAGAACTCGATGATATGCACAATGTGGGACTTTTGCATCTTTAGGATATAGAACTAATCGATTTGAATAGGTGGTAATGTTATCAATTCTGTTTTCAAAAGCAATTGTAGTTTCCTTTTACTTTCGGGTGGTGGGCGAGGAGAATTTAGTTTTTATAACTTGTAAGGCCTCTTGTGTTTTCTAGATTCACCCTTTTCTTTAGTTGAATTCGGAGGAGGAGGAGTTGAGGTGATCCTTGCATCCTTGTCATTGTTATGAGTAATTGATTGTTCTTTAGGAAGAAGGATATTCTAATCAGGTTGAGAATCAAAGATCACCATACCATCATCTCAAAGCCTTAGATATTCTCTAGGAGGCTTGCCGTTATGAGAGGGATCTTGATATCCTAACCCCTTTGTGTTTTCATCTGTTGGTTTTTTCTCTAAGAATTGATGAATTTCATGTTCACTTGTTATGTCACATCCTTGTTTCCTCAAGATTGTGAAACCTTTTCCATATGTTTCTTCAAGGTTGATGGGAGTGTTTGTTACTTTGTTATCATAAAATGGTTGAGTGTTTCCTTGTGTAGAGGAACTAGGTTCACCTATTGTAGGGAACTTAGGTTCAACTTTTGTTTCAAGATGCAAGTAACTGAACATCTTAAGCTCGGTGGTATGGTAGGAGGATTTGGTTGGTTCATGGATGGATAAAAGGATGCATTAGCTGTTGGGATAAGGTTCCACTAACCTTGTAAATCCAAATATTGTATTTATTCCATTTATTATTTTTAATTTGTAATTACTCATAAGGGATGAATAAGTTTCACCAGCAGTTTATTACAGAGTTACTTTTACTGCTCAAGGAATCTTGGTAAATAGTAAATGAGGTGAGGTGGAGAATCTTGGTGCCTATCTTTGGGAAATGTATTTTTGGGCTATTATGACACATGTCATAAGTTTGTAAGAGCATCTATGACAACTTACAACTGTCATAAGGTGTAAGAGATTCTATGACAGCTATTATTGTCTTGTAAGTTCCTATTCTTGGTTCTAGGTGCCTATATTGGGAAGATGCCTATGAAAAGTGTAAGGGAATATGTAAGAAGATAATTTTGGTGTATCCCAAGATAGAAATATTGGATTTTGTCCATCTCCCACAAATTCCTTTGGTGGGTACTCATTTTGTATAAATATGAGACTTGAGAGTGAAGTTTAAGAGAGAGTGTAACAAGAGTAATAGGGTGATGCAGGATTGAAGACTCAAGAGGAGACTGGAAGTGGATGTATTGTAATCTTGTTTGAAGATAATACAACTTGGGCCTCTCTTCTTGGTGGAGCTTTTTCCTGCAAGGGTTTCTCCACGTAAACACTGTGTTATGAGTTTATTCTTCTATTCCATTGCTACCTTGTGTTGTGAAATCTTGCATTCTTATGTTGCTGATTTGTGCCTCTTTGTTGCTGCTATCTTATGGTGATGTTATTGCGGTTATAAGTTCATCTAAGGTGGTTTTATCAAGCATGTTAGAGTGGCTGATTTTAGCATCATAAAGAAGTTGAATCTCTTCATGGTATTTCAAGGATTAAGAAAAGTTATTTACATATTTGCATATAATTTTTAGATTTCTATATTGTAGTAGTCAAAGCCTTGTATCTCACCAATTGGTGTAGACACCCAAAATTGTCCTCTTGCAACACCTGTCTCAGCGTTACATCATTTAGGCATCTTGTAGCATGCTCTGCCCTAGGTACCCATGTCATCATCTAATTAGTTAAATAAATCATATTTATTTGACTAATTTCATTTATTCCCTTCCTCTAATGTTAATTAAATAATTTATATTATTTAATTAATTAAATCATTTGTAATGTTAATTAAATAAGTTATATTATTTAATTAATGAAATCATAAATTCAACGTTAATTAAATAAATCCAAAATTTATTTAATTAATAAAATCCTAAAAAGATCTTCTCGCTTTCTTTCCAAAACTGAACTCGTGTGCATCTAATTAATTAATTTAATTAGATAATTCATCAATTATCCTTCTCATCTTTTTCGAGATTTATTTCCTTAAAACAGGAAATGAAATCTTTCCATCTTTTTTTAAATCTTATCTCATCTCGTTGTATTTCCTCTTTTGTCAAAAATCAAATCATTGTCGAATCTTGTCAAATCTTATCTTCGTCAACGTCACAGCTCTATAAATACGACCTCTCACAATCCATTTAGGAGGTTGATTCGTCTAGCACCCAGACTCTGTCAAAATCAATCTTTTGTCTTTATCTATCATTCTTTCTATTTGTCATTGTCATCATCAAGTCATTATGCTGCAGGAATGAGCACTCAACATTCCTCCATTGTCAACCCTTCAAAATCTCGCATTATCATGCAGGTGGAGAAGAGCAATGGAGATAAATCGAATTAGCGTGGGGATCGGTTTGCATTTGTGCTGTTTATTGTGATTTTCGTATTAGTTCGTACTCTATTGTGCATGATAAGATCTAATTAGTTTATTGTTTTCATTAAACATTAAATCTGATTTTACCCTATCTACATTGGTGAACCCGATGTATTTTGATTTAATCATATATTTTGCAGATTTTTCTTCTAAAAGTTTGCATTTCCTAACCCTCGTTTGTCAAGTTTTGAGAGTAAATTGTTGCAGACTTTGGCATCATTGGCAGCGTACTTAGTGAGAGATTTTGATTTCCACATATCGGTATTGTATTCAGCAGTCTGGATGCTTTCTCAATCGTTGGTACAAATTCATCTAACTTTCATTTGTCAATTTTTGCAAGGGATCTACTTTTATCCGCTTTGGAATTCGCAGTTGAAGTGATTTCTATATCTTTAAATTCATTCGGTGTTGCTGTTTTCCTTGCGTGATTCCCCAGGCATTAGAAAATTTGTATGCAGATCTTTTGTGAGAGTGGTATTTCCCCGTCATTGTATGCCAAGCCGCCCATCTCCGCAACACTAGTTTCCCCCATCACTTTTGTAGCCATGTATATCAATCAAATGCCCATCATTATTGTCTTCTAGCTTGAATAACCAACGACCATCTCGCCAATCTGTTTGCTTACACCGTTATAGACGACAACCGAACATACATGATCATCAGATCATATCATTTCATCGGTGCCTTATCGCCATCATTGGAATCTATTCCCTATTATTGGCCCACCCTACCCGGCACATCGACTCACATTGAACCCGCATCATATCACTGGATTCAGATCTCCATCGTCATTGATTTCCTTCATCCGGACGTTTGTCCCTTCATCAATCCTTCATCACTGTCAGAGTTGCATTCATCATCCTGTCTATTTACAGTGGTCTGCACTTGCCGACATTGTCACAATCAAATTGTTGGTTTCGTCATCCACCGGCTGGTCAAGTCTCCAGCGGGTACCATTGTTACATCGACTTTGAAAAATCTTCCCCGTCACTATAGAGGGACACCCCATCGCAGTCCTCATCTCCTTTGCTCGCCTTGAATGCTTCATTCACCCCATTGGCTAAACCCTTGGCCTCCTACCGCTATTAGATCCTTAGAATTCTCTTTACATTTAATCACAATACGCCATTAGCTTTCTGTGATACGCCATTAGCTTTCTGTGATACACCATTAGCTTTCTGCACTTACACAGTCGTTGTTTCCTTAGGAGCCTTAACTTAGAATGTAATTTTAGCTTTCATTCTTCTTTACGTTAGCTTTTAGGCAAACTCTTAGATTTTTAGATTACATTTTAGATTTTTTCAAGTTAGCTTTTTAAATTAGACTCTTAGATTTTAAATTACATTTTAGATTTTTTTTAAGTTAGCCTTATTAAATTAGACTTTATATTTTGGATTTAAAGTTACTAATTTTAGATTTAGATTTTTACAATTCAGATTTAGTTTTTTTTATACAAATTTAGATTTTTGTCATTTAAAGTTTTAATTTAGATTTTTTTTTAAGTTAGATTTAAGATTTTCTAATCTAGATGTTAGACATAGCTTCTAATTTTATTTAGATTTCTAATGTTAGATTTAAGTTTAGTTTAGACTTAAAGTAATTTTATTTTTTTTAATTTGGTTAGATTTCTAATTCTAATTTATTTTAGATTTTTAATTTAGTTACATTTTTAATTTTTAATTTAATTCGATTAATAGTTTTTTTAATTTAATTTAGATTTTTAACTTTTTAAAGTAATTTAGATTTTTTATTTTTTTTTAATTTTTAGTTTTTAACATATTGCACGTTTTTTACCTAATCTCACATTGGCTTGCAAGTTTGTGTTTTTTTTTCTTGTCTTGGTGACTTTGAGGGTATCTAGGAGCGTGAACAACGTTGGCATCAGTCACACACACGTCAAATTGGAAAGCAAATAATCAGGTGCATACATTCTAATCTTTCATTTCTCATTAATCATTGCTTGTCAACACATCTCAATTTGGGGCATAAAATCAATTTTGTTTGATCACATATTTGAAATTGGGCTTAAAACGAATTGTGTCTTCAATCACACATCTCGATTTGGGGTTAAAAAGAAAAAGTGTTTGAACTGTTTATACACATTTCATTTCATTTCTAAGGGAAATTAATCTTTGCGAGTGTGAGTCAAGTGTGTGTGTCCTCCAAAACACCTCACTTGGTTTGCTTTTGTCATATCCTTCGTAGGAGGCCTACTTGGAGCACACACCCCTGCAAGGGACGACCTCAATAGAGTGTGAATCCAAAGACACGCTCGTTTGGGAGTTGAAATCTTGTCACTCTAAGCTAAGCCCCAAAGAACTTTATACCTTTGGGAAGTGAAGGTGAAGGGTGGGTTACCCCTTTCTCCTGGCTTATTGGCAAGATTTTTCTTTCAAATCATCCCTTAGTCAACCTTGTGCAAACTAGCGTGAGACCTAATTGGCCATACCCCACTTGACTAGTCATAGGGCTTGTTGTTGTGTATTCAAGTGCTTGCTTAATCATAACATCTAATCTTGGAAAAAAAAATTACCATTCTGTTTGGTGTGTGTGTTGATGCATTTACATGTGAAATATTGTGTTTGATAGTGCCCAAGTCAAATTTCCAATAAACACTCGCCACATCATCCAAATCACCCAGTCTTGTCATTCCACATCATATCCTAATCATCATCATCATCTCTTCAATCCAATCAACATCATTTTACACCATGACAACATTCGAAGACATAGCACTAGAGCTTATTCACATGCTTCATGAAGCTCAAACAAATCAAACACCTTTAACCCAAGAAATCATTCACAGCGCCCATAACATTATCCAACATCTTCAAACAAACCAATCACCTCAAATGCAACAACTCATAGCACAAATTTAATATCTCATGGCCAATTGTCAATTCCAACAAGCATATTATCAAGTCCAATCACAACATCAACACATTTCACATCAACCCTAAGTGTCACCTATATCATCATATCAACCTCATCCATCCACATATCAAGTTTGCCCTTCATCAACCTATCACAACTCTTCTAATGTCAACCCTTGTCCACATCAATCAACCTTTCAACAGTTGTTATCCTATTCAACCCCTCCATCATCATCACAACAACAAATCATATCACAAGTCCAAACACAATTTCAACCTCAACACATTCAACCACAATCCTATGTGTCACCTTCATCATCATGCCAACCTAACCCATTTACCTATCATGTCAATGCCACATCAACATATCCACCCATATCACAACAAGAATATAGGATCCCAAGTCCACCTTGGCAACAACATCAAGAGCCTTTAAGTCTTAATGACACCTTTGACAAGGGGAACACCAATCTAGTCCATGCACCCTTACCATCATCCAATCAAATGCCTATCCATAAGCCACCATGTCCAAGTCCTAATTCATTGGAATCTCCACCTTCTGATCCATCAAACTCTTCATTACCCCCATCATCATCTAATCCTCCATCAAATCAAGGCCTTGCATTTAGATATTTAAAACATAAATTGATGGCATTACATAAATCCACCAATCCACCTACAAAGGATGTGACCCAAGGGCTACAAGAAAGGAATCAATTGTCACCATGTCATTCAACACATATCCTTGAACATACAAAAGAGTCCTCAAACGTCATGCCAAGTCCTTCAAGTCAACCATGTCATCCACAACCCCTTGAGCCAATTCAAGAGTCTCCCTTCATAAGTCCAAGTCAGCCTCTTTCATGCTCCTATGTTGTTGACCATCAAGAACATGTCAAGTCTCTCCAAGAGTCATCCCCTTGCAATTCCATTCAAGCAACACAAGAGTTATTTCAAGAGTCTACTCCCAAGCATGTGGAAACATCAAGCCCTAGTCCTAATCAAGATCAAATCATTTTCATCCAACCCATCCATAATCTATATCGTTTTTATGATGAAGATGATATCCATAATGATGAAGAGCCTATCCATGAGCAACTTGATCCTATACCCATCCATGAGAAAGATATTCCAAATTCACCTCCACCTAGTCCTATCCATGATCCATCAACATCCACTTCCTTTGATGAGACAAGTGCCTCCCAAGCACACATAGAAGATCAAAAAAATACTTTGGATCTAAGTGAACACAATGCTAATCAAGATCCTAATGATCCTCCATCACCCACTATCGACCCAATTACAAGTCATCCATCATATCCTATTGGTATTTCTACCCTCATTCATGAATGTTCCTCCTTCGAACAACAACAACCATTATCTTCTCCATCCAATAAGGAACTCATGTCTAGTGTTTCACCTACACCTAGTCCCATTGACCATTGCACACTCCAAAATATGAATCACTAAGGTAAAGGTTTAGGCCTTCATGAACAAGATATTTTGGAGCCCATCCATGTCAAAGTCCCTCCACGCTCTTATGGCCTTGGACATACACCTCAAGGACACCAATCTCAAGATGTTGGTATTTCCTCCATGCATCCTAAGTCCACTTTCCATCATAAAGCCTATCATACGCCTAAAACATATGTTTCAATTCCACCACCGTCATCCTAAAAATGTCAAAAGCATGTGAACATACACCTTCCACCATCCACTTTACCACCATTACTTCCAACTCCTAATATCCCTCCATCCACTTTGCCACCATTACTTCCAACACCTAATACCCCAGTCATTCATAAATATCCTAAATATCCTAGTCATGACCAACAAATGCACACATTGTGTAAATATAAAGCTTCCACTCATTCCATCTACCCCATGGGATTCAAAAATAAAAATTTGGATGCCTCTACATGTAAAGTCAAAGGTCCTAAAGCGTTAGCATACAATGGGAAAAAGTCAAAGCCAAGTTCATCTAAAAAGCTATATAATCCCATACCTTCAAAAGAAAAGTCTAAAAACAAATTGGTTTGGGTCCCTAAGCAAAAAGAAATCAAGTCAGATGAGGCATTCACGTCACAAAAATCCCAACCATCCCCTCCCATCCAAAATACACATTCCATCCAAAAATCTCAAATTTCAAAAACCCACAAGCCCAATAAAAGTCATAAAAATACTAAGTCTATGTGGGTACCTAAAGCACTTCATCACCCATCTCCTAAGCAAACATCTCCATTGCTTCCTACACCACCTTCCCATCAAAAGCTTCAAATTTTATCACAATGTGTGCAACCATTGGTCATGGTTCCCTTCCATTTCACAACAAATCCACATAACTCCTCCTACTCATCCTTCACTCATTATCCTACATATCTCCAACATCATCTTCCTATGGTCCATGCTTTTGGCTAAGCCTCCCCATTCATCTTTTGCATAAGTCCCTATCATCTTCCCTACATAATCTACATCATAATCCATTATTGTCCTCCATAATCCACATCATAATCCATCATCTACCTACTCCATCTCCCTTTCATGTCATCCCTTACCAACATCTATGAGCATCATGACATTTGACATGGTCCATGCAATGACATCCATCCCTAGTGGGACTATCACCTTTCATGCAACTAGACACTTAATTCCCTCCTATCCAAAAGTCAAAAGTCAAAAAGTCAAAAATAATAAAAGAAAGAATAAAACAAAAAGAGTAAAGAGAAATCCCTTCGTCCAACGGTGAAAACCTGGTAAACAGGCGCCTTGGATAAGTACCATGATGAAAACCTGGAAAACAGGCATCATGCGTAGGTTGATCTTCTATGTCACTTACACTTGGGGGCACAATGTCTTATCTATCCAACCTATCATTCCTGTCATATCATTTCCATCCTACCTACCATCTTTGGCCATCATGCATACCTATCATATTGAGTCCACTCATCCACCCTTCTTCTTTTGATCTTGATGAAGATATAGGGGAAAATGTTGAAACATGTTTTGGGTATCTCTAGACATACCTCTTCCTATCTAAACCAATCATGTCATTATCCTATTGTCATACATTTTTCCTAGAAAAATCTTAAGTCTTGTACCTAAAATGGGGCATGTTATTCCTATGCGAAATAGTCTTTGGAGATCACATCCTTGCTGTCTTATGATGCATACATCCATACCATCCATCCATCTATCATGAGCCTTTTATCCCTTATCCCATCACCCACCCTTGCACCTAGACTTGGTTTTCCCCTTGTCATTGGTATCTAGCACATAGGCTACTCAAATTTTCATCCTTTGACACCTCAAAACAGTTCAAAAGTCCAAAAAAAAAAGTCAAAACATGTCAAAAGTCCAAAAAAAATAAAAACATGTCAAAAGTCCAAAAAAAAGTCAAAACATGTCAAAAGTCCAAAAAAAAAGTCAAAACATGTCAAAAGTCCAAAAAAAAGTCAAAACATTTCAAAAGTCCAAAAAAGTCAAAACATGTCAAAAGTCCAAAAAAATCAAATAGCCAAAATCCAAGCAATAATTCAAATGCAAGTCAATCCTTAATCCATATCAATCAAGACAATCAATCTTGTCAAGTTATCCAATCACATTCTTTGGTCTTGATCCTTAGCTTGTTGTAAACCCAATCAATCAAAGTCAATATATCAATTATCAATCATCCTTGTGTTGATCTAGGGATATGTCACTCCCCATAATGACAACACTATCATCATCAACCAATCCATCAATCAACGGTTTACAGCTTGATAGGGGCAATACCTTGTTTGTTTTTGTATCATTTGTGCATGCTTGCTTGCTTGCTTGTGTGTGTTATCATTTTATCTTGCATTTGTATCAAATCCATATCATTCCAGCTAATATTCATATCTTGTGTGTGTTGGAATATATTTTTGCATTATCCTTTGCATCTAAGGTCACATAATACCTTTTGTGCATTAGGACTTTAATGCTCTAAGTCTACTTCCTCATACGTCTAGACAAGGTTGTATTATGCTGGGGCATGAGACACATCGTCACCTTGGTCCTTATATCTTGGTGCATAATTTCTAGTGCTATATCAAACATCATGGTTGATCATCTTTCATTGCAGCATAATGTATCATCCATTACTTCATCTTTAGTTCTTGACCCATCCCTTTCATTTCAAGAGTCTACCCGTGTTTGTCCAACCCGCCTATCCTCTCGGGGGGGCATCATCATATTCTGATATCATTATCCATTTTTCTCTATCCATACCTTAGTTTCTTTGAAATGATGTTCCTCGACACAAATCGCATTATCTCAAACATCATCTCAAAGAGGGGCAAAATGTAGACACCCAAAATTGTCCTCTTGCAACACCTGTCTCAGCGTTACATCATTTAGGCATCTTGTAGCATACTCTGCCCTAGGTACCCATGTCATCATCTAATTAGTTAAATAAATCATATTTATTTGACTAATTTCATTTATTCCCTTCCTCTAATGTTAATTAAATAATTTATATTATTTAATTAATTAAATCATTTCTAATGTTAATTAAATAAGTTATATTATTTAATTAATGAAATCATAAATTCAACGTTAATTAAATAAATCCAAAATTTATTTAATTAATAAAATCCTAAAAATATCTTCTCGCTTTCTTTCCAAAATTGAACTCATGTGCATCTAATTAATTTATTTAATTAGATAATTCATCAATTATCCTTCTCGTCTTTTTCGAGATTTATTTCCTTAAAACAAGAAATGAAATCTTTCCATCTTTTTTTAAATCTTATCTCATCTCGTTGTATTTCCTCTTTTGTCAAAAATCAAATCATTGTCAAATCTTGTCAAATCTTATCTTTGTCAACGTCACGGCTCTATAAATACGGCCTCTCACAATCCATTTAGGAGGTTGATTCATCTAGCACCCAGACTCTATCAAAATCAGTCTTCTGTCTTTTTCTATCATTCTTTCTATTTTTCATTGTCATCGTTAAGTCGTTATACTACAAGAATGAGCACTCAACATTCCTCCATTGTCAACCCTTCAAAATCTCACATTCTCATGCAGGTGGAGAAGAGCAATGGAGATAAATCGAATTAGCGCGGAGATCGGTTTGCATTTGTGTTGTTTATTGTGATTTTCGTATTAGTTCGTACTCTATTGTGCATGATAAGATCTAATTAGTTTATTGTTTTCATTAAACATTAAATCTGATTTTACCCTATCTACAATTGGTATCTTATCTTTAGTGATTTGGTGATTAACAATTGGATTAGAGATTGTTCGTTTATTCCAACATTAGCTTCAAGGTTTTCAAGACAATCATTTAGGAACTTATTCATGTTGTCATCATCTTCTCCAATGATGTCAACATCACGAGGAGGACATACATTAGGAGTTGAGTGAGCATGAGTGAGTTCAATGTCATTAGGGTCATTTCCAAAGGTACATTTTGACACATCCACTAAGGACTTTAATGACATCCAAAACTTGTTAAAGCACATATTCATGATGCAAATTTTAGATTCTAAACTATGCAATAATGTTGCAAATGCAATTTTGAATTTAATCAATGCACAAGATGAATGAATATATGCTAAATGCAATGAATTGAATGAAACAAAAAATATGCAAACTGAAATAGAAAAGTAATAGTAGGAAACAGAGACTTAGAAACTAAACTGTAAATGCCAGAAAATGCAGTGCAAAATATGCAAAGGGACTGATTCACCCAAGGTTGCAAATGAGTCCAGGTACTAATTTTTTTGAAAAGTTTCAATTTTTTTGAATTGAAGTTTATGTTTTTTATGTTTTCTGATGTAAATCTGAGATGCAAATATAGAATTTTATTGATTTTCAATGAGATTAAATGCAATAATGCAAGCTAAATGACCTTTTCACTAATGCAAATTTTGAAACCCTAGAATGCAAATTAACCAATGCAAAAAAACCTAATGCAATGTTAATGCAAGCTAAATCTAGGATGTAAATGCACTCCAAATCAAAATTATGATGCTCTATATGCAAGTTCACCAAAATGAAATGATGAAAATGGTGAGCTCTCCTTTTCGCTTCTAGGGTTTTAGACCTAAAAGGAGAGAGACCATTTCCTACCATTCACTCAAGAACAAACCCTTGAAAATTCAATGCAAAGGAGATTTAAATCTTGTAAAGGGACTATTCTATGGATTGAATGATGTATAATGAGGGGTTCACCACCAAGTGTAAACTTGGAAAAGATAATGAAATGAAAAACACAATGTGATATGCAAAAAAATGCTAAATGACCTAAAAAGATTAACAAACTAATGAAAAGCTATGAAACTGAAAGTGTGCACCTGGAAGACTGAAGAAGGAAGAATGGTGGTCTAGATCACTAAAAAATCTATTGTTGAAACTGACTAGGACTCATACGCTAAGCTGGGAAAATCAGTCCAATTTCCTAGAAAATGCACTGGAGCAAGTTTTAACTGAAAGGGTGTCCAAATCTGTAAAAATATTGATCAAACATGTACAGTGGGACTCATTCGCCAATAGTGGTGAATCAATCCACTTCTTCTTTTCTGGAAATTTTGAAATGGATTATGTGCCTCTCGGTGTACTCTGCTCTTTTTGACTACTTTTCGGATCTGAAACTGTAAAATACCACCTCTAGATCTTCTCCAAGTTTCTCCAAGGCTTGATGACAACTTTGACAACTTTTAGGGACTTGAAAACTTTTCTCTAACTTTTCTTCTTGGCCAATCTGTAACCTAGCTCTGTAAATCACACACAAAAAGAGGGAAAAATGTTTTGGGGTTAGTGAATAGCGGTTTGCCTTGGTCAAACCCCTTGTTGGTAATTAAACCTTGAAATAGAATGAAATATGAAAAGAGAATGATGAATGAAAAAAATATAATGTTACAACTCACCAAACCCTAGCAATAACATGCTGCAAATATGTAAGTAATGGCTCCAATGGATGTAGACTTGAAATCTTGCTTGATGTCGATAGATCTTGAATGAAGCACTTGCTTGAAACACAAATCCTACATCACAATTGTTTTCTCTAAAACAACATGATGCAAACAATCTTTGACATGATGAATGACACTTGAAGATGCTTTAGAATGCTTGATAATCTTCCCTTGAAATGCCTTGAATGCTCTTGTAAATGCTCAAATGCTCTTGTGAACTCACTAAGTGATCTCTTGAATGTTAGGTATGAATATGAGTGAAAGAACCTGGTATTTATACTTAATTATACAAGAATTCCTAAAATTACAACACTACAAGCCGACAAAAAATCTAGGAGAATAAAATCCCACTAGAAATTTGATTTAAATTTGAATTTTTGTCACATGAGACTCATTCACCCAAGGTGGCGAATGAGTCCCATCACACATAATGTATGGGACTAAAAATGAAAAATTCCTAGAAATTTGTGAAACCTGCATTGGGGCCAAAAAGACCTAGATGGGATTCATTCGCCCAAGGTGGTGAATGAGTCCCAAACACTAAATATGTGTCACACAAGCCAAGAAAACCTGAATTATGATTGGTTACTGATTGGTGTCAAGATTATCCTCAAAAAGATGCAATAAATAAGGCTTGTGGATGCCAAATAGGGCCAATTAAAGCATAAGAAAGAAAAAAAATTAATGAAAAGCCTAGAGGAATGTGAAAGTGTGTTACAAAACTTTACAACATGCCAAATAAGACAAGACTAATGTTAATTATGATTAAAATTATGTTTATTATGCTTAGTAAATCGATAAAACCCAAGAAAAGTGTGAAAGTGTGTTACAACACTTCACAACACTTTTGCAAGGCACCATTAAATTCCATTAGTTCATAGGGGCCCAAAACCTAATGTGAATGTGTTATCCACATTACAACACTAAATCAAGGAAACATTAATCCAAAATCCACAAGGAGGACCCAAATGAGTGCGAAAAATGTCAAAGGACCCTTTTTTCAACACCACAAAACCATATTTCATTCAACTGATGATTTTGTGGAAATTTCTTTAGCAATCTTTGTGCATGCAATAAACATAGAACGTTTTGTAGAATTTTCTTGGTGATTCTAATTTTTTCTTCCTTAATCATGTTGTTTCTTTCTACATTCAAAAGAGTAATGACCATACCTCTTACAATAATGACATTGAATGTGTGACTTGTCTTGTCTTTTCCCAGCTAAATGATTATGAGAGTGATCATGGTTATATCGTCTTCCACCTTGGTTTGCAGGATTGTTTCTACATCCTCTAAATGTGTTTCTTCCTCTACCCTATGAGTGAATCTACCTTTACTCTTCCACGACTTATTGAAGCCTGAGATGAGAATGCATTTTCTATGGAGGTGTGTGATCTATTCAACCTCTATTCATGGTTTTTCAAAGAGACGTGCAACTCATCCATTGTAATTTGAGTTAAATCCTTAGTTTCCTCTATAGCAACAACTAAAGGATCAAACTTATTAGGCAAAAATCTTGGCTTTTTTTCAACTATTCTTGTCTCTTTTATCATTTCCCCATGAGATTTTATTTGATTCACAAGCCCAACAAAATATGTAAAAAATGATTCCATAGAATTTGAATCTTTCATATTCATATTCTCAAAATCTCTTCTAAGCAACTGGAGTTTTGCAATTTTAACTTTTCCCTTACCTTGATACGCTACTTGGAGAGTATCCCATGCATCCTTTGCTTGACTGGCTGCTGCCACTCTGGAAAGAATGCTCTCATGCATGGCTTAATGAATGTAGAAAAGGGCTTTTCCATATTTCTTCCTTTGCTCTTTCAAAAGATCTTTTTCTGCCTGTGTGAGTGTGTTGAATGTTGTTGCATCGGGGGGGTCTGTATACGCTTTTTCAACAATTTCCCATACATCTTAGGATCCAAAAATTTCTTTTATGGTCAAGGACCAATACTCATAATTTTTACCACTAGATTATGTAGTCTATAGACTTGACAAAGATGCTCCAAATATGGACGCCATTAATGATTGTCAATAAACACAACAAAGATCTGGAAGAAAAACAACTTAATATTTGATTACAAAAGCCTTCAGCTCTGATAGCAAATGAAGCGAAGGGGAAGAGGGTTAGAGCAGCAAAATGAAATGCAAACAACAAACTGAAATATGCATACAACAGTGATAAAATGGCAAAATAAGATGAATATGAATACTGCCCTCAACACATACAAAATACGTAGTAGAAAATAGACAATAACAGATTACATATATCTATTAAAATCTAGAATAATTTCAGCAGAGCTTCGCTACTCTGTCTTTCTTCTTTTTTTTAACTCTTTTCTCTCTAAGTTCTTTTTATAAGCATACAAAATCAAAAATTAATTCCTGTAGAGAAGTCATTCGAACTTTCCTTACAAGCAAAATAAAAGGATTAATGTTTTTGTTTAAAATAGAGAGAATGTCAAAGTCCGATCTAAACATGCCATTTAATGAGAATATGTTCACCTTGCCCAAAATTAACCACTACCAGAGATTTATTACAAAAATCTAAATATTAGATCAACGTATGTTGCTCTGCCGGTGGTAGATTAAGCAGAAAAATATATTTCAACGACGACCGCATAAGAAATTCACGGTTCAAATGAAAAAAGGTTTCGTCTGATTGAAAATCCAGATGCGGGCAAAGGGAAGTTAGTTTTCTTTGTATAGAGTGTGGTGTGAGCCATTTGTTTTTAGAGTGTTATATAAATATTATATTGTTTGTAGTCTAAATAATTATTTTATGTTTATCTATTTAAAAATAATTTTTGATTTAAGAATATTTTTTTAATATTTTTTAAATGAGAAAAATATGATACATACTAATATTTTATTTCTACTCATGAAAATTTATAGTAAACATTGTTTTTCAATAAATAAATTAATCTTGATAAACTAAATTAATTAAATAACAATAATAGATAGATATTTTTTGGATATAGAGTTAGGTCTTATAGTTTATAATATAATAACTTTTACAATTAGTAATTACATTCTAATGTACAATGGGTGTGATAGCAATGCATAAATGAAAGTAATTTGTTTAGAGAATTAGTACAATTTATTAGAATATACTGATAATCTTTCTTTTATGGTGAAGAATGGGAATAATTTGTTAATAGTTTTAATAGAACATTTAATTTCTTTTCAATTGTCATGAATGTCATCCTCTTATTGATTTTATAACTAAAAATATGCATTATCCTTCATGCACGCTTATCATTGGTATGTGAAAGTGGGGAATATGTAAAGATTAGCAGAATAAATGCTTGTTTGGAATTATTTGATGTCTTGTTTGGAATCTCCTAAGAAATGCTTGAGGCGACTGTTAGGGATTCAACGGAAAATGTTGTGGGAAGGCTCTCAGGAGAAAAAGCGTCTTCCTCTGTTGGAATGGGATACTGTGTTGTTGTCCAAAGATTCTGGGGGCACTGGCATAAAAGATTTAAGGTTGCAAAACAGAGCTCTAGGTGCAAAGTTGTCATGGAGAATGTTCAAACGCCTAGAGGAGTTATGGAGCAGGGTTCTAAGAGCCAAATACTTAGATTCCCTTGAACCAGAAAGGATTCTTACTCTGGCCAACCCATGCAGGGGATCAGCCATTTGGAACTTCATTTTAAATTCAAGAGATGTGATTTGTGAGCACCTTTCGTGGAGGATTGGCGATGGTAAGTTTGCTGCATTCTGGGACAAATCTTGGAATGCCTATCCTGTGCTCAACGAATGTCAAGGGATAGAAGAGGCAATAATCCCTACAAAACAAGCTTATGGAGAAGCTTTGAGAGGCTATCTAAATTTATGGCAATCAAATGGAGGTTGGGATTGGGAATGGAAAAGCTTTGATTTCCTTCAAGAACTGATGAAATCAATTGTTAGGAATGAATTGGCGAAGAGGTGGGTCCTAATAACAGACTCCCCAGACTCTATCTTTTGGTGTGCATCCAAAATTGGGGATTATTCAGTCAGTTCAGGCTACAAGATAATTAAGTTTGATCTATCAGTGGAAGGGTGGCTGAAGTGGCTTTGCTGGGGTCAGTAGGTGTTGCCAAAGGCTGGTGCCTTTGTGTGGGTCACCCTCCATGGGCGTATCCTTACTGGTGATAGATTGAACAAAATTGGTGTGGTGGGGCCACACTGGTGCATTCTCTGCAGGAGAAATTTGGAAGATGCTCACCACCTCTTACTCTAGTGTGATTTTGCGCATGTAGTGTGGGTCCATTTCTGTGCAAAATTAGATTGGTATGGTCTACTCCCAAACAATTTACTAGCTTTGTTTGAATCATGGCCTAAAATGTACACAGGAGCTGCTTTGGGTGGCCTTTGGAATGAATTACCGGCTTTGATCGTCTGGCACCTGTGGAAAGAACGCAATGCTAGAATCTTCAAGGAGAAGGTCTTCTCACTGGAAATGATTCTTCATAAGATTGAAGTTGGAGTTTGTGAACATTTAAAAGGTAGTCTAAAAAAGAGGAAATACAAGTACTTCTCTGCCTGGGATAGGCGAATGCTAGTCAATTGGAAACTTCTCTCGCATCCTAGCAGTCAGCTTTGTAAGAATACGGGTTCAAGAATAAAATCAAAATGGGTCCTGCCACCAAAAGGGAGACTGAAGTTGTGCTTTGACGGTGCTTCGCAAGGTAATCTGAGACCCTCGGGCGCCAGTTTCATAATCAGAAATGACTTGGGACAAGTTGTAGCTGTGACCTCCTTAAGGTTTCCCGTTGGAACAAATAATGAAGCGGAGTGTGTGGCGTTGTTGGCGGGAGTAAAACATTGTGTTTCGAAAGGTTGGAATTCGGTTGATATTGAAGGTGATTCACAGATTGTAATTTGGGTTGTGGGTTCAAGGCAAGCTCCTAGTTGGAAACTCAAAATGTGGTATGATGCAATCAATTCTATTCTAATCAAAGTACAAGATTTCAGTTTGACTCATATCTATAGGGAATCAAATGGTGCAGTAGATCTATTGGCCAAGTATGGCATCAATCAACTGGAGCACGAGGTCTTTTCTTCAGAAGTAAATTTCTGGGCGAGCTTTGATAAGATCTTGCAGGAGGATTGCCCTCAATCTGCTAAAATTGCTTAGCAAGGTTGGTACTTTTGGATTTGGAGGTGATGGTCTAGGACCATGCTATCTTTATGTAGGTCCTGTAACATTTGCTCAGTCCTTTGGAAGGGGTAGCTCATCAGGAGAAGGTGTTTCTAGTGTTCAAGTGAGACTGCATCATGGAGTGTAAGGAAACTTGGGAAGTTCTGTAACGATGTTGTTGAAAATAATGAAGAGTGCCACCCTCTCTGGTGGTAATTTGCCCCAAAAAAAAAATTAATAATAATTTTTGATTATCAAATATTTAAGAATATTTTTTTAATATTTTTTAAATGAGAAAAATATGATACATACAAGTATTTTATTTCTACTCATGAAAATTTAAAGTAAACATTGTTTTTCAATGAATAAATTAATCTTGATAAACTAAATTAATTAAATAACAATAAGAGATAGATATTTTTTCGATATAGAGTTAGGTCTTATAGTTTATAATATAATAGCTTTTACAATTAGTAATTACATTCTAATGTACAATGGGTCTGATAGCAATGCATAAATGAAAGTAATTTGTTTAGAGAATTAGTACAATTTATTAGAATATACTGATAATCTTTCTTTTATGATGAAGAATGGGAATAATTTGTTAATAGTTTTAATAGAACATTTAATTTCTTTTCAATTGTCATGAATGTCATTCTCTTATTGATTTCATATCTGAAAATATGCATTATCCTTCATGCATGCTTATCATTGGTATGTGAAAGTGGGAAATATGTAAAGATTAGCAGAATAATGAATCATTGATAAGATAATGAATGCAAACCCTTAAAAATATTTATTCTCGATGCTATTGAATTTTCCAACAAGTACTATGGTTATATGTGTACCAATATTTCTATTTGCTAGGTAGTAGTGGCCACATAAAATTTCAATCTCACTCATGAGTTGCCTTGTTATGTAGGGCATGTCCTATAGCCCTAAAAAAAAAATTTTAAAAAAAATTTAAGCTATTATAACATGAGCAGTTAATCATTTTCTATGATGAATTTTCTTACATAATTATTGTTGTATCAATCCTAAATACTCGCATCCTAATATATTTAAGATTACCATAATATAAATTAATTTATTTGATGATTCAAAGCATGGATCTAATATTTGGTGTAATAGTTCATGAGAAAGTAGTTCAAACTTTTCATTTTGGATGTGGGTATTAATGCCTTATAGGAATTACTAACTCATTAATGTTGTAAAACTACATTTCCTTCTATCTAGGCATGAGCATTGGCCTATCATGATGAAAATTAATCCTTTCAAAGTTGTTTAAAAAATGTATAGCTAGAAAAGTCTACATGGGATAGATTTAGGTGGACAAACAATGGTAGGTTGAATCCCATGAAAGGAAGAAGAAGATTATGGAGGGGATAAATTAAGAGGAGAAGGTTGGTCTATAGTGGAAAAAAATCCATGAGAGCTATGAAGGATTATAAATGAATTTTGTGGAGGGAGATGGGATTTTTCCTAGCTATGTGTTGGAAGAAGTGAAGGAAGAAACATCTTGAGGTATCTATTTTAGTAATGTATCTTCCTACATATTGTGTACTTTCTAGAAGGGTGGTCATACCACTTAGCTATATTTTTTCAGCTATATTTATAAAATTCTTATTTGACATTTTTGATGTTGGAATATTAGGTTTATTTATTTATACTCTAATTTACTAAGATTTGTTAATTTTTCAAGGACTTGATCATAATTGGTTAAAGCATTGATTTCTCATTATGGAGATCCAACTTCAAATCTATAGAAAGACATCTAATATGGGATTCTAAGTTGTGACTCTTGGTTTTCCATAATTGACTTTTAATAGTGGTTTCTTAATAAGCAGATTTCTAAGTTGTGACTCTTGGTTTTCTATAAGTGGTTTCTAGTGTGGTTGCTTGAAACAAGTTGGTATTTGTTGTATGGTTGTTCTTACAAGATTTTTTAAGTGTGTCATGTTGATTCTCGTATGAAAAAATAATTGTAAACGATATTCAAGATATAAAAATATATTTAGCAATATACTAGATTTTTCACTAAATAAATTCATTCAACTCATATTTTTATTCACCTATACTCTAATTTACAAATATTTGATAATACACTAGTATTTTGTCTAATTCTTTGTAGATTAAATATTTATTATTATTTTAAAAATATTCACACTAATGCATCACACTATTCAATCTAATTAAACAATATAATTTATTCTAAAAATTTATCTTTGAAGGTTACTTTTAAAAATGATCTTTGAAAGCTCCTTGAAACAAGTCCATCAATTTTGGACTAATTGACATTGTTATCTAGAATTATTTATGTGAAATTTTACATCTAAGGTATATTTTAATGTAATATAAATTCCAATTTCAATAAATGTTGAGCTAATTTGCAATATATTAGAATGACTCTTATAATGGTTATTTATATAGGATCCTCTCCCTATTTAAACAACTAATATGTGGAGTACACTATTTAATTTTGCAAGCCTTTTCTATTTATTTATATAAATAAACAAAAATATTTAACAATTTTATATAATAATATGTAAATAGTTGTTAGAATTAAGAGTAACATTTACTTGATGATAAGGGTACTCTGCAGTTGTCAAATCACAATATTATTGTGATAATAACCAAGATTCAAATTCATGCTAGACAACTAAGCTCACAATTCATGTGCCTTCACTAAGTCATTGAGCTTATAAGCTATGTGTTTACACCAAACTATTAAGCTTATGAATTTGAACATGATGATAATTTCTTGAGGATTGAGGCCCCCTAGTAGTGGTCTCAGTAATAAACCCATTGGAAAGAGATATTCATGTAAATAGTCTCTTTGAGTTCCAACCAAGCTAAAAATCCAAATTTACCAAATCAAAGAAGAAAAGAAAAACAACATTTATTTAAATTCTATTGTTGAGAAACCTATAAAGGATGATCCATTGGTTGGCTCAATAAGAAGATTTCACAAATGTGTGTTGCATTAATGTGGTCAACAACATTACAACACGAGAAAAGTTTCAAAGAAATTATTTTACACTAAATATAAGTAACCAATTTACCATTTTTTTTCTCAAAAATTAAGAATAATTGAAATTAAAAACAAAATCTATTTGACAATGTAAAATTCTAATAATAATAATCATTAATATTTAATTAATTAAAAATAAGTTTCATTGAAAAATAATTATATCAAACAAATATTTATAATTAATATTATTTGCATAAAATAATAAGATATACACAAAATTGTTTGCATTTATTAATAATAATTGATATAAAAATAATTTCAAAATATTTTAATTCTTTACAAAACTGATATAAATAATTTATATTTTAAATATTCTTCAAATTTACAATATAATTATCTAGTATTCTTGACAAATACTAAGGTAAAAGAAAAAGAAAAACAATACATGCTCAAACATTGAAACATGGTTTTGAGAAAGCAAAAGATTGGTATTAGTCTGATCAATGGATTTTGTAGCATATAAATTCAATTCAAATCATTACAAGCACTCAATTGTTCTTATTATATTGATTTATGAGTATGCCATCCATGCTTATTGGTTACTTACCTCACAAAATCAAAGAGGGGGAGCCAGTCTAATAGTGCTTATCAAAGGGATAGATTTCGTAGCGTAGATTACAGCTATCCATGAAAATCTGAACGCCCACCCTACCACTGCAGCAGCTGAACATCTTTTCGATCCCCTTCGACAGACACGTCGCGCAGTCCTCTGAAGAAACATCTCTCCAGCACATATGCATACCATAGATCGTCACATTAGAAGAAAAAGGAGTTGAGCCCAAAGCAAACTTAATGGCACTCCTGGGCGCCTTAGTCAACAGATCAGCCATCAGACCCCGGGCGGCTTCATTAAAACGCGCATCAGTGTCGCTGTTGACGTTGACGAGGCCGTACCAGTAGCTACCGTCTACCTTGGACAGAAAACTGTAATTCTCGTAACGAAGGAAACAATACTCCAACTGGACTCGGGCGCCAATGGCGTTGGGGCAGTCGCGGCGGATGGAGTCAACGGCCTGCTCTGAGCAGGCGCGGCAGTCTGCCGGTGAGAGGTCACCTCTGCACTGGAGGCGTCCCTGCTCGGCTTGGAGTTCTGATAACGACTCACATTTTGCAGGCACTTGGTCTCCAGATCCAGTCACACAGCTGAAGCCTGTCTCGGCCGCTTTGTCAGCCAGGGTTTTTAAGACCTCCTTCACGTTGGCATCAAACTGGGTGCCATTGGAGTACTTGACAACATTACATGCTGTGTATATCTCGCCCACCGATGAGGATTCGATCATAACAACAGATGAATCGATACATTCTCCTACCTTTATCATATGCAAGATTGATAGCCATGCCACCAGATGTAGGGGCAATCTCGTTGGAGGTCTCGCAGAGAAAAACATATTGGGAGTTCGGTGGCTAATCGTTGACGATATGTGATTAAACACTCTGAGCTGGTCACTTTATATGAAGATGGAGTAAGAGTCGGCCATATTTTTCAACAATGAGGGCGCCTCTATAGACGACTTTGACTTTCCATGTTTCGAGAAGCTTTGGAGTACTAAATTGTAGCCAGTGATATTGCAGCTCACCCACATGGAGAAGCAAATGATGGTTGACACGGTGGTCGGGTGAGCACTTAGGTACCACAAAAATCCAAAAAGTAGGTCAACATTTGCTGCTATGCTGGTAGTGGGTTTGGCCAGAAAAAAGTGTCAACGATGAAGACAAAGAAAGAAAAAAACTAGACTAACCTATAGTGTAATTGGCTATCATTTAAGATATTGTTTCATTCATATTATACTATAGTCAAACCATCTCAGTTGTCACCCACTAATTCTATTGTCTTGGCCTCTAGCAAAAAAGAACTATAAAATATCCAAAGTATTCTACTTGCATCATCTAGAAAAGATGGAGCTAAAGTGGAAAATTATGCAAGTCATCCCCACCTATCATAAGTATCTATAGTCAAATTAAGGTTTAACATTGTGTGAATAGGAATAAATTGAATGGAGATGATAAAACGATATTCAATGGTAAATTAAGAAATCAATTCAATAAACTCTAAATTTAATGATCGAATTAGATCTATTATCAATAAAGTGTGTGCAATAATCAAAATAACGTAAACCAAATCAAACTAATCTAGCCTAGTTTACTTCACCCGAAGATGCCTATCCTTATTCCATTGTCAAAAGTATAAGAATTATGTTGTTTCGTATGATATGTGGATTGCTCATAAACATAGCATAACCTTCTTATGCAAAAGCACGATAAATTGAGTAGAGATTAGCTATTGAATCAAAGAGTTTGGATGCGAATTTGAGGAGGGATTGAATGGTAGGTATAATTTTTTCATAGTCCATGAAATTAGTTTTGAGAGCTTCTAGATTCAATTGTGTATTTTTATTTAGATCACAAAAAAATTAAAATACATAGGGATTGAATGATCAAAGGATGTTTGATTTGTAGGTTTTCAGGATATGAGATCAATGGTGTGAGATGTGAGATGAGATCAACAGATGAGGATTGATGAGAGATCAAGATGATCATGCATGGGCTTGCATGGAAAGATGAAGTGAAGTGAAGTTCCCTCACTATTTTTAGGAATGATCGCTTAATTTAGCTTGGTCTCTAAATTTAGGGTTTGGAAGAATCGATAGGACATGCTATCATTAAAAAATAAATAAAATAAATAATTTATTTAATTTTGATGGAATAAATAGCTACTTAAATAATTAACTATGAAAGATTAGAAAGAACGCATAATTTAATAAAATAATTAAATTTATTATTTAATTATGCGAATAAGAGGAATAATTAGAATTAATTAAATTAATTATTTAATTAATGGAGAGAAATGGTTTAATTTAATCAAATAATTGGAAATCAATATTTTACCTTATTTTGACTAGATCAATTCAATAAAATCTTTTACCAATCAGCCTAAGGGGCATGTATTATTTTTAACTCACTATTACTCTTTAACCCTTAAATCATTATATATGAATCATGGTGATGCTAATCATTCACTCAAACATTTCATTGACCACAACCAAGTTCTAGACCATGGATCTTGAGTAGGCATATCATTTCAATCAACCAACTAACAACATAAATTATGATTTCCAATCAAGTCAGCTTTCATCTTTAGCCATAGGGTCACTCCTACCAAAATACCAATAAATTTTCAACTTTGGGGTTGCTCCAATATTTTTTTTGGAACAAACTCTATGTTCCTTTTGACTCATTTACAATATTTAGCTACAAATTGGATCCTAAAAAACACAAAACCAAATGAAATCAAATATAATCAAATTGTATCACTTTTATGTTGGCCTATCCAAGCCCCTTATTTTTTAGGGATTGCTTCTATTATTATTATAGTGCTTTCAGTTAATCAAGTTCCAAGGTATCCAATTTCCATGTTTTATTAATAGGTTAATGACATATTTTTCTAAAATTTATTCTTAAGTATTAGATCTTCATAGGCCCTTTTATCAAAAATAAGGGTTAGAAGTTGAAGAAACCCACAGAGTCATTCAAATATTTGAATCTATGTTTTTAATTCTATTTTCTTCTTTTCATATGCCATTAAATACCTCTCATCATTTTTACTTCCCTTAATTAGTCTACATTTTTTTTTTACTGTAGAGTGACTATTTTTAACTTCTTTGCACTAATACCTACATAAATTATATCAATACCAAAATCCAACCAATGAAGATCAATATCTCTTCTATTTGGTATCCATGTATCCTTTTCATTTGATGATTTGTCTTACTATATTGTTTCCTTTAGAAAACTTCCTCTTTTAGCTAGTCATAAGCCTAATAATAATAAAATTTCCATAATTTTATTACATTTTTGTGTCAATTTCATCCTCTTTCTTATGTGTTGGATATGTGCTAGGTGTTTATCCTTTTTTCTAGACAATTTTATTCCATGTCCTTGTTTTTCCCCTTTTCAATATTTTTGTAGGCATTTGTATCCTCCCTTATGTTTTTCTTTAACTTTTGACCTCATCTTATGCCTTAAGCCTTCATTTGGTTTTCCCCTTATTGTTGAGCCTTTTATCCATTGTTTAAGCCCCAATTCACCATCGATATCATTTTTTTATATGTGGAAACCATATTTTTCTTCATAAAACATCACTAAATGGATAAGTCACCCATGAGTAAAACTATCCCTAGATGGCCACCCTTTATTCCAAAGTCCCCTAGAAACTTAAACTTGATTTTTAATTCACATACTACCCATAATTTAACACTAAACAGGTCATCCAAGTATTTTAACCCTCTTTAAAATGATTTGGATGGAAGCTAATTAATATTAAGATCTATCCACCTTTTAAGTTCCTTTCCTTGAAATCCTCTAGAAAGTTTAATGGCCACATTCGCCTCATCATTTTAACATATAAAAAATGAATCTCCTATAGCATTTTAAAAAAATGTAGATAGAATTATATTTATTCCCAAATTCTCAAATATTTTTTTATCTTTCACATGTATATTGCTATAACCAATTTCTTTGTATTTGAGCTAGGTGAGCATTTATGTTACTATACTCTCTTTTTTAGATAAAAGGCAAGAAGCTAGCATTTATGTTACTATACTCTTTTTTTTAGATAAAAGGCAAGAAGCCTTAATATTATATATATAGAGAGTAAAAGTTCAAGATTACATGTATGTAGTGAAAACCTTATGGGCGGGTGCAAAAAGATGGGTAGCCAATTTGTGGCCAATTTACTTTTCCATCCTGAAATAGTGAAAATGCGAGTGTGTTATAGTAAAATGCACTCGTGTTATGGCTTGGTAATGACAAATCCTTGGATCAATCATTACCAAGCCATAACGCGAGTGCATTATAGCGTGCTCACATTATGGTTTAAATTTCAAAAAACATGTGCATTTTGAGTTCAAAAAATGTGCATTTTTTGAAATTAAAAAAAAAATCCAAAATACGAGCGCGTTATAATGCACTTGCGTTTTGGTCTACATTGAATTTTTTTTCTTCTCTTTTTCTTGTCTCTTTCTTCTTGTTATCTTTCAGGGAAACTATATACATGAAATAAATATTTGTTATATTTCATGTATATAGTTTTAGGATGATTGAGAGTCGTTTCAGATCTCTAGGAGTTATAATGTAAATTCTAGTTTTTGGAAGATCTCAAAAAATTTAGACTTAGTCAAATTTCAGTAATCAGCATGTCAATTTTCAATAATCAAGAGGTCAAATTTCAGTAATCAGCAAGTTGTATCATCTTTCTCTCTCTATCTCACTCATTTTGTATCCCTTATGCTCTAGACCTCTCTCTCACACTCTCTCCTTCCCTCTATACTTCTATCTATCTAACCTCTCTCTCCCCCTCCATCCCTCCCTCCTTTCCTCCTTCCCTCTCTAATTTTCTCTCCCCCCCCTCTCTCTATTCCTTTCTCCCACCCACCTTCCTCTACTTCCTCTATCTAACCTATCCCTCTCTACCTTTCTCTCCTTCCCTCCTCTCTCTCTCTCTTCCCTTCTCAACCACCTGCCTCTCTGCCTCCTAACTTTATTCCTCTCGCCTCTATCACTTCTCTCCTCTCTCTCAATTTCTCCCTTCCCCTTCCCTCTCTCTAATTCTCTTTATCACACTTCTCTCTCCCTCTATCTCTCCCTCCTCCCCTCTCTACTTCTCTCTATCTCTCTCCCTCCATCCTCCCCCCTCTCTATCTCTCCTTCCCTATATACTTATCTCTATCTCTCTCCATCACTACCTCTCCCTCCCTCATTCCCTCTCACTCTCCCTCCCTCTCTCCCTCTCTCTTAATCTCCCAACCTTCCTCTCCCTCCCTCTCTCCCTCTCTCTTAATCTCCCAACCTTCCTCCTTCCCTTTGTGTTTCTTTCTCTCACACACTCTCTCCCTCCCCCATATATCTCTCAAGTTGGTTTAGAATTTAGGGTTTAGGGTTTAGTGTCTAGTATTTATGGTTTACGATTTATTTTTTATGGCTTAGGCTTTAGGTCCAACCCCCTCTCTATCCCCCTCTCTCAGGTCTATCCCTCCTATCCCTCCCATCCCCTCTCTCTGGCTATATCTCTCCTCTCTCTATCTCTCTCTCTCAGTGTCTCCCACTCCCTCCTACCTCTCTCTCTCGGGTCTCTCACCTAGCTCCTCTCTCTCTCTCTCTCTCTCTCTCTCTCTCTCTCTCTCTCTCTCTCTCTCTCCCTCCTAAACTCCTCTCTCTCTCTCTCTCTCTCTCTCTCTCTCCTCTCTCTCTCTCTCTCTCTCTCTCTCTTTCTCTCTCTCTCTCTCTCTCTCTCCTCTCTCTCTCTCTCTCTCTCTCTCTCTCTCCCCACCCCTTACCCTCCTCAGAGTATCTCCTCCCACCTAACTATAGAACACACACACTCTTTGTCTCTCTCGAAGGTCTCTCCTACACCCCCCCCCTCTCTCTCTCTCTCTCTCTCTCTCTCTCTCTCTCCTCTCTCTCTCTCTCTCTCTCTCTCTCTCTCTCTCTCTCTCTCTCTCTCTCACCCCCTCTCCCTCTCTCAAGTCTCTCCCTCCCACCCTAACTAGAGAATCTCTCTCTTTCTCTCAACCCCTATATCTTAGGTCTCTCTCTGCCACCCCTTATCCCTCTCCCAACCCCCCTCCCTCTCTCAAGTCTCTCCCTCCCACCCTAACTAGAGAATACTCTCTCTCTCTTAGGTCTCTCTCCTTCCCACCCTAACTAGAGAACTCTCTCTTTCCCCCTCCTTCTATCTCCCTCTTTGACTCTCCCTCTCTCACCCTCTCCCTCTCTCTCGGGTCTATCCCTCCCACCCCCTCCCTCTCTCTCAAGTTTGTCCCTCCTAACCCTTCCCATTCTCTCAAGTCTCTCCCTCCTAACCCCCATCTCTCTCTCTCTCTCTCAAGTCTCTCCCTCCCACCCCTCCCCCTCTCTCAGTTTCTCCTCACCCCAATTAGAGAACATACTCTCTCTCATACTCTCTCCCTCCCCTCTCTCTCTCTCTCTCTCTCTCTCTCTCTCTCTCTCTCTCTCTCTCTCTCTCTCTCTCTCTCTCTCTCTCTCTCTCTCTCTCTCTCTCTCTCTCTCCATCTCTATCTCACTATCTATCTCTGTCTCTATCTCACTATCTATCTCTCTCTCCTGTCTCTCTCTCTCTCTCTCTCTCTCTCTCTCTCTCTCTCTCTCTCTCTCTCTCTCTCTCTCTCTCTCTCTCTCTCTCTCTCTCTCTCTCTCTCTCTCTCTCCCTCCCTCTGCCTCTCCCTCTCCCTCTCCCCCTCTCTCCCCATCTCTACCTCTCTTTCAACTCTAGATCCTTCCCACCCCCTCCCCCTCTCTCAAGTCTATCCCTCCCACCCCAAGTAGATAACTTTCTCTCTCTCTCAAGTCTCTCCCTCACATCCATCCCCCTCTTCTCAAGTCTCCCTCCCACCCTAACTAGAGAACACACACACACACTATCTCTCTCTCTTCCCACTCCCTCTCTCGGGTCTCCTCCCACCTAACTAGAACTCCTCCTCTTTCCCCCCTCTCTCTCAAGTCTCTCGCTCCTAACCCTTCTCCCTCTCTAAAGTCTCTCTCACTCACTCACTCACTCCTATCTCTCTCCCCTCTATCCTCTATCCTCTATCTCTCTTCCACTTCCTCACACACACTCTCTCTCTCTCTCAAGTATCTCCCTCCTACTCCCTATCCCTCTCACAAGTCTCTCTCTCTCATCTACCCTTAACCCTCTACCCTCGACCCTCTATCTCTCTCCCACTCCCTCCCTCTCTTTCTCTCTTCAATTATCTACCTCCTACCCCCTCTCCCTCTCTCAAGTCTCTCTCTCACTCACTCACTCCTTCTATCTCTCTCCACTCTACCCTTAACCCTTTACCCTCTACCCTCTACCCTAGCTTGCCAATTTGGTGAAATTGGCAATGTAGTGACCTATTTGAAAAAATGGGTCCAAGAAATGGGGTCTCCCAATGGTGTAAATCATCGAGAGACCCCATTTCTCAGACCCATTTTTAAAATAAAATAGTAGTTTAAAAAATTAGTGTAACTATCCCCAATTTCACATCTAAGGTCAGTATTTCTTGATTTCAGAAAAAAAGTGGCCACTTAAGCCCCCTTTTTTGGAACCATCTTTTTGCAGTTACCCTTATACAAGATATAGAGTTAAAAAATGTCATCGTTTACATTTTCATACTTGATTTGGGAATGGTTAACATTAAAATGGACTTAATGTTGCCTTGATCTAGTGTTGTAATGTGTTTTACACATTCACATTGGATTCAAGGCCCTTTTAATCTAAATTGACCTAATTTTGCCTTAATTTAATGTTGTAAAGTGTTTTTATTCACACTTTCACATTGATTTTTGGGACCTCTTGCATTTATGATCTTCTTATCATCATGAATAGGCCTCTAAGACCATATATTATGCATCTTGAGGCTTATTTCAACCGAAATCCCAACATAATCAACAAATACACTTAATTTCTCAACTCCTTAACATTTCCTCCACCTGAAAAAGCTTGGTGGGACCCATATGCCACCTTACGTGTATAAGTCCCATCCATATGGGTTCTATATTCCACAAGTGGTATATGATTCCCATTTGGCCCCTTTTTAGGGTTTTGAGTGGGAAATCAGGGTTTTAAGTTCAAATTTCATGAATGTTAGCCTCTAGGATCTAATAAATGGTAAGTTGGATGATTTCCTATATAAAAAAGGTCTCAAATCATTATTTCACTGAGCCTTCATGATATCAACATAAGCTATCAAGAGTTAAGCATTCCAAAACTTCACAAGAGCATCAAGAGAGTTTACAAGAGCATTTCTAAGGCATTCAAGGGCATAATTCTTCATAATTTGTTGCAGCAATTCAAGATCCATAATCATTTCAAGATCATCAAGCCTCAAGCATGTTGTTGAGCTAGTCTTGTGATGTAGCATTGAAGATCCATTTGCAAGCATTGTTTCATATCCATATTCAAGATCAAGATCTACATTCTACAAGGCCACTTCATGTTAGATTGTTGATTTAAATCTCAAGACATCATTCAAGGTATCATTGTTCATGTTTCATATTCATGTTTTATGTTCTTATTTCATTGTTTCATCACAAGATTTAATTACCTAAGTGGGGTTTGACCAAGGAAAACCCCTATTTCCTAACAAATCAACAAGTTCCTCTCTCTCTTCATGTGTGATTGTATATCTAGGTGTCTTGGATATTGAAGGATCTTTGAAGATTAAGTTACAAGGTTGAGAAAAGTTGTCAAGTTGTCACAAAGTTTCTTTCTTCATGGAAATACCTATAGGTTACAAATTAGGGTTTTAGATCTAGAAATGAAGTGTGGAAAGAAGAGTGGAGATATGAGTGAAAATTTAGGCCTTAAGCCTTCGTAAAAGTAGAGTGGGACTGATATTCCCCTTGTGGCATATGAGTCCCAGTATAGTTCTTTTTCTAAATTTCAGGAGAACCAAATTATACACTAATAGATTCCAGTTTTGGCAGAGAAACCCTAGTTTGGGACTAAATCACCCAGACTGGTGTATGAGTCCCATTTGGAATAAAACAACAATTTTTTAGGGTTTTTCAACTTTTTTTGACCTAATCATTCTTCTAGGTGCACCTCTATTCATTCTCAATTTGTTATTTTGTCTTTTAGTTTCATTTCCTAGGTCATTTAGTTAGGTTTTACATGGTACTTTGCATGTTACATTCATTTATTTCCTTTCCAAGCCCTAGCTTGGTGGTGAACCCCTCTTTAGTCTCTAATCATACCCTAGGACACCCTATTGTAGATCTCATTCCCTCATTCCATCCTTGGATTGAGATCTCTAGGGCATCCTTGAATGATATTTGGAGAAAAGTGTTGATCTATCTCCCAAACGTAGAGTAACATTTTTCAAAAAATCATTTTGGTGAACCTACATTTAGAACATCTTAATTCTAATTTGGAGTGCATCATATTCCTAGATTTAGTTTGCATTAATTTTGCATCAGAGTTTCCATTAGTTAATGGGAATTCTAGGGTTTCTAACTTTTGCATTAGTGAAAGTGCATATAGGTTGCATTTTTTCATCTTGCATCATTAAATATCATCTGAAATTTGCATTTGAACTTAGTACAAATATCATACAAACCATAAAACATAAAATTTACATATAATTTGTTGAAAACGGTGCAAAAACCATAATCTAGGACTCATACACCCCTCTAGGTGATTTAGTCCTAGTATAGGTCATTTTGCCTACTTTTTGGGATTTTTGTGTTGTGCATTTTTCAACATTTGAACCCCTAAAATACTTTGACTAGGACTCATACGCCCCTCTGGGTGAATTAGTCCCAGATCATCCCTAAAACTACCTTTTACAGCATTGAAAACCTTGTTTCAACACTTCTATTTTCTGCCATTAGTTATTTGTTTCAATTGGCTAAGTTTCTGTTACTACATTTCACTAGATCTAGCTTAAATTGGTTCATTTCATGCATTGCTTAATTCCAAATTTCCATCTACAACATTTCATTTTTAGATTATTGCATAGTGTAGTCAATAAATTACAATGTTTGAAATTTGCAAATTGCATTTACACATTTCATTCTAGGTCTTTACATTGCATTTTAAGTCTCTTTTCATTCTAAGTTTGCATAGATTACTTTTCACAAATATTGGCATCTATATTTTTGAAGTTTGCAAAGAAAAAGTTAATCACTAAGCATGTTAGTCATTCTTTCAACACATTTCCTAGTTATGAGAGTTTCTTAGTGCAAGAGAATGAAAATCTTGATGCTTTCCTTAAACCTACACCCCCTCTTATATATCCTATTTTTGGGAATGATGTTATAAAAGAGGATACAAGCATAGATAACCATGTCGATCATAATTTTTCTTCTCTCGATACCTCTCCTGTTAATGATGAAGGTATCTTGGTGAAAGAATATGCAATTATTGAGAATCATGAAAGTCTTGATTTTCCTTCTCCTCCTCCGCTTTGGGAAGATATTATGGCACAAGAGAATGAAATCATAGACACATTTCTAAACATCATAGATAAACATGACAATCACATTTGTTCTTTTCCTAGAATCTTTATTAGTTGTAAAGAAGATATTTTTGTGTTAAAAGATCAAACCAATGAGATTCATGAGAATATTATGTGTCTCTCTTCTCCTAAGAAAAAAATTATCGAACAAGACAATGACATCATTGATGAACAAGAAAATCCAACCATTGGTAACTCCCTTACTTGCGATGAAGTCATTTTAGAAGAACCACCCTTTGAATGTCATGAACATATAGCTTGTATTTCTCCTACACACTCTCCTCCTAAGGAGGATATCATGGTGTAAGAAAATGATAACATTGAAAATAGTGATATAGTTTCCTTAGATGAGGATGATGAAGTAACATCAGACTCTCCTTCATTAAGGGACATTAATATTATTCAACCTCAACTCATCCTTTACCCGCCTTCACACAAACCTCCAACTCAAAACAAACTAGAACTTATCCTTTACCTACCTAAGAGTAATGTTTCACAACAATATAATTACAACATTTTTGTTCATACATATAACACTAAAAGTAATCTACAACCAAGACAAATACCTTCAACATCCCTCCCACTACCTAACCCTATCTTACTAGTTCCTCCTTGTTTTCCTTCACAAAGTCGAAGGAGTATGATCTTGTCAAACAA
Source organism: Sequoia sempervirens (assembly GCA_007258455.2). Taxonomy (NCBI): domain Eukaryota; kingdom Viridiplantae; phylum Streptophyta; class Pinopsida; order Cupressales; family Cupressaceae; genus Sequoia; species Sequoia sempervirens. The sequence continues at coordinate 1,232,634,580 of VDFB02271358.1, forward strand.
CTAAAGAATACACCTACTAAAATATCATTATGGGACTTTATTCAAGCATCCCCTCATTATCATAACATGATTCAAAGTGCCTTACAACAAGTTCCTAACCCTCCTAATGTGCAACCAAATGACAACGGCCATGATTTAGGAAATGAATGTTTACATTGTTTTCCACCAATGTGAGCTCCCTCATCTAGAAGTGCAAAAATAAAATAATTATTTCATGGTAATCATTTGCTACATGGGAAGAGTCATAAATTGAACCCGTTTTGACAAGGGCTATGCCCTTAATGTGTGTAGTGTGAACCTTTTGGATAGGCTTGGCATGGATAAATAAAAAATTCAACCTGATTCTTTATCTATTCATGGATTCGATAATGTAGGAAAACAACCACTTGGTGTGATCACTTTTCCTATTATAGTTGGAAAGGTCACATTAGAGACACTGATCCATGTTATGCCTCACGATATTTCATATATTATTCTTTTAGGAAGACCATGGATTCATGCAATGAATGGGGTGCCTTCTACTCTTCATCGTATAATGAAGTATGTCTACAACAACAAAGTGTACATACTCAAAGCTAATCCTGAACCAAACAATTGTTTAAACATTGAGAAAAACAAGGAAAATACTTTGAAAATATTGACACCAACTACACAAGTAGAATGCATGCAAGAGAAAGACAAAGAAAAATATATTGAGGAAGTCACAAAGCTATTAGAAGATGATTGGGATTCCTTATATTTCACATCATTCGTGGGAAAATACAAGATCATAGACAAAGACTCTAAAAAGGGAAAATAAAAAGTGGTAATTTCAACAAAAGAATCAGAAGAACCTTTGAAAGCATCCACTTCAACCACTTTAGAAGATGATGCAAGCTACACAACAAACTTTGATGAGATAGACTACCAACAACCACCGAATCCAAAAGAAATGAAAAATATTTATGGAAAAGGTTATGAACTTATGAAATAACTAGGATGTAGTGGAAAAGGATGTGGTGCTAGAGAACAAGGTATCTATGTCCCTATAGAGCCTAACACACAAGAAAAGACTAGCGGTCTTGGTTATTGTCCTTTGAAAGAAACAAGCAAGCCTTCACTCAATATCAACACTCTTAAAAAAGATTCTTCTAAGCCAACTTTAACATTAGTGCATCCTGAACTGATAAACACTATTGGTCTCAATTTTTTTCCTTTGAAAGAAACAAAACAAACAAAAATTTCTTTGCTTAATGTCAATGTCTTCATGCAAAACACTAATGGTTGGAGTTTGTTAGAATTTACACCTTCCTTTAAAGAACAGTACAAAATCTCACAATCTAAAGAGTCTTGGGTAAGTATGACACCTAATACTAAGAAAGAGACATCTATGTTGCAAAAAAAAGGAACATCTTCTATTATTGATCAAGAGAGTATCTTGCCGAGACTCATCCAAGATCGTTTGATATCCCTTCCTTCAAGAACATGAAATAAATTTTATTACAAGAGTTCATTTTGTGCATATAATAGAGTTCATGGTCATTTTTCTAATGAATGTAAGGCTTTAAGTGATAAAATTCAACATCTTAAGGAGTGTGGTGCTCTTCCTTTTGTTGAAGCACCTAGATCCTCTAATTGATACTGATTTTCATGTTCCTCATCAATCATCTTGGCTCATCCTTGTCCTGCACTAAGTGGGGGCAAGGGTTTAAGTAGCCTTTTCCTCATATGTCACTTGTCATTGTCTCTTTTGGCTAGATGACTACCTTTCATGTACATATAAGAGAAATATTGGGATGTGGACAACATGCCTTAAGTTGGCTCACATGTGATGTACGGAGTTATACATTTTGGGGGAAACCCCTTCCCTTTTCATGACGTAGCTCATTGGAAACATATGACTTGGCATAGGGCTTTCCAAATAAGCTCTCATGTATTCTTCTACTTTAAAGAAATTTCTCTCAGTAATGGTGTTAGCAACTACTTTAAAGTGGGTGCATACATCAACACTCATGTTTCACTATGTGATTTTTTTTATTTTTGCAATGTGTCCTCTTCTTGACGGTGTCACTGGGTTTGATTTCCTCCGAGAGTGTGATATTTATCTTATTTGTCCTCTCTCGGAGACATTAGGCATGATGTTCCCTAAGAAGAGACCTTACATAAACTAAGAAAAATCCCTTTGAATGCACTTGAATAAGAAAATTGTGTGCTCTCACTTTCACTTCTAGGGTTTTGCAACCTAAAAGGAAAGGGGACAATTTATTATACTATTTACTCAAGAACAAACCCTTGAGATTTCAATGAAAAGGAGATTGAAATCTAACAAAGGGGGGGTTCTAGGGAAATGATATCAGCAAATGAGGGTTCACCACCAAGTGTAAACTTGGAAAATACTAAATGTTTGAAAACACAATGTGATATGAAAACTAATGCTAAATGACCTAAGAATGCAAGTAAAATGTAACAAAAAGTTGTGAAACTGGAACTATGCACCTGGGAAACTGAAGAAGGTAGAATGTAGGTCTGGATCACTAAAAATTTTGATGTTGAAGCTGATTGGGACTCATACGCTAGGATGGGCGAATCAGTACAGTTTCTTGAAAAATGTGTAAGAGCAAGTTTCAACCAAAAGGGTACTTAGATCTACAAAAATATTGTTTAGGCTTGTACAGTGGGACTCATTCACCAATAGTGGTGAATTAGTCCACTTATGGATTTCTAGAAATTCAAAACTAGATTTTGTAGCTCTCGGTCTGCTTTGATCTTCCCGACTGGTTTCAGGATCCAAAATTGCAAAATTTGACCTATACAAGCTTCTCCAAGGGTTGATGACAACTTTGACGACTTTGAATTTTATTTGACAACTTGATTACAACTTTTCCAATCTTTCTCTTTGATAAATCTGCAACCTAGACCTTCAAATCACATGCAAAGAGAGGGGAAAATGTTGTGGGGGTTAGTGAATAGGGGTTTTCCTTGGTCAAACCCCTTGTTGGTAATTAAACCCTTGAAATGAAATGAATTAGAATAGAGAATGATGAATGAAAAAATAATGATTTTGCAACTCACCAAACCCTTGTAACAGAATGCTGCAAACATGTAAGTGATGGCTCCAATGGATGTAGACTTTAAATCTTGCTTGATGTTGATGCAATGCTTGCTTGAAACATAAATCCTACATCATAATTGTTAGCTCTAAAACAACATGATGCATACAATCCTTGACATGATGAATGAAACTTGAAGAAAACTCTTGAATTCTTGATAATCTACCCTTGAAATTCCTTGAATGCTCTTACGAATGCTCAAATGCTCTTGTGAACTATATGCATGAATGTTTGATTGCTTGATTAGGTAGGATGAAATGAGAGAAAGAACCTTGTATTTATACTCAATTATGTTGGCAAGAGACACTGCATAATTCATCTGATGTTTTCATTGATGGGAACTCTAGTCAGTAATCCCATCCACAGCTCGGTATTTTCTTATACTGGAAGTTAGATTGAAGATATGTGTTAACTGTCAAAGCTAAAACAGGGCATCCGACAGAGCTGTGTACATTGACTCATATGTAATTTTCCTATTATCATTTTGTGTTGTGGATCTTAGGGAAGGTCTTTTGATGTATGAACTATCTTATCTTTGAATCATAGACCCTTGTATTGATTGGTGCGCAAGTTAGAAGATCCAGTTTATTGATTTTTAGTCTAACAATGCAGAAATGTTGACTAGATGAGTATAGCATGTTGCGATCTTCGAGGCATAATTTTGTAAGGTGTTTCATGTTCGAATATGTTGTTTTGGGTCCTTACTATGTTGCGGCTGACATTGTTTGGTTTGCATTGATAATTGTTTATGGATTGAGCTGATAGTTTGTACATGTTTCATATTTTTTCAAAGTCAACATGTAGTTGTTCTAATCTCTAGTTGTGGATATATATAATCAATTATTCATATCATTTTGTGATGTGATGTGATATGATGCAAGTTAGAAGGATTATAGATCGATTGTGTATAGTTTCACTTGAGCAGAACAAAGATTGGTGATTCAAATTTAAGTAGATAAAGTTTCAAGAGTTGAATCAGACAGAATGCGAAGAATACGATCAATGTGCTATCTCATAGTTCATCCACTCTAGTTGTCTATCTATGAATGTAAGATAGTGAGTCTTGTTTTGGGAAATAATCCTTTTGTATTTGACTAGTGAGCTCTAGGCAGTGTGTTTGAATGCATGTGCAGTCCCCATTTGTAAACACTTATTTTGAGTATACTCATATTATGGATTAGCCTCCACCGTGGTTTTTCCCCTAATAGAGTTTCCACGTAAAAAATATTGGTGTTATGTGTGTTTTTGATGTGGTGATTGTTTATGATTTCATGTTTAATTATCAGATCTGAGAATAAGTTTAATATTTATAGTTTCTAAGACAACTAATTCACCCCCCCTCTTAGTTGTATGTCCTTGTGTTGTCAAAAATTGGTATCAAATCCTAGTTCCTCGAAAGAAGTTTAATAGCTTGGGGAAGATCCAGGAAGGTGATTCAATGGATTCCAACAGTCTTCAACAACTTTTGGTTGCACTAGATGATCTTGATTAATCCAAATCTAAAGTCTAGGAATTGCAAGCAAGTCTCATGAATACTGAGAAATTCATTCAATCATTGAAAGCTCAAATCAATAAGTCCAGGGAAAAGAGAAAGGATATATGTGATCAGCTCAAGAAGAAAGAAAGTAAAAGCATGGAAGATGAACACCTAAGTCAAGCCTTGAAGGAAAAGACAAAAGAATGTGAAAATCTCACCATAGATAATGTTGTCCTAAAGCATGAGATGGAATCTATTGTGATGAGGATGATCAAGGAGATTGAAGAGAGAAAGAAGAATGATGAGAATCTTACTCAGTCCTTGAAAGAAAGATTGGTGCAAGAGCACCTAGGCTAACCTCCATAGTTTAAGACATTTTGGCTTGTATCTGACATTAGCCAAGTCAAAGTAGTGTGTATTTGTTTTGGACCTTAGAAGGTCATTGTTGTAGTTGGCTGAATTAGTCATTAGGACTAAGATTCACCAAAGTTTACTCATCATTGATAGTTTAGCTTTAATTAGCCTTAGTAGCTTAAAATGGGATTGGAGTCTTAAATATGTTCTAAACACATCTATGTTGTTAGAAGATGCCAAGAGGCAGTTAAGGGAGTTGGATGCTCGGAATCAAGGAGTTAGAGGTCCTAGGAGTTAGGAAGAGGACATAATGATAAGTTGCAAAAAGTTGTTACAAAGTTGCATGACAACATTTGTCATGTTGCATGCAACTCGGTTAACTTAGATCCCCTAAAAGGTAGGAGTGTGGGATCGACCAACATCCCTAAAAACATGGCAAAAGGCATCTATGAAAGGTGTGGCTCGAATGCAAGATGTGAGAGTTGTGGTAATGAAGTTTTTGGTTTTTGGAATAGAAGAAAAGTCTACAAATTCTATGTTTTCTGAATGTTTTGAAGTGGCAGTGATACATAGTGGATTGAATGTATTGATCTAATATTGGATTTGTCTTCATAGAGTAGTCTTAAGTGTTTTTCATTCTGTAATCAAATTGTTTTGAGTTAATCTAGTGTGTTGAATTCATAAGTTAAGGTTTTAGAGGGTTTTTTTGTTCTGTTCAGACCAGTCAAACTTTTCATGGCTCCCCCATAAAATCTAGCCACGGGGTCTTCCTGGGATTAGATGGATATGATAGGGGAGCCAATGATCTGTAAATACTTAGCAGTAGGAGTCATGAAGAGTTGAGCATTTGCATTTAAAACCAAACCCTAGGCGAGTTCCAAATACCCGGTTAGAGGTTTGGCAGTGAAGAGTTGAAGAGAATAGGCAAGGAAAAGAGGTACCGTACGGAACAAGTACAGTTCCAGGTGGGGCAGAGCCATATCTTAGTATGCTAGAAGGATTGAGGTTTCTACAAATCCATTTGAAATAGATTTGAATGAGAAATCAAGGAAACCCTAGTAATTAGGCCTTTTAGCCCTATTTGCCCTAGGTTATAGGAAACCAGTGTACGGAGGAGTCAAGGGTCTAAAACCCTGTGAAACTTTTAAAGGCTCAAAAAGGGTATTTGAAAGTGAAGTTTTTTTCCTAGGTTGTTTGGAAAGTTTGAGCAAGAAAAGCAAAAAGGACACTGTCAAGGGCTACAAGGAATTAGGCCTTCTCAAGGAAAATTCTTGAAATTGGTAAGAGTAAAGATTGAAGACCATCCAATATGGATCTAATTGGATGTGAAAGGCATGTTTCCAGTATCTCTGACACCCCTGCAAGCATTTCAAGGTGTTGTGTGATGTTGGCACTTAGAGTCTCCTAAGTGTAGGAGAAAGTTGTTAATTCAAATTGGTGTTAGTCCTCCAAGGTGAAGCACAAAGTTGAGAAACTCTTGGAGAGGAGTTGAAACAGAGCTTAGTTAATGACCTAAGCCTAACCAGAACCTAGAAGCTATCAGGTTCCTAGATGAAGACAGGGAAAATTCTTCCTAGCTAGCTGTGCAAGCAAACCAAGGAACACTGACACCATATTGGTATCAGAGCCATTGTTTGATCAGGCTTGTGATTGATGTTGCAACCCACTGAATCAGTAGGAGAGAATACACCAGAGGAAGAAAGAACCATGGTGACTAATGTTGAGTTAGCCAAGAAGGTAGAATAGAAAGAGGAGGATAACCGGCTGCTAAGAGAAAGGTTGTCCTGAATGGAGAAGCTCTTGGATGAAGTCCAAGAAAAGGCAGAAAAAGTAAAGGATAAGATAGAACTAAAGGAAGAGCAGGAAGCAAAGGAAAAAGAATTAGACTTGGAGGAGGAAGCTCCAAAACCTGACCCTGTCCTTGCTGAAGAACCCTTCTTGAAGGCACTGCTGGCCTTAAGTGGCAAAGCTTTGGAAGGAGTGCCACTATTTAGTGGACAAATGGATCCTGATTCAGTCATGGACTAGATTGAAAGCATAGAGAATCACTTTGAATGTGATGGTATAACAGAGGCCCAAAAATTTAAGGTGGCCAAGTCAAGGTTGAGAGGTTTAGCTCTCACATGGTGGAAGTTTGTGCAAGGTGAAAGAGAGAAAGAAGGAAAGGGTCCTATAGTTACATGGAGAGGCATGGTAACCAAGATCAAGCAGACCTACTTACCTGATGACTATGAAGTCTAGTTGCATAGGAGGAGACATAACCTTAGACAAAAAGATATGGATGTCCAAACATACACCGAGGAGTTCCAAAAGTTGTGCCTCAGATCAAAGGTGGTTGAAGATGAAAGCATCAAGCTAGCAAGGTATTTGAATGGACTCAAGTGGTCTATTCAAGAAGAAATGAGCCTAGTAAACTTCAAAACCATCTGCCAATGTTATCAAATGGCCTTAAAGATAGAGGAGAAAGGAAAAAAGAAGCAAGAGAAAACCTCCAAGAGTAGAGTTAAAGGAAAAGACAGTAGAGGACAAAGAGGTGGCTATGGTGGAAGAAGTTCAGAATCAAGGACTCAAAGAGAAGTCAAGTACTCTGAGCAGCAAGAAGGAAGCTCTAGTAGAGGTGGTAGAGGAAGAGGCTCTAGTTCTAGAGGAAGAAGTGGTGGACAAGGAAGAGGTAGCTACTTTACCAATATGAAGTGTTACCACTGCAATCAAATGGGACACCCGGCCTATAGATGTACAGAGAAAGGTAGTACTTCTCATGGAGGAGAAAAGAGAACTAATCTAGTTCATGATGAGACAACTGCAGCAGAGAAACATTCTGAAGTACCATTGAATTCTGAGGAAGGTGAGAACCTCATGATGAGGAGAACTTTGATCAAAGAGCCGGTTAAAGAAGAACCAAGCCAAAGGAGGTCCCTAATTAGGATAAAGTGTAAGATGATGGGAAAGGTATGTAGAGTCATCATTGACTCAGGGTCTACTGACAATATTGTGTCAGAGGAGACAGTCAGCAAGCTGAAGTTGACAAGGATACCCCACACCAATCCTTACAAGGTCACATGGCTCAATAAAGGCCAACATGTCTTGGTAAATGAACAAGCATGGGTGGAGTTCTCAATTGGTAGGTACAAGAACAAAGTCTTGTGTGATGTGTTACCTATGGATGCATGTCACTTGCTCCTAGGTAGACCATGGAAATTTTATTGCCAAGCTATGCATGATGGAGTGAAGAACTATTATACTTTCAAGAAGGATAAGGTAACATTTAAAATTCAGTCATTGTTAGAAGATACAGAGGTGCAGACAGCAGGTCCTAAATTGCTCATGGTTGGTGAAAAAGAGTTCTTAGAAGCCTTGGAAGAAGGAGAAGGAGTTGGCTATGCAGAAATGTTGAGGCCAAGAGAGGTAAGTAATGAGAAAGTAGTTGAGAAGCCAGAGTTACCTAAGGAAATACAGAAAATGTTGCAGAACTATGAAGGCATTGTGAGTAGTGGACAACCAGCAGCATTACCCCCTAAAAGAGCCATAAGTCATAGGATAGACTTGATACCAGGGGCTACCCTACCAAATAAGGCAGCCTACAAGATGAATCCTCAAAAAAATGAGGAAATAGCTAGGCAAATACAAGAACTCCTAAACCAAGGTCTCATTAGGAAGAGTATCAGTTCATGTACAGTACCCACTGTCTTAGCACCTAAAAAGGGAGGAGAATGGAGGCTTTGTACTGATTCTAGGGCCATAAATAAGATAACCATTAGGTATAGGTTCCCTATCCCTAGGATTAAAGATCTCATGGATTGTCTAGGTGAAGCTAGGTACTACACCAAGATAGACTTAAAGAGTGGCTATCACCAAATTAGAATACATGAGGGAGATGAGTGGAAAACAACTTTCAAAACTAATGAGGGTTTATATGAGTGGCTGGTTATGCCATTTGGGTTGTCTAATGCCCCCTCCACATTCATGAGACTCATGAATGAAATCCTCAAAGACTACATTGGAAAATTTGTAGTAGTGTATCTTGATGATATACTGATTTATAGCAAAACAAGAGAAGAGCACCTCCAACAGATAGAGCTGATTTTCAAGAAGTTGCAGGAGGAGAAATTGATGATCAATTTAGAAAAATGTGAATTCATCAAGACAGAGCTGGTGTACCTCGGATTTGTACTATCACATGGTAACTTGAAGATGGATAGTAGCAAGGTGGAAGCCATCCTAAATTGGCCTACTCCAAAGACAACAACAGAGGTAAGAAGTTTTCATGGCCTTGCTCAATACTATAGGAAGTTCATAAGACAATTTAGTGCTATTTGTTCTCCTATGTTGGATACCATTAAAGGAGGGATGAAGACTAAGTTTGTATGGAATGAGAAAGCTAACAAAATTTTTGAGTTGTTGAAAGAAAAGATAGCTTCCCAACCTGTTTTGGTGTTACCAAGCTTTGAGAAGATATTCACTATTGAGTGTGATGCAAGCAATGTGGCTATTGGAGCTGTTCTCAGTCAAGAAGGCAGACCGGTGGCTTTTCATTCTGAAAAATTAAGTGAAGCCAAGAAGAAGTATTCTTCTTATGACCTTGAGATGTATGCATTGGTCCAGGCTTTAAGGAAATGGAGGCACTACTTGCTTCCCAAGGAATTCATAGTGTATTCAGACAACCAAGCACTTAGTTTCCTGAATTCACAAGAGAAGTTGAGTCACAGACACATGAAGTGGGTGGAATACCTGCAAGCTTACACCTTCAATATCAAGCACAAGAAAGGAGTACTCAACAAGGTGGCAGATGCCTTGAGTAGAAGAGTTCTCACAATTCAAGAGATTCAGTTGAAGAGCATGGGAATAGATCACTTCAAGGATCTATATGCAGATGATGAAGATTTTGCAGACATTTATAAGGTATGTGTTGAATACAAGAACCATTTTCATAGTAAATATGTTGAATACACTTTGCAAAGTGATATTTTGTTTAAAGGGAATCAGCTATGTGTCCCTAGAGGCTCTATTAGAGAGAATTTGATACAAGAAAAGCATAATGGTGCATTGAGTGGTCACTTTGGGATCACAAAGACTCAAGAACTTGTTCAAAGGTTCTATTATTGGCCAAGAATGAATCTAGATGTTAGAAGGTATGTGGAGAGTTGTATAGTGTGTCAAAAGGCCAAGGGTACTTCTTCAAATGCAGGCCTATACAAACCACTGCCTATTCCTAACAGGCCATGGGAATGCTTGAGTATGGATTTTGTAGTTGGACTACCAAGACAAGACAAGGCATGGACAGTGTTTATGTAGTTGTGGACAGATTTAACAAGATGGCTCACTTTGTGCCATGTAAAACAACCAATGATGCCAGTCAAATAGCCTCTCTTTTCTTCAAAGAGATAGTAAGGATACATGGATTACCAATGAGCATTGTGTCAGACAGAGACACTAAGTTTATGAGTCATTTTTGGGAAGACTCTTTGGCAGAGATTGGGCACTAATCTATCTTTTGGATCTACATACCATCCCCAAACTGATGGTCAGACCGAAGTTGTTAATAGAAGTCTTGGAAATCTATTAAGGTGCTTGACCAAGGAGTATGGTCAACAATGGGATCAGTTGATTGGACAAGCTGAATATGCCTACAATGACACTGTGAACAGATCAATAGGGAAGAGTCCCTTTGAAATTGTCTATGGTCTACATCCTAGAGGAGTCTATGAGCTAAGAGATTTAAAGGATGGAGTCAAGGGAAGTGGATATATTGATGATTTTGCTTATGCAATGCAGGAGATTCATGATACAGTCAGGAAGACATTGGCAGAAAATAACATGAAGTATAAGACCAAGGTGGATGAGCATAGAAGAGAAGTGCAGTTCAATGTGGGAGACTTGGTGATGGTGCATCTAAACAAGTACAGGTTGCAAAAAGGAGTTCCTAACAAGTTGCAGATGAAGAGGAGAGGTCCTTGTCCTATCTTAGCAAAGTATGGCAACAATGCTTTTAGAGTGGAGCTACCGGAAGACAGTGGACTGTCCCCTGTTTTCAATATTGCAGACCTGGTTCATTATAAAGGACCACCACCAGACATGGATCAGAACCTCAATGAAGTCGTCCAAGATGTAGAGGAGCTAAAACTACCTTTTGCTACAGTCAAACAAGCTGGCAGTATACTGGATACCAGGGTCTACAAGAAGACTAGAACCAAGGAATACAAGGAACATCTGATTAAAAGGCATGGTCAACCTGATGCTGATGTAGTGTGGATCAAAGAATCAGAGTTCAAGAAGTTGGGCATTGATCTCAACTTACTCAATCCAAGGGTGGATTGAACTCTTTTGTTTTGGGGAGGATGGTGCAGGAGCACCTAGGCTAACCTCCATAGTTTAAGACATTTTGGCTTGTATCTGACATTAGCCAAGTCAGAGTAGTGTGTATTTGTTTTGGACTTTAGAAGGTCATTGTTGTGGTTGGGTGAATTAGTCATTAGGACTAAGATTCACCAAAGTTTACTCATCATTGATAGTTTAGCTTTAATTAGCCTTAGTAGCTTAAAATGGGATTGGAGTCTTAAATATGTTCTAAACACATCTATGTTGTTAGAAGATGCCAAGAGGCAGTTAAGGGAGTTGGATTCTCAGAATCAAGGAGTTAGAGGTCCTAGGAGTTAGGAAGAGGACATAATGATAAGTTGCAAAAAGTTGTTACAAAGTTGCATGACAACATTTGTCATGTTGCATGCAACTCGGTTAACTTAGATCCCCTAAAAGGTAGGAGTGTGGGATCGACCAACATCCCTAAAAACATGGCAAAAGGCATCTATGAAAGGTGTGGCTCGAATGCAAGATGTGAGAGTTGTGGTAATGAAGTTTTTGGTTTTTGGAATAGAAGAAAAGTCTACAAATTCTATGTTTTCTGAATGTTTTGAAGTGGCAGTGATACATAGTGGATTGAATGTATTGATCTAATATTGGATTTGTCTTCATAGAGTAGTCTTAAGTGTTTTTCATTCTGTAATCAAATTGTTTTGAGTTAATCTAGTGTGTTGAATTCATAAGTTAAGGTTTTAGAGGGTTTTCTTGTTCTGTTCAGACCAGTCAGACTTTTCATGGCTCCCCCATAAAATCTAGCCACGGGGTCTTCCTGGGATTAGATGGATATGATAGGGGAGCCAATGATCTGTAAATACTTAGCAGTAGGAGTCATGAAGAGTTGAGCATTTGCATTTAAAACCAAACCCTAGGCGAGTTCCAAATACCCGGTTAGAGGTTTGGCAGTGAAGAGTTGAAGAGAATAGGCAAGGAAAAGAGGTACCGTACGGAACAAGTACAGTTCCAGGTGGGGCAGAGCCATATCTTAGTATGCTAGAAGGATTGAGGTTTCTACAAATCCATTTGAAATAGATTTGAATGAGAAATCAAGGAAACCCTAGTAATTAGGCCTTTTAGCCCTATTTGCCCTAGGTTATAGGAAACCAGTGTACGGAGGAGTCAAGGGTCTAAAACCCTGTGAAACTTTTAAAGGCTCAAAAAGGGTATTTGAAAGTGAAGTTTTTTTCCTAGGTTGTTTGGAAAGTTTGAGCAAGAAAAGCAAAAAGGACACTGTTAAGGGCTACAAGGAATTAGGCCTTCTCAAGGCAAATTCTTGAAATCGGTTAGAGTAAAGATTGAAGACCATCCAATATGGATCTAATTGGATGTGAAAGGCATGTTTCTAGTATCTCTGACACCCCTGCAAGCAGTTCAAGGTGTTGTGTGATGTTGGCACATAGAGTCTTCTAAGTGTAGGAGAAAGTTGCTAATTCAAATTGGTGTTAGTCCTCCAAGGTGAAGCACAAAGTTGAGAAACTCTTGGAGAGGAGTTGAAACAGAGCTTAGTTAATGACCTAAGCCTAACCAGAACCTAGAAGCTATCAGGTTCCTGGATGAAGACAGGGAAAAGTCTTCCTAGCTAGCTATGCAAGCAAACCAAGGAACACTAACACCAAAGATCTGATGAATGCAGTAGAATTAATGGTGGATTCAATTAGCTGGAGCTTGAATGGCAACAATCCAGAAACAATGAAGAAGAGATCATTGAAAGATAGATTGTTATTCTCAGGGATGAACTTGCTACTGCAAATGAATACAAGGAGAAGTTCAAGATTAGCTCAGCTAAGCTTGATGAACTGATTCAAAGTCAGAAGATTGGAAATGACAAGCAAGGTCTTGGATATGAGAAAGGAGAAAGCTCTGGATCTAGTCAAAGGAAATTTAGGCCACGAAATCAGATGAGCAAAGCTAGAAGGTATCTAGTAAGACAACCCAATGCTCAAAAGTTTAATGGATACTATTTTGTTTACAATAAATTTGGTCATATGGCTGCTCAATGTAGAAGTAGAATGAATCCAAGTAGTCCATCATTCTACGGTTAGTGTTTCAATTGCAATAAGTATGGTCATAAGTCAATTGGAAGCAGAAATATGACAAACAACTTTTTCAATAGAAATGTCAAATGTTATGCCTACAATAAATTTGGCCATATTGCTAACTAGTGCAAATCAAGAGAAAATCAATATAATAACTGGTTTGGACAAAGAAATGCAGTGTGCTAAAATTGTAACAAATCCAGTCACATTGCAAGATTCTATAGAAGTAAGAAGGGTCCAGTAAACAAAGGGAAAAATATGCAAAAGTATTATAAGGGAAAAGGAAAATTTATTGTGGATGAGATTAGGAATCAAATGAAGAAGACACGGGTGAAGAAGAGTGTTTCTGATGTAGGAAATGAATCCACACCAGAATTTGGTGTTGGAAATTCCTCCGGGAATTAGTTTAAGGCATGTGTCCTAGGGGGAGCTCTCAAGAAAATATTTTACCCCCCCTACCAGTAGTTGGTACTGGAATGTGGAAAATTGCAATGATTGCATTAATGATCTACAGATGTTTTGGGAACACTTGTAGAGGAAATTTGTGCAAAATTGAAGGTCCACAGAAGAATTTTCTTTCACAGACTATGAAAACAAGGTGTACGAAAGACCTAGAGCAAAAGAATTTATCACGATAAAAAGTTAGGTGTGTGAATGATAAAAGGTTACTTCTATTCCTCATTTGTCACATTGCATTTTGAGAAGAAGAAGTTTGGAGAGCTCTGCAAGTGAATTTTGGTGAGATACAAGTCTAAAGGTGATTCGGCGAACAAACCCTAATCCGGGGAAAGGTATTTATCTACAAAACTAGTGAACTTGAAATTTATAGAAATGGTTGCTCTGTTATTAGTTGATATTAAGGATACACCCCTCCCAAAATTCAAATGGCACCCATTCAAATCCATCAAGATAGAACCATTAGGTGCATTTTCTTCCATTTTGTATGGTCTTTTTCACTTTGAAGATATTAGGGCATATATTCATGTGAATGTTGAGGAGTTAGGAAGCTCCTAGTTGTTAAATTTGTACACAAATCACATTGTGGGAGAAGATATCTGTGTAAGGCCTGAATTTAAGACTTTGGAGGAGAAGTTCACACAAATTGTGAAGTTTCCCATCTTCGATGAAAATGAATGGGTCTGGTACATACTAAGTTGAGTGCATGCCGAGTTTGAATGTGGTTAAATCATCCCTTCAAGATTACAAGTGAAGCTATAAGCATTGTTACTGGTCTGTTTTCTTCTGGTGGGTTGCCCACATTCAAATCTATGAAGAACCAAACAGTCACTGAGGCAACCGATTCTACTTTCAAAAAAAGAGCCATGACAATTAATGACATCATTGAATTGGATGCAAAATTTTCTTCTATGGTTATTGGATATAAAATCTATCACTCCAACTGGGATAACTCTGTATTTGGTACTGCAATCTATACAGCTTATCAAATGATCAAGGAAAATGCATAATATGACTTATGTGAGTTACTCCAGAGCCAATTAATTGAAAATCTTGGTAAAATCAAGAAAGACAAGAAGAACTCTTTCAAGTATGGAAATCTGTTGCTATGTCTATTCTTCTACTTCATGAATGAAGTTTCGGGAGTCGGTAAAGTGCAATGGGAAGGTGATAGACTGGTAGTTGTTCAAATCAAAGACATCTTATATAGAATTGGTGATACAAAAGCAAAGAAAACTGCTATCTGGGGTTACTTCAAAAGCTTCCAGAGTGAAATACAATATAGAGAAAGGATTCCTAAATCTATTGTGGAAAAATATAATGACACTATTTGCTTCATGGTTGACATTGATCAGTGTTTGATGGAAGTAGCAGAACCTAGAACAGTTTGGATAATTCCTATGGGATATGAGGTTGAAGAACACATTTTGGAGTTGTATGCCCAACACTTGTTGAGTAAACCTTAGGATCTGATAGAAGAAAGGTTTGGTACCTTTGAAGAGAAGAATATGCAAGTGCATACACAACTGAAGAAGCCTATGATAGTCCAGAAGGTGAGAAAGGAAGTTGAAGCTTTTGCAAAAAGCATCGGCATATCAGTTGAAGCAATGAGGGAAGCTAGGAAGAAAAGAGAACAAATTGATTAAGGGGAGCTTGCTAGAACTAAGTCAGCTAGTCCGGTAGCATCCTCTGCCAGAACTAGATCTACAAGGATCTCTACACCCTCATCCAGTCCTACAAATAAATCAAGCCCAGTAAAAGCTCAAGTCAAGACATCCGGGAGAGAAGGAAAGATGAAGAAGGATAAAAGAACAAGAGTCTATGTTGCTATTGAAGATGATGAAGAAACTAAATCCTATGAAGAAGTAAGAGAAATCAAGCATAAGGGCACAAAGGAATCAAAAGTCTCTAAGGACAATCCCTTCGATGAAGAGAAAGCCAAGAAAAAGGTGAAAACTGATAAATCGGGTATGACTGTAGAGGAAGTGGAAAAAGGTTTAATCAAGGATGGTAATCTCAAACCACTTTCTAAATGGTATGACATTTTTGATAGTGTCGGTCAAAGAACTCTTGAAGAATCCATAATAAAATATTTGAATATTTTCAATATGACTCTTAGAGAAATAATGTTAGAGTTACCTAAAGGGTTATACGAAGTCTTAGAAATGAGGAGAGTAAATGCAAGAGTTGAAGATGAACAAATGAGAGAACACATACTTTCCAATCTATGTTTGGTAATGTCAATAGAGGAAATGAAGAAAATCCTCAATGATTCTAAAAGGGATTTTAAGAGAAAATCAAGGGTGAATAAGCTTATGATCAAGCAAACTGAGGAAGTAGCAAAAGACACTGAGAAAATTCTTAAGGAAGCTCTATTGAAGAATGGGTATAATGTTGTCTCTAAAGAAATTCATGATGAAGATGTTCCATCTGGTCCAAAAATTGAAGAAGTGAAAGAAGACACAATTGAGGAAACTCAAAATCCTCTAGATATGCAAGATACTGAAATTTCCATGGAGACCGATGCTCCTAAAGATATGTTAGTTAAAGCAAAAGAGATTCCTAAAGCCAAGCAAGAATCTATGATTGAAGAAAAGAAGGCTGAGGAAAAGGAGGTTGCTATGGAAGCAAGAGACACTGCAAAGGTAGTAAAGAAGTTTTTAGAAGAAAAATAGGAGTTTGACACTAAATTGACTAAAGGTCCTATCAACTTGGCCACTCTATCTTCTATTCAGAAGCTGAAGGTAGCATCATTTTCTTAGGCCAAGGCAAGGGAGGAGATATTGAAATATCACATTGAGGACAGTGAGTTGCTAAGTCTTGCATCCATTATCTTGGAGAAGATCATACCCACACATGCCAAGGAATCATCTAATTCTCCCTCCGATTAGTTGAAGAAACTTATCAACTCTGTAAGTACTCACTTTGAGTCTCTTGAAAAGTCAGCTGAGGATAAGGTCCAGAAAGAATTTGATACAAACAGGTTCAGTAGATTGAAGTGTATGATTGCTAATGATAAATCCTTATTAGCTACTTGTGTAAAGAAAATTCAAGGTGCATTATCTAAGGTTGGAAATATCTACAAGTCATGCTTATCCTTGTCAAAATTCATTGAGGTCGCTGAGAAGAAATTAAGGAATATGAGAAACAGTTGGCAGATATTTCTCTAACTTTTGATCCTCTAACCATTTATGTGGGTAAGCAAGAAGGTCAAGCCATATCCCTACTTGATAAAATTAAAAGTTTGAAGCATGAAAAATACAGAATTGTTGAAATGGTATGAGCTCAGAGGATTAATTGGTCCTAAAATGGAGACAATGCTTAGTGCATTGAAGGAAGCACAGGATGCTATGGTTGTCAGTGATTCAAAAAATCTTGAGTCATTAGAGATGCAATCCTACCTATTTTTTGGTCACATGACTATTTGGGAGAGTCTCAAAAAGGTTTGGGATACTAGTTTAAGCCTATTGAAGAACAATTTTGCAAACATATTCAAGTTCATATGTTAGAAAAGCATGTTTGTACATATACAGTTTTCCCATAGAAATTTTGTATGATTTTTGGTATGTAGATTCCTGTCTTTTGCATTGATGTTAAAGGGGGAGTGTGGGATAGTGAAAAATGTCATATTCATCTCAGGGGGAGTTATGATTAAAATTTTTGAGGATTGCAGTGTATTCATGTTGGTACTGATTCTGACACTTAGTCATTTTTCACTAAGTGTTTCCATCAATGCCAAAGGGGGAGATTGTTGGCAAGAGACACTACACAATTCATCTAGTGTTGTCATTGATGGAAACTCTATTTAGTAATCCCATCCGCACCTCATTATTTTCTCATACTGGAAGTCAGATTGAAGATATGTGTTAACTGTCAAAGCTAAAACAGGGCATCCAACAGAGCTGTGTACATTGACTCGTATGTAATTTTCTTGTTATCATTTTGTGTTGTGGATCTCAAGGAAGGTATTTTGATGTACATGAACTATCTTATCTTTCAATCATAGAGCCTCATATTGATTGGTGTGCAAGTTAGAAGATCTAGTTTATTGATTTTCAATCTAACAATGCAGAAAGGCCGACTAGATGAGTAGAGAATATTGCGATCATCGAGGCATAATTGTTTAAGGTGTTTCATGTTCAAAGATGTTTTTTTGGGTCCTTACTATGTTGTGGCTGACATTTTTTGGTTTGCATTGATAATTTTTTATGGATTGAGCTGACAGTTTGTACATAATTCATATTTTGTCAAAGCCGACATGCAATTGTTCTAATCTCTAGTTGTGGATATATATAATTGATTATTCATATCATTTTGTGATGTGATGTGATACAATGCGAGAGTTAGAAGGATTATGATCGATTGTGCATAGTTTCACTTGAGAAGAACAAAGATTGGTGATTCAAATTTAAGCAAATAGAGTTTCAAGAGTTGAATCAGACAAAATGTGAAGAATGTGATCAATGTGATTAAACAAAACTATAATTAGGCATTAGCAGATGCTTTCTCATAGTTCATCCACTCCAGTTTTCTATCTATGACTGCAAGATAGTGAGTCTTCTTTTAGGCAGTAAGCCTTTTTCATTTCACCAGTGAGCTCTAGGTAGTGTGCCTGAATGCATTGCATTCCCCATTTTGTAAACACTTATTTTGAGTATACTCATATTGTGGATTATCTTCCATCGTGGTTTTTCCCCTAACAAGGTTTGCACATAAAAAATCTTGGTGTTATGTGTGTTTTTGATGTGGTGATGGTTTATGCTTTCATGTTTAATTATTAGATTTGAGAATAAGTTTAATATTTATAATTTCTAAGACAACTGATTCACCCCCCCTCAATTGTCTTCCCTTGTGTTTCCAAAAAAATATGCAATAATTCCCAAAATTACAACACCATAGACTAACCTTAGATCTTGGAGAATAAAAAGCCACTAGAATTTTAAATTAATAGCTTATGATTTATGGATTCGATTGTGTGCAATTTTTTTCATCAACGTTTTAGATCACACTTCATGATCCATCATCAGGATGAGAGAAAAGAGAAAAAGGAGAGAAATATGGATAGTTCCAGACCAAGCTCAACCTTAAAAATCCAAGGGGAGAGAGAGAAGGTTGCACATGGGCCAAAGAAGACAAGACAACAAGGTGAAAAGGAAGAAAAATATAAAATAAAAGGTCAAACTATAAAACAACCAAAAGTAAAGAAAATGAAAAAGCACAAAAAAGAATATATTTTCTTTTTTGTTATTGTTATTGTTTATTTATACTCCTTCTTGTTATTTATATATGTATATGTGTGTGTGTGTGTGTGTGTATTATACTTATGTATATATTATTGCTTATTTATTGTTATGTGTTTATTTATATTCATTCTTTCTTGTTTTTTTTTTTTTGTATGAATTTTTTCTTATTTATTGTATTGTGTTTATTTTTTTATATATTCTTTCTTGTTAATTTTAATTTTTAATGTATTTATTTGTATGTTAATTCTAGTGCTTATTAAAAAAATCTTCTTTCTTAATTGTTGTATTTCCTTATATTTCTATTAAATATTATAGTTTTTGTTTTCTTTTTTCAATCTTTTTATTTATTCTCATTATCTTTTTGTCCTGTTTTCTTGTTCTCCTTATTCTATTCTTTTTTTGTGCTTTTTCCTTTCGTTTACTTTTGGTTTTTTTATAGTTTGACCTTTTATTTTATATTTTTCTTCCTTTTCACTTTGTTGTCTTGTCTTCTTTGGCCCACGTACAACCTTCTCTCTCTCCCCTTGGATTTTAAAGGTTGAGCTTGGTCTAAAACTATCCATATTTCTCTCCTTTTTCTCTTTGCTCTCATCCTAATGATGGATCACAGAGTGTGATCCGAAACATTGATTAAAAAAATTGCACACAATCGAATCCAGAAATCATAAGCTATTAAACATTATGGATTGTGGAAACTTGATGTCATTAATTTTAAATTAAAATTTAATTTTGAGTTAAAGGGGACTCATTCACCACCCTGGGCAAATGTGTCCCACCTAAGGGGACTCATTTTCCCATAATGGCGAATGAGTCCCACCTTAGGAATTTGAAGTGGTTTTTCAGGATTTTGATGTTTTAAATGATATTTGTTGGGATTATTCTCAAAAATACACATAAATAAGGCCTATGGATGCAAAATGGGGCCAATTAAAGCATAAGAAATCCAAATTATTAATGAAAAACCTGGGAAATTATGAAATCGTATTACAACACTTTACAACACTTTGAAATAAGGCTTGGTAAATGATGAAAAGAGGTCATTTTATTAACAAGACCTTAGAAAAGTGTGAAAGCATGTTACAACACTTTACAACACTTAGGTAAGGTACCATTTGAATCCTTTTAGTTCACAAGGTTCCAAGACCTAATGTGAATGTGTTATCCACATTACAACACTAAATCAAGGCAACATTAAGCCAAAATCCATAAGAAGGACCCAAACGAGTGCAAAAAATGTCAAAGGACCCTTTTTTTGACACTACATTTAGCCCCCACTTTAGTGAGAGGATGAACCTGCTTCAAACTCACACTAAAGTAGAAAATCATGCACCAAGAGGGGTTCCAATGATCCAATGCTAGCAAGATGAGACAACAACAATCAAAAGGGGTGATCAAGCCCCTAGGATCAAGATCCCATTGAAAACCAAACATAAGCGTAAAAGGAATGCACATGAAAATGATGTAAAGAGTAGTGACAAGGCCAATCATACACTACCAAAGATGAAAAGGAAGAAAAGAATTAGATCAAGCTTTGACTATTTTTCCATCACAATGTGGATCAAATCTAGGTTGTTTGTTCAAAAAAATGCACTCATTTTGAGGCGATGAAACTTCTAGTTGTCCGTCAGGTGAGAAGTTCTAAAAGGTGAGAAACATGCACTCATGGCTAGTATGCATTCACACACATGCAAGTGTCTATGGGGAAATTCATGCCTCAAACTGGGCTTCCCACTCAACCATACCAAAGTTATACCTCCTGATAACTTTAATAAGGTGCCACACAAAGACAAAAACGGTTTTTTGAGCTTCATGATACAAGAAAAACTTTGCATGCTTGGAGCTCATGAACAAACACGGTGGCTCCACAAGCATGCAAGTTGTGTTATGCAAGGTGGCCATATAAAAAATGTGAAATGAAACATGCAAATAATGTTAAAAGGAATCTTGCTTAGTTCATGTGAGGTCTTTAACTTAGGGAACATTGTGCCTAGAATGTCTCCAAGAGAGGAACAATCAAAGAATAGAAAATTTGCAACTTAGGGGATGTAGTGCGTCACATCAAGCCACTAAGAGGAATGTAGTATGCTAAGAGAGATCATGCTCATGAAGGAAATTACAACCAATGTCATCCACAAAGCGACAAATGTATCATATGAAGTAAGAAGGTTGCACTAAGAACCAAGAAAAAGGAAAAAATGCAAAAGAATAATTCCAATGTATCCCCCACTCTAAAGGAATTGCTAAACACCATATTGTGAGAAATTAATTTAAAGTAGCAAATGAAAAATGAAAACATAAAAAGAAAACATGAGAGCTAACTTGGAAATATCTTATGTCAAGTCATATGTTTCCGAGTAAATCTACGTCATGCAAGAGAAAAAGAAAAGAGAGGGGTTTCCCCCAAAATGAAAACACCAAACACATAAGGGATCCATGGATTTGGGGTTAGTATGTTCTTTTCTACTATATTTTTTAGAGAGCCTGGAACTGGAATCATCCCCCAAATACACATAGAATTGGAAGAATGACACAAAGAGAGTGAAAACATAGAAAAACCTCTTGGGTCAACATGGAAGAGACATAGAGTGCCTTGACGCCTTGCGTCATCCTTAAAAGGAAAACACAAGACAAATGAAAAAGAAAAGGTGAAAGAAAAAGGATAAGCTTTTGGGTCAACATGAAGGAGACATGAATGTATCGATGCCTTGCATCATCCCCAAAAGGAAAACACAAGAAAAAGAGAAAGATAAAATGAAAAGGAAAAGAAAAAGAAAGCATTCTGGGTCAACGTGAAGGAGACATGGATGTCTCGATGCCTTGCAACATCCCCAAAAGGAAAACACAAGAAAAAGAGAATGATAAAATGAAAAGGAAAAGAAAAAGAAATAATTTTGGGTCAACATGAAGGAGACATGGATGTCTCGATGCCTTACGTCATCCCCAAAAGGAAAACACAAGAAAAAAAGAAAGATAAAAAGGTGAAAGCGATGCAAGACAGAGAAGAATGAAGGTACAGATAGAAGAATGCCACAAAGAGAGAGAACATCAAACATAACATCACGGGGGATCATATTACGCACATGCAATCACACAAAAGAAAAGGAAAAAGAAAGAGAAAATGCAAAAGACTAGTAAGGAAAATGTCATTCAACCTATGAGCAAGTCATCTGGCTCCTAATCTCAGTCTGTGTAAGTGGAAGGTAGATGATGAACCGAAGGGACAATGAAAAATTCATTACTAGGACAAGGCTAACAATTGCTTTCCCCCACTGAGTGTGAGACAAGAATGAGCTGAAGTAGGTGATGGGAAAGGTCATGTAATAGTGAGAATAAAATATTCTACAACTATTACATGACAAGGGGTGAAACAATAGAAAGCTAGGCAATCACACGATGACAATCATTTCCATCAAAGTGAAAGTTTTTCAATACTAACTGGAATGCATGACATTCATCGGTACTGTGTCCGAGAACTTGATGATATGCAAAATGTGGAACTTTTTTATCTTTGGGATATAACACCAACCTATTCATAGGTGGTAATGTTATTAGTTCTTTATTTAAAAGTATTTGTAATTTCCTTTCACTTTCAAGTGGTGGACGAAGAGACTTTAGTTTCTCTAACTTGTAAGGCCTCTTACATTTTCTAGATTCACCTTTTTCTCTAATTGAAGGAGGGGTACCTAAAGTGATCTTGTCATCCTTGTCATTATTATTAATCAAGGTTTTCTCTCTAGGAAGAAGGACATTCAAATTGGGAGGGGAGTCAAAGATCGCCATACCATCATCTCGGAGCCTTAGATATTCTCTAGGAGGTATGTTGTTATGAGATGTATCTTGATATCCTAACCCCTTTTTGTTTTCATTTGTTGGCTTTTGTTCTAAGATTAGATGAATTTCATGTTCACTTGTTGTATCACATCATTGTTTTCTCAAGATTGTGAATCCTTTTCCATATTTTTCTTCAAGGTTGATTGGAGTGTTTGTTACTTTATTATCATAAAATGGTCGAGTGTGTGCTTGTCTAGAGGAACTAGGTTCACCTATTGTAGGGAACTTAGGTTCAACTTTTGTTTTAGGATGTAAGTAACCAAGCATCTTAAGAGGTGGCATGGTAGGAAGATTTGGTTGGTTCATGGATGGATTAAATGATGCATTAGTTTCAAGGTTGTCAAGACAATCGTTTAGGAACTTATTCATGCTTTCATCATCTTCTCCAATGATGTCAACAACATCATGAGGATGACATTCATTAGGAGTTGTGTGAGCATGAGTAAGTTCAATGTCATTAGGGTCATTTCCAAAGGTACAACTTGACATATCTACTAAGGATTTTAATGACATCCAAAGCTTGTTAAAACACATATCCATGATGCAAATTTTAGGTGCTAAACTATGCAACAATGCAATTTTGATTTTAAGCAATGCACATGATGAATGAAATTAAGCTAGATGCAATGAATTGAATGAAGCAGAAAATATACAAACTGAAATAGAGAGATAACAACAACAAATAGCAACTAAGAAACTAAACTATAAATTCCAGAAAATGTAGTGAAAAGTATGCAATGGGACTGATTCGCCCAAGGTGGTGAATGATTCCAAGTAGTAATTTTTTTGAAAATTTTCATAATTTTTTAATTTAATTTTATGATTTTTATGTTTTCTAATGCAAGTCTGAAATGCAAATGCTGAATTTTACTATTTTTCAATGAAATTAAGTGCAAAAATGCAAGCTAAATGAGATTTTGACTAATGCAAACTTTGAAAGCATAGAATGCAAATTAAACGATGCAAAACATAATGCAATGTTAATGCAAGATAAATTTAGGATGTAAATGCACTCCAAATCAGAAATATGATGCTCTATATGTCGGTTCACCAAAATGAATAAGAAAATTTTGTGCTCACTTTCACTTCTAGGGTTTTGCAATCTAAAAGGAAAGGGGACAAAATTACACTATTCACTCAAGAACAAACCCTTGAGATTTCAATGAAAAGGAGATTGAAATATAACAAAGGGAGGGTTCTAGGGAAATGATATCAACAAATGAAGGTTCACCACCAAGTGTAAACTTGGAAAATACTAAATGTTTGAAAACCTAGTGTAATATGCAAACTAATGCTAAATGACCTAAGAATGGAAGTAAAATGTAACAAAAAGCTGTAAAACTGTAAGTGTGCACCTAGGAAACTGAAGGAAGAATGGAGGTCTGGATCACTAAAAATTCTAATGTTGAAGCTGACTGGGACTCATACGCTAGGTTGGGCGAATCAGTCCATTTTCTTGAAAAATGTGTCAGAGTAGGTTTCAGCCAAAAGGGTACTTAGATCTACAAAAATCTTGTTTAGGATTGTACAGTGGGACTCGTTCGCCAATAGTGGTGAATTAGTCTACTTATGGATTTCTAGAAATTCAAAACTAGATTTTGTAGCTCTCAGTCTGCTTTGCTCTTCCTAACTGGTTTCAGGATCCGAAATTGCAAAATTCGGCCTATAGACCTTCTACAAGCTTCTCCAAGGGTTGATGACAATTTTTACAACTTTGAATTTTCTTTGACAACTTCATTTCAACTTTTCCAATCTTTCTCTTTGATAAATCTGCAACCTAGACCTTCAAATCACATGTAAAGAGAGGGGGAAATGTTGTATGGGTTAGTGAATAGGGGTTTGCCTTGGTCAAACCTCTTGTTCATAATTAAACCCTTGAAATGAAATAAAATAGAATAGAGAATGATGAATGAACAAATAATGATGTTGCAACTCACCAAACCCTTGTAATAGAATGTTGCAAACTTGTAAGTGATGGATCCAATGGATGTAAACTTGAAATCTTGCTTGATGTTGATGCAATGCTTGCTTGAAACATAAATCCTACATCACAATTGTTAACTCTAAAACAACATGATGCAAACAATCCTTGAAATGATGAATGACACTTGAAGAATGCTCTTGAATTCTTGATAATCTGCCCTTGAAATGCCTTGAATGCTCTTATGAATGCTCAAATGCTCTTGTGAACTATATGCATGAATGATTGATTGGTTGATTAGGTATAATGAAATGAGTGAAAGAACCTTACATATTTATACTCAATTATGCAATAATTCCTGAAATTACAACACCACAGGCTGACCTTAGATCTTAGAGAATAATTTATATTTTGAGTTAAAGGGGACTCATTCGCCACCCTAGGAAAATGGGTCCCACCTAAGGGGACTCATTCACCCATAATGGCGAATGAGTCCCACCTTAAGAATTTGGGTGGGCTTTTGGGATTTTGATGTTTTAAATGATATTTGTCAGGATTATTCTCAAAAATATAGAATCCAATTTTAAATTTCCAATATTTTTCTTGTACATTATTTTTCATTTACAATATTTTTTATATGGCCACCTTGCATAACACACTTTGCTTTCCTATGGTGCCATCTTGTTTTTTCATGAGTTTCAAGCATACGAAGCTTTGCTTGCCTCATGAAGCTTGAAGTTCATTGCTTTGTGGTGCCTTTTCAAAGTTATCAGGGGGTATAACTTTGGTATAGTTGACGTATGATGAGAAGCCTAAACGTGGGCATGACTTTCTCATTATATGGTAAGAAGTCGACACAGAGGCAGGACTTCCTCACTAAGCCACCCTTTTTGAAAACTCACCTAGTAGATAGCCTAAAGTTTCGTTGCCTCAGAGTAAGCATGTATTTTTGGACAAACATCTTAGATCTAATCCACATCACATTAGACAAATGGTAGAGGCTTGATCCACCTCTTTTTATTTTTCGCTTGCTTTTGTTTTTTTTTTCTTTCTTTTATTATTTGACATTGTATGTTTGTGTATCTTGATGTTGCATAACATACACCTTGTGCATGTCCTTTCGTGCTTATGTTGGTTTTATGTAGGATCTTGGATCCTGGGGCCTTGGCCACCTCGTTTTATTTTTTTCATCCTTTTTCATCTGCATTGGTACACTCGGACCCCTATTGAATGTCTACTTTAGTGTGAGTTTGAAGCGGGTTCATCCTCTCACTAAAGTGGGGCTAAATCTAGTGTCAAAAAATGTTGTCATCTACATTTTTGCACTTGATTTGGGAATGCTTAACATTAAAATGGACCTAATTTTTCCTTGATCTAGTGTTGTAATTTTTTATACACATTCACATTGGATTTAGGGCCCTTTTAAGCTAAATTGACCTAATTTTTCCTTAATTTAATGTTGTAAAGTGTATTTATTCACACTTTCATATTGATTTTTGGGCCCTCTTGCATTTATGATCTTCATATCATCATTAATAGGCCCCTAAGACCCTATATTATGCACATGAGGCTTATTTCAACCGAAATATTGACATAATCAACAAATACACTTAATTTCTCAACTCCTTTACATTTCCTCCACCTGAAAAAGCTTGGTGGGACCCATAAGCCACCTTGGGAATATGAGTCCCATCCAGATTGGACCTATACACCAAAAGTGGTGTATGAGTCCCATTTGGCCCCTTTTTAGGGTTTTGAGTGGGAAACATGGTTTTAAGTTCAAATTTCATGAATGTCGGCCACTGGGATCTAATAAATAGTAAGTTGGATGGATTGCCTATATAAACAAGGTTTCAAATCATTATTTCACTAAACCTTCATGATATCAACATAATCTATCAAGAGTTAAGCATTCCAAGACTTCACAAGAGCATCAAGAGAGTTTACAGGAGCATTTCTAAGGCATTCAAGGGTGGAATCCTTCATCATTTGTTGCAGCAATTCAAGATCCATCATCATGTCAAGATTATCAAGCCTCAAGCATATTGTTGAGCTAGTGTTGTGATGTAGTATTGAAGATCCATTTGTAGAAATTATTTCATATCCATATTCAAGATCAAGATCTAAATTCTACATGGCCACTTCATGTTAGATTGTTGATTTACATCTCAAGAAATAATTCAAGGTATCATTGTTCATGTTTCATGTCCTTATTTCATTTTTTCATCGCAAGGTTTAATTACCTAAACGGGGTTTGACCAAGGCAAACCCCTATTTCCTAACAAATCAACAAGTTTCTCTCTCTCTACATGTGTGATTGCAAATCTAGGTGTCTTGGAGCTTGAAGGATCTTTTAAGATTAAGTTACAAGGTTGAGAGAAGTTTTCAAGTTGTCACAAAGTTGCTTTCTTCATAGAAAGTCACCTACAGGTTGCAAATCAAGGTTTCAAATCCATAAATGAAGTGTGGCTCAAGGAAGAGCAGAGATAGGAGTGCAGATTCAAACCTTAACCCTTCGAAAAAGAAAAGTGGGACTGATATGCCACTTGTGGCGTATGAGTCCCAGTATAGGGATTTTTCCAGATTTCAGTAGAACTAGATCATACACTGATAGATTCCAATTTTGGCATAGAAACCCTAGTCTGGGACTAAATTTCCCAGACTGAAATATGACTCCTAGTGAGCATGAAACAATAGGTTTTCAGGGCTTTGGAGCTTTTTTTGACCTCATCATTCTTCCAGGTGCACCTCTGTTCATTCTCAATTTGATATTTTGTATTTCAATTTCATTTCCTAGGTCATTTAGTTAGGTTTTGCATGGTATTTTGCATGTTACACTCAATTATGTTCTTTCCAAGCCCTAGCTTGGTGGTGAACCCCTCTTTAGTCTCTAATCATACCCTAGGACACCCTATTGTATATCTCATTCCCTCATTCCATCCTTCGATTGAGATCTCTAGGGCATCCTTGAATGATATTTGGAGAAAAGTGTTGATCTATCTCCCAAACATAGGGAAACATTTTTTGACAAATCACAACAAATTACAAAATTTTACTAAATTATATGCATGTGGGGGGCCAAAACAAAGTACCATGCCTTGAGTATCAGAAGCTTAGGCAAGACAAGGCCAAACTAGAAACTAGCCTCAAAACCAAGAGTGTGAGAAAACAAGAGAGTATATTTTCCAATGAGGGGAAGGTTGAAATTCTCATACCATAGGAGTGGCTTGTATTCCATGATACATTGTAGGTCTAGCATAGGCTCCAAGTTGTTTATCTTTTTAAGAAGTATTTTCCCATACATGTAAGAGCATGATGTTGGAAGATTGATGTTGTGGGAAATTTTTTGAGGAATGGAAGCCATTCCACACTAGCACCATCCTCACATACATGTTGGATGTCTTGAGGCCTCGAAATGTCAAAACCAAAGCATTCTACTTCAAGAGTAGCCTCAAGCCCACCTAGATTATGTATTTAAACAATTTTTTTGACAAACCCTCCCCCCAACTCCTTTTGTTCAACAATTTCTTGGAGGGAAGCCACAAAATGTGACATGATATCTATGTTGACCATGTAGCACTCTGCTTCCCTTAGGAAATCAACAACGAGTATCATCTTGACCACTTTTAGATCCCTTCTTGTTGGTTTTTTCATAATGACCTTCAAATGTTGGTCTATGATAGCACCAGAAAAAGATATTTGGCACTTTGAACCTATGAGAAATACGGGGTGGTCATTCTCACTTGATGTCAATTGAATATGAGGAGAGAAGAGTGGCAATGGAATCACCTTACCACTTTAAATAGATCAAGTTTACTGTATTTTCTTCTCCTCAAGTGGTGGGAATTTATTTCTACATTTATTCCCATTAGAAGAAATATTAATTTTTATTTAAATCACTAATTACCCTTTGGTTCATGTCAACTTTCCATAGAAGTACAACACAACCACCTTGCGGGAATTACAATACTCCTCAAAGGTACACGCAACCACTTGGTGGAGAATAATTTTAGATTATCTTTCCTTTATCAAAGAGGTGTTAAAATTACTAACAAATTCTTTTATTCCCACTTTCACATAGGCCAACTTTCCAAAAAAGTATTATGTTGCCACTTAGTCATAAATAACAAAACCCTTGAGCAGATGGCAAACAGGAAGGACATGAGCTGAAGTGTCACCAATTAAGTGATCATATTGGGAATTTATAGATAATTTATGGCTTCTCATTGATCAATATTAATAAATGCAAGTCCCATAAACACTTTGGATGGAAAATAATTGTCTATTTAAAATTGGAAGGTTGGAAAGCACAAAAACCAAAACCAAAGTTGACATTGTCGCATGGCATTTTTGTGCAATTTGAAAAAGATCATAGCATGAAAGGGCACTTGAAATAGAAATATACCACCAAATATTTATGGCCTAGGATAGAAAGTGAATAAAGTAGGTGAAGTTATACGCTAGCTTAAATAAATCTTATGTATAAATGAGCATTTGGGCCAAGTTTGTGACCAAAAACCTTTTTTTTTTTACCACTTGATGGACCCACCAAGAAACCTAGCCAACCTCAC
The DNA here is from genome assembly GCA_007258455.2 of Sequoia sempervirens. NCBI lineage: Eukaryota > Viridiplantae > Streptophyta > Pinopsida > Cupressales > Cupressaceae > Sequoia > Sequoia sempervirens. The sequence goes on from VDFB02271358.1 coordinate 1,232,663,912, forward strand.
AATAGTAGAGCTTGGTAGGATGTAGAATCTTTCTTAGTTTTCACAAATGCAACACAAGACCTACTGTAGAGATGATCAAAAGGAGATATTGATATCCTTTATTCTAGTGGTGTGTGTGGTCTCCACATGGTACTGAAGTACCTACCGCTATACACTAAAACTTCTTGGGAGGGAGTTGAGTGATTAACAAAACCAATCAATCTTGTAGTTGAACTTATTTGTGATACATTTGGCCCTCGTCAAGCTATTCCTACAAGACACATGGTCTTACAATGATTTATGATTTGGGTTTAAGTCATTGGGTTAAGTAGGAGCAACAAAATTTAGCAACATGCACTCTCCCCGATATACAAACCACTAGCAGGAGTAAGTGTTGAACACATTGGATACTAAGAAGGGTGTGAATCAATATCTTCAAAAACTTAACCCCTCTAGAAATTTAGACTTAAAAAATAATTCAAATTTATTAATCAAACCAAAAACCCTTAAACAGATCAACAACAATGAAAGATATAACAATTTAATCTCTTAATAAGTTCAGTGACCCTTAACTAGATCACCAACAATAAAAGATAAAATAAGGAACACACATGCACAAGATGACACCATATTTATGTGGAAAACCCAATAAGGGAAAAACCATAGTGAGAGTTAGCTCATAATAAATGAAGCTCACTACTTACAGAATAAGTCTCATTTCTAAAATACTTCGAGACTAAGGAACACAACCTTAGGGAAAGATACAAAGGACTTGCATACTAAAGTGCACAACTCTAGGAAAGATACAAATACTTGATGAGATTCACTATCTAAGAGAAGGATGCATGAAAATTTAGAATTTACAAAATATATCAACAATACACTCTGTTGACCAAGGCATTAAAGCACATCCGGTCTTTCTTCCAAATGCCTTCACACTTCTTCTATGATATATTCAATACTTTACACACACACTTTGCAACTGATTTGATCTTTTATTTATATCCATGGAAAGATCTCAAACATCAATTAGGTCAGCTAGAAAGAAGATAAACAATAATCTCAACGAGTTGGCCATTGAAAGATAGTATAGTCCTATCCATGGGATAAAGGGGAACGAAAAAAAATTAATACATATCCTAATGTGATCCCAAACAACTTAAATTTTGGAGCACCTCAACCCAAGTCGACAACAAGGAAACGTGTCGAGGAAGTGTGTAGCACATAGTCACTTGGTCCAAAAACATAACTTCAATTAAATTTATTCAATGTGGTTCTAACCAAGATAGGTTAGGACCCAAAAACATTGTAACACAACTTCATATAGTGGCACAGACCTTCAAGCACATAACGTAAGCAAGATGAAAAGCCCTGTCATCTAGATATCCACAAACCACTTAGAAGACCAACTCAAACATAATGCAACACCAAAATAAATCAACTATTGATGTGTGGATCACATAGATATGTTCCATGAAAATTCAACAACACTTCATGATACTCCTTTCATGTTGTTATGCTACCAGAAGCTATCATAAACCAAACATGAACAAAACACCTCATCCCAAAAGCACATAATACACAACCATGAGATAGAAATTTAACAAATCAACTTGCAGGCCGCTTTAACACATGAAATTTGAATTAAGCTACTATGCATACATTGAGATAACATTCACCAAGATGTAGAAGAAGATACATCAATATGGAGAAAGGCATAGCATTTTATGGACTAGTCTAGACAACCAACAAAACTTCCAACCTTCTACAATTACCAAAAACCTTGCCAATAAAGGTGACCTGAAAGGATAGTAGTGCAACATCCACAAAGAACAAACACTAAATCCCAAACCACAAAAGACCATATATCCAACAATAGGGGAATGCAAAGCATTCTCCAAAGCATTCTTCAACACAACTTCATTGAGCAAAAGCTTTTCATCAACTTGTGGAGGCCAAAACTTTCCTCGACAACACAAGTGACCTGAAAAGATAGGAGTGCAACATCCACATAGAAAAAATATTGAATCCCAAATAGTAAGACAATATCTCCAATATTGGAGGAATGCAAAGCATTCTCCCAAACAATCTTCAACATGACTTCCTGGAACATAAAATTTTCATCAACTTGTGGAGGCCAAAAATATCTTGCAACAACACATACATCATTAGGAATAGTAGGAGAGATAATATATCATACTATAGACCATCAGCACAATCTCTCCACCATTAGCAACACTTCTAATTTTCATCTTAATATGTCATCATGAAATCAACTCTACTGACAACAACCACACTTAACACTTCTTTGATTATCATCAGACAAGGCATGGTATCCAACCATGAACTTAAAAAACATATAGTTAAAGACACCAATGACAGTAGAAACAATGACAATTAATTTCAAATAATCTCATGGACATATGCAACAATCTCACCATGTGTTGACAAAAAAAATTTCAAGTGTCAATGACAACCAACAACAAGCTCACCAAGTGTTGACATAAATGATAACCAATTCAAAAAATCTCCCCCTTTGGAATTGAAGGAAATAAACCTACTCACTCTCCCCCTTTGACATCAAATAAAAAAGACCATAGATATTCAATTGAAATAACAACACATTCCCCCTCTTTTACCAGTAGTTGCACAACTCTCCAAACTCCCCCTTACTACCAAACCCCCTTGAGAGATAGCACACATCAATCCATGAGAAAAAGGATTTGACCTAAATTTATCCCCCTTGATAGATGCACCATTTATGCACCTAATTATAACAAGGAGGGGTAATAATCCCTAACTTCTACTAGAGATACTGGGTGCTGCCACAATAATGGGTTACCTTTCTAGGAGATCCTGATTTTTGTTGAATTCACATATTTTTAGAAAATATAATTATTAAATAATTTTTTAAAAGGTTCCATTTAAATTATTTTAATTGAAGATGGTTGGCTCAAACCCCCTTAGATCAAATCCCCTTGGATAGAACCCCACTAGTTTTAAACCATACCTATAATGGAGTCTCCTCTACACCTATCAAAATGCTGATAAAAAACCACTTTTGATTTACCTTTTGTGGGATCAGATGAATTCATTTAAAATTTATTTATTTTGATTATGTATTCCTTATTATAAGCTTCCCAAAAAGTATAATTTTAAATATATTTATTTTTATTATTATATTTATTTTTTATTTCTTGTGAATGTAGCTTTTTCATCAAAAATCAAGATCTTTATTCTGCACATGTGGAAAAATAGTAGATTACCAAAAAAATTGAAAAGTATCTATCCTCTTGCTATTGATTTCCTTGATCCAATGAGAAAAAAATTGAATTTCAATAAATATAGAAAAAGTTGTGTTATGCAGTAAACCTATGTCTAAATTGTAATTGATTTGACTTCAAAACTTAATTTAAAAAAAAAAATTGATAAAACACTATCCAACCAAATGAAGGAGCTAGATATCATAGTTGTAAATCTAAATTTGAAAAAAATACAATTTTATCCTTCATATAATTAAAGTTATGTGTTATACAATAAACACCACTCTTCAAAAATGGTGTTTACTGTTAAAAAATAGTTATCGAAGGAGATGGAAAAATAAATGCAATTTGATTCCAAAAATTTTAAAATATATATATTTAGAATCTATAGACAAAATTTCACAAATAACTTGTTTGCATCATCTTTAAATTCCTCATGGTTTAGTAGCTATAAGTGTCTGAAAGTGAAGATTTAGTTAAAAAAGTTCAGTTCAATGTCAAGTTTGTCCAAAAAGTGTAACCCACTATTGTGGGATCACCCTACTCAAAAGTATCTTTTGAAAGCACCTTTGAGAAGATGTCTACAATCTAGTCCTTAGTAGGCACATATTCTAGTCTGACTTCATGATTTGTAACCTTCTCCCTTAGAAAGTGATACTAGATAGAAATGTGTTTGGTTCTTGAATGTATCATCAAATTCTTGAAAATATTAATTGCACTAGTATTATCATACATTATATGAATAGGTTCATCATAAACCACCTTTATATCCATCAAAGTCTACTGCATCCAAAGCACTTCGGTGTAGCAAGATGTTGCAACAATATATTTAGCTTTTGTTGTGGATAAGGATATTAAGTCCTACTTCTTATTGAACTAGGAGACCAATCTATCTCCTAAGTAAAATTTTCTACCATTGGTACTTCTTTGATCATCAACACATCTTGCCTAGTTAGCATTAGTATAAGCACTCAAAGAAAAATTATCATCCTTTTTATACCATAGACCATAATCAAGAGTTCCCTTCAAGTATCTAAAAATTCCTTTTACTACCTTCTCATGAGATTTCTCAAGATTACCTTGAAATATAGCAACCAAGCATATTGCATGCACAATATCAGGTCTAGAAGTAGTCAAGTATAACAAACCTCCAATCGTGGACCTATAAAGAGTCTGATCAACCTTCGAAGACTTGTCCATTTTTTTCAAGTGACAACCATTCACCATAAGAGTTCCTATAGGTTTGGAATCTTCCATGCAAAACTTCTTCAACATCTCTTTAACATACTTAGTCTTAGAAATAAATATACCACCATCTTGCTAAACAATTTTAAGCCCAAGGAAGAAAGACAACTCAATAATCATAGAAATCTCAAACTCTTTATGCATCTCTTTTGCAAACTTCTTACACATATCATCATCTCCACCAAAGATTATGTCATCAACATATACAACCACAATTAACAGCTTGTCTTCCTAAACCTTAATGTAAAGATTACTATATGCAGTACCTTTCTTGAATCTTTGTTGAAGTAAATACTTATCCAACCAAGCATGCCAAGATCTAGGAGCTTGGTTGAGACCATACAAAGCTTTCTTGAGTTTGTTAGAACCTCCAAATTTTTCTTAATTTTATCATCATAGCTAGACTTGAATTGAATGACTGAAGTCTTGATTCCTATGTCAAAAAATTTCTACCTAACTAAGCTTTTTCATTAAAAACAGAGAAATAACCTTTTAGGTCTAACTAACATTGAAAATCCAAAACTAAAAGAATTCAAAGATTAGAAAATTGTTCAATCTTTCAAATAAAATAATACCTAAAATTTTGCATCTACAATATACCCCTATATTCCCACCTAAAATACATAAAAATTCCATTACCGCAATCTTGCAATAGCATATACCCAATTATAAAGGTCCTTGGTGGGATGAGGGGGAAAAGAGAGCAGCATAAACCTTTACCATAACATCATGGCAGTCAACAAAGGTATGTGCGGGATGGTGGGACATATAAGACAACATACAAATGTTTATCGCTATACTATGACAGTCAAATATGAACAATGTGGAGTTGTAGTGAGAAAACACTTAACAACAAAAGCAACCTGAAACCTCGCAAGGGGTAAACAGTGACAATGTGATATGGTGGTGGACTATTAGTTAACCATTGGAGGTAACCCACTATCCCACAAGGGTCCAAAGTGGTATGCATGGGGTGATAGTATGAGACTGTTTAACCTATCGTCCTATGACAAGCAAAGTAAAGGCATGCAGTATAGTGGGGAGAATAAAATGATGGCTCTACCATATTGCTACCCTACAATGGTCTTGATACGATGGAGCGGTACTATGGTACAAGCTGTCAAAGCATAGGATGAGTGCAAGATCATGGGGGTCCAAAAAGTGGTGATATGACCAAAAAGTGGCTGAAAAAAAAAATTAATCTAAATTTGATGAAATGAAAAAGGTTTATTGAGAAAACTGTCATCTTTCCAAAAATATAAGATATTCCTTATCTAGAATTAAATATATAATTATTATTGATTTTCTACATACATTATGACTAAAGTCATGATTGATAGGCTAGTTGAAAAATATCTATAATTCTTAAACAATTTCACATTTTTTGAATCCAAAAAATGTGGCACATTCTATGCTTCCCATACTATAGGATTAAAAAAAGAAAAATTAAATTTCATAAATTTTTTACCAAGTTATGTTGGTTAGACAAACAAGTTTTAATATTTAAAAATAATAATAATAAGAATAAATTATAACTAATTATTCACTTGCAAAAAATTACAAAAAAAAATGCAGCACATATGGGCATGTGTCCTCTACTTATATTGAAAGTTTCAAAAAAAAAAATTATTGTTTGCTTGTACTTAGGTTGGTCAGACATACACCTGCTTTTTATTTTTTCCTGAAAATTTAGTACTACTACATTGAAATTTCAAAGTTTCACCAAATAGATTTACCTTTTTTTCCAAAAAAGGAATTGTATCCTAGAAACTACATTAAATTTTCTACAAATTTTGTTCTTACATATTTTTCAAATTATGTTAATAACTTATTCAAATTTTTATGTCAAGTTTCCTAACTTATATTTTTTGAATTTTATTGCCACTTAAGGGCCTAGTTCAGACCCCATGATCTTGCACTGACCAACCACATAAATTCAAGAAATACAATTCAAAGGGCAACATATTTAGGTACAATGTATGGAGCTTGAGGACATCCATAGACTCTTATCACTATATGGTCTGACAAGAAGAACCAATTACCAAAATTATGTGTGTGTTCTTGTTTTGGATTCAATGTTAAGGGTCTTAACAATTCTCTAATTTTAGTAAGCAATCTTGGTGAAATATGACCAAGAGTGGCCATGACCATCACCACAAAATATCATAAATATTACATAGTCAATATTCCTACATCTCTTATCCCATATATAACACTAGTGTTGCATGGGTAACCTATTTCCTTATTGATCAGTCATCCCCAAGCACATTCTCCTAGTCCATTTTTTTTTTATGATATAATATTAAGTGACACATAAAGGATTGGTTTCTGAAAGTGATGGGCATTAGGTTTTCTCTCATTTGTAAGAATCCCTCTGTAGTAATGGAAAAAGTATCCCTTTATTCCTTAATTTGGGAATGAATTAATAAAATGGACTTAATTATGCCTTATTTAGGCTACTGTAAAGTGTTTCTTTACACTTTCACACTAATCTAGGTCTTTAATTAATTGAGGTTAATTGAGCTTAATTGGATCCTTAAATTCAAATCCAAGCCTAATTATTACATATTCTAAGGGATAAAACCTGAAACTCATTAATAATATTTTATAACACTTAATTTGGCAAGGTTGTGTCTTAGGATAGTAACCTGGGACCCATTCGCCACCTGGCAAATAGGTCCTCACTAATAGAACTCCCAAGATTTTGCAAAATTTTGAGTAAATCTTGGCTTTGATCATGATTGTGAGCCTTTGTGCCCAAGGATGGATTAGGGTGTGTTATTGAAACCCTCACCTTATAGATTTTTATCATAAACTCTTAGGAATTTTAATTCTACATTCACTTGTTACAGTCGGTCACCGGTTGCTTAAGTTGCAACTTAAGGCATCAGAAACATACCTTTACTGGCCCCTTTGTCTAGGTTTGTCGGTCACCTCGTGCCCTTTATTGATTTAAATTTTTCCAAAGTTAGGAAAAATATTTTATGGAAAAAGACTTATGTTTTAAGTCATTTTCCCGAGGGTCGAGTCTCATCAGCCTAGTCATGGCCCCATTTTTATGACTAACTTTATTGGCATGTGCATAAATCCTGCCCGCTAAACATCGAGATCAAATCCTAGTTGTTGCTCGCATACCTCATAGAATTAAAATAATGGTTTTCAAGATGTTACGTGGTCTACGATTACTTGACGTGTGTACTCAATAAGGTGGGGCCCAATCTATGTTCAAAACATTGGACGCTTAATGGTTTTGAGATCGACAGTTGATAGGCAGCCTAGAGATCAAATCTCAATTGTTCATCACTCACCTTGCAAGAGTAAAATAATGTTTTCCAGAGAATTGTGAGGTTTGTGATTGAACGACACATGGATTCCTTAGTCGCTTGGAGATGAATGGTGGAGCCCGTGGATGGGTGTGTTGGAAACTAGCTAGATGAATGTCATTGGTCGAAAATCAGCATTGATAGAGATGAAAATTCAAACTCGATTGACTCAATTTGAGTCGTCTGGTATACCACTTCATTAGGAGATCTACAATCAGGATTCAAAACCAGAAATGTAAAGGTAATAGTCATTTTTCTTCATGCAAGTGAGCATTAATGGCATAAGGTCTATAGGAGTAATCAATTTGATCCTAATGCATGTGAACAATTAATCTCATGTAATCATTGAGGATGATACATGGATTTTTTATGCACCTAGGAAATTAACAGTTGTGATGTTGATGCCAATGGTTGATCATCTGCTCACTCATGCTAGTTTTCACTAAGCATTAATGATTAGCATGCTCAATTTGCTTGATAAATGAGAGGTCAATTTCATTTGTTTTCATAATTGAAGTCAAGAGATAAATTTTTTGAGTTTATGAGGAAAGTGGGGATTGTTCCAGTCTCCATTTGTGAGGTCTTATATCTAGATAGGATGAGTAATTCTATTGCTTCTACATCACCAATATAGAGGTTTCCCAGGCTTAACTTGTAGGAATCACATTACAATGTTCCAAGGAGTGGAAAGAGCGCACCAGGAGTTGTCTCAACTCCAAAGGAAGAGTGTAAGAGAGAGGTCCATGGCAAGAAGTCTATGCAAGTTGTTGTGAGAATAAATTACCGGTTAAGGAGATGAGTTGTTACCGAAGAAACAACATAAGCTAAGGAAAAGGAGCCTGCGAGGTTCGTGAGGGAAACAAGGAGAAAGATAAAGTATGGTCAAGCTTCTCTAGGATGGCACAATTTTCCTATTGAGATTTCAGATGGTCCCTTAGGTAGCATGACTGAGACTGATTCTAGTTACCACTCCAATATCTTATGGCCTTGACTGAATTGGAAAACTCAGATGATGAGGTGATATCAGTTGCCCTGATTTCAGTAAAGACACCAAGTGGGCATACTTACTCTATTGTTGGCAAGGGAACTAATGAATAAGAACTGTTAGCTTCTTCAATTTCCATGAGGACACGAAGTGCGTGTGTGTATTCTTGTTCTAGTTCTGGTTGAATGGAATTGCTTCTGGTGTCTGGTTTCTAGTTTTGTTTTTTGGTGATAACGGTGCTTTGGTATGGTTTTGCAGTTGTTGTACTGACCTAGGTGGTTTTTTTTATGACATGATAAAAACTTTTTGGCTTAACATGGGTGTGGAATGTAAAGGCTCCTTAACAACTAACAGTGATTTTGGCAGCATCGAATGGTTCTTTTTGTGAAAATGGTATAAATATTGTTTCCCTTGTTTGGTAAATGATTATAGGCAACCATTCAGGGAATATATAAAATGAAGTTGATTTTTTTTTTGAAAATGAAATGTCGGTGAAATGTAATTGCAATTGAGTTGGATGCTTGTTTCTCCCTTGATCTATAAAAGGTATTTCATGGCTCATTGCAAAGGGTTAAATTTTTGAGTCTTGTCATTGTCTAGGAAGAAGCTAAGTTCAAGAAGGAGCATACTATAGAAAATATCAATGAATAGAACAGTAAATTGTCTTGGTTATGGGTCATGTATGTAAGAATCCTAAATTTGTTTTATGGAAGCCACAAATACAAAAGAAAATTTGAGTTCTCAAGCATGTACTCTCCTATGCTATTATCTTATAGATTAGAAATAAAAATGATCAATGATCCTTTTGTTCATCTCTAGTTGTTTTAATTGGACGTGTGGATTTATTTTTTCTTCATTTCAAAGAATTGGTTAAATGCTTAAATAAAGTCATAGGTCTATGAGTGAAGAGTGCAGGATTTGGTAAGAAGTAATGTTCTAGATGCAATGAGTTGAATACTACAAAGTAGTATGACAATATTTCATCAATGTCTGAATTAAATGGCTAATATATTACTAGTTGTTGCATATTTGACTCCCGCATTCTCCCAATTGATGAAGCACTGGTCTATTTGTTAAGAAATCTTGCAAGTAAATGAGCTAGTGACATACCTAGCTATGGATTTAAAATGAGAAAAAAAATCATTAAAAATATTTCAATTATGAAGTATGAGTTTGAAGTATTCCCTAATTCCTAGCAAATAAATAGTAATTTACTCAAAGGTCTTCCAAATCTTCAATTAGTCGTGTTTATTTGCAATTAATAGGAATGGATCTGTGTATAAAATGTGTTCTCAATTAGACCAACACCACTTTAACACAATAAGGAACACCCTCCTAGGTCCCACAGATCCTAAAGAGTAGAAGTAAAGGTCTCAAAATCCTTTACTCATTTATTGGCCACTAGCTTTGAAGATTCTTGAGCATAAGGGTTGGCTACCCTTTAGAGGATTTCAAAGTTTAGTTGGAAAAAACAACAAAAAAATTGGTGACTCTACTAGGGAGAAATTTGAATCTCCAGTTGCAAACTAATATTTATAGTCATATTATTTGCTAATTTGAATATTTGGTTCAAATATTGAAGGAATTCATACATATAGAAAGAAATTGTTGTAGTAAACCTGAAAGTTTCATGATCTATGGTGCTCTATTGGTGAAAGGAACTTAGAAGGAGATTTATCTTTGAAAGAGCTTCATAATGCTTGAAGTTCAGTCCTCTATGAAGAGAGGTGTGACTCTGTCAAAAGAACCTAATGAAGATGTGAATAATGTCTCATATCTACAAATATTTCTAGTCAGGAAGAATAATTTGCAACAACTACAAAATTTCCAAGTATTCTTCACATTTGGTTTTCAAGAAATTTTTCTATGAAAACCATATTTGAAAATATTGAAAAAATTTGGTTCCCTATTGAGTGAAATAGCACTAAGAAAGGGAAATGATAATAATATTGAGTTTGCATACTTCTGAATCATAATTTACAGCCTATGTATTATGTTGAAGTATGATTGTTCTTGAAATATGCCCACTAAATAGATCTTAGGTGTAGATGTATTTGAATTATGCATTGTGGTATTCTATGGTCATGATGAAAGCTGGAAATAGGGAAATGAATGATTAACTATAGAGTTTATATTTGAAGTTTGAAAAGGGTGTCTCAAAATGCACCAATATATGCATATTTGTATGGTTCCTTGTGCAACCGTGGTTTGTGATCAGCCCCAATCAGATTGTAAAAGAAATTTCAGCACTGAGAGGTACAAAGCCATCAATTTTAGTGGCATTAATGGTTACCCAAATGTCATTCTAGCTAAAGTTAGAGATAAATTACCAAAGTTCATTGATGATAAGTCTGAATCAGCAACTAGGCATCTGTAAGATTTTATTGATGTGATGGATGACTATGAGGTAGATCACGAGGATGTGATCATGAGGCTATTTGTTCAATCTCTAAAAGGAGATGTAATAAATTGGTTCTCATACCTACCTACATCCTCCATACAATCCTAGGATGAGTTTAAAGTAGTGTTCATGGAGCAATTTTGTGAAAGGGTTGATCCCATTTCAGTGAGAGAAAAGTTTATGAGCATTGAGAAAGAAAAGGATGAGCTGGTCCTAGCTTTCAATCTCAAATTTTCAAAGGAAATAAGGGATATTCCAAAAATTCTAAGATCAAATGATGCAGTATGTTTGGTTGTGTACTTAGGTGCATTTGATAAAAAAAATGAGTTATCTATTGAGAGATAAAGATCCTGCAACATTACAACAAGCATATCGAATTACCATGAATATTGAGAACAATCTGAAATATTCAATGATAAAAGGACATAGAGCTGTGAGTGTTGGTTATCCTATCACACCTCATGCATATAGAATTCATGGATCAGATAATAGAAATTTTTGTCAAGATGGTAATGCTTTTGTTGTTTTGATTCCTCCATCATCACAACATGCATATCATAGTGAACTCCAAGTGGAACATCAAAAAAATTTGAGCAATGTTGATCAAACATATTTTGTTCAAGGAATGTCTAAAATGAAAAGACACAAAGGAGAATCACCCTATGATTTGTTCTTGGGATTTTTGGATGCCTTGATGGAAGTCCCCATAAATTTAAGACCTAAATATTTAATGTGCATTGATCTATTTTATGAAATCTATGAGTCAAGGCTAAGTACCTTGCCAAAAGAGTTGAAGCCTCATAGCCTTGACCATGTGGTTGATTGGATAAATATCGTTGAAGGAGCCCAATGTAATTATGCACAAAATGTGATTTCTCAAAATGAAGATGGAAGTTGTCCTATTGATAAAAATTAGAACATGATACACAAAAATGGAAAGAGTATATCAGAAAATGAAGATCCATGTTGTATGAATGAGGATATTGATTGTAATTAGCTCACAATCAACACACATGCATATTCGTACAACAGTGATGAATATGAAGATACATGGTATGATGACAAACTAGATATGCATGAAATTTCTTCTTGTAGTATCTTGGGTGACAAAGAAGTGAAAGAGATGCAAGATATCATTCCATGTCATGTTTTGATCAGTGAAAATAATGCAATTTTTGCTAACATCTCATCACAAATAATGCAATTGCATTTTGGTGTTAGTTTACTATTTTTATTTTTTCTCCCCAAAGTGTTGTTTGATCTTGACCCCTTGTCCTTTAGTCATAAGGAAATCTACAGATTCACACCTTCAGTTGACTCACCTAAGGGTTGTAAGGAAATTCTTTGTGTTGATCACATTTCCTAATGAAATAGAGGAAGAAAGGTCCATCATAACCTTATTTCCCTTCATTTCTATTGGTGAACATATTATTCATCTTTTCATTATTTTGTAATGTAATTGTTACCTATTTTTCACTACAAGCTCAAACAGGTAGAGCTGAGTTGAACTCATCATTGATAGGTATAGAGAATTTTAAATTTTTCTACTAAAGTATTCATTATCCATCATTAAAATCAAATTACATTTGATTTTCAATTTTATTATGCAAGTACTTGTAACAAATTTAAATTAGACATTTTCATAACAAATGCTATTTTATTCACATTGTAAAAATCGAGGTCCCACACATGTCGTGGGAGTAACTTAATCTGATTTACACAATCAAATGATAGATACAAGAAAATAATGTAAACTATACAACTAAAAATAACATAAGCAGGTGATAGAAAGTGATTCATCATTGCCTAGAATGACAAATCGTCTCTATGTTAAAATCTTCAGTTGTGTTTTTCTTTCGAATTGATCCAACTCTAGGCTCCAAAAGCATCTACATGAACGATAAAATATGGTATTAGAGATGGTATCTAAGAAATGAAAAATCATATCCTATCATATGCCTACATTACCAACAGAAATATATCACCCATTTGATCAAGGATCCATCAGATGATTTCATTGTTCAAAAGAAAACAGAATTCAATGGAAGCTTCCAGCTTCATTTATTTTGCTAACATGTTTGTTTAAATGTGCAGGAATAGGTTCATTATATTTATGATCAATTTCATAAAATATGTGGAGCAAAATGGTCTCCCACAAGGGTTGAGCCTGGCATATCAGGAAAGCATCCTCTCATTCAACATTCATACATGAGAGTCATCAAATAATCAGATATTCAATTACAATCATCAAGAAAGGATTGTTGTAATCAGAGAAATTCACAAGAGCAGCCTTTGAGTCATTATGACAAAAATAGATTGAGAAAATCATCCTTCTGCTCATCATTCAAAGGAACAATCAAAAAATGTTTGAAGGAGCATAATCAACTGCATGCATTTGCTCAGTTTCAGCTCTATTTTATTCACATTGTATTCACATAAAGTATGGAGCCCCTTTTTACTGAAGGGAAAACAGAGCACTCAAGCAATTAAATTGTTTCTTATAACTTCAAAGCACATACATAGTTCATCAAGAGACTCGGGAGGGATAGTGACATCATGAAGGATAGTCTACATGGTTGTAATAAGAGCATGGTTACATAAAAATATCAAGAGCCATCACCAATATATCAAGGGGTATGGCTTCCATTACTATTTTCCATTCCCAATTTCTTTTGTTGGCACATGAGTAGTTTAGAATGATTAAGGAAAGTCACTGATTCACTGGAGAGTTTAAGGATCTTGGCAAGACAACAAATAATCAATCTTTTTATGAGCAGATCATAGCAACATGTTAGTGATCACAAGATAACATTGCTAAATTCCATATTCAAAGTTCAACACAATCACAGTATAGTCATGCATAAGTAAAATGTCAAACAAGAAAGGTGCAGTCATGATATCATATCTCGTGCCAATGAAATATCAAAAGTTGCAGTCACATAATGATAGGATAGTCATGTTAAGTGACAACGATTTCATCATAGATGAGCACATTAAAGAGAACATTTGTTGAAGTCCATATTCAAAGCTCAGCATAGTTTCTTGGAAGTAAAGAATACAATATTTAGTGACAGAAATAACAAAAGGATAGTTTGCAGATCAATGGAAATTGACATGACAGTTATTGCTATGAGACAAGTGCACAAAATCAACATAGACATGGATGAAGGATAATGGCTTTGCAATGTGTCAAATAGTAGGCAATCACTGAATTCATTTTAATGTTGTCAAGAACAATATCAAATAAGCCTCATTGTTTTTGTCTCATCATTCAGGAAAAATTTCTTCATTGTTATTATATTAAGGAACAGTGCTTGATTTTGGGACAATGTACAGTGATTTTTGCAAAAACCTACAGTCATTAACCTTATATATAGTGACTATCCATAAATACCACAAAAATGGAGCGGGTCTATAGGGATGATGGAAAAAGAATATATACAGAGTTCTTAAATGCAAATACCCAGAAATTCCATGGCGGCCTGCAGGAAAGGAAAACCCTCGAAATATAGTAGACAAGGCGGGAGCTGCTATATATAGAATGAAAGGAAAGAAAAATATTGAGATATATAATTTTTTTGTTTCTAAAACCCTTATTAAAAATATGTTTCAAGAAAACCATGGCGGCTTGAAGGCCAAGTTATAACTACAAGAGAAGCTTAAAAGTCATAGAGACAAAGCAATTTTCATTATTTTCCTCTAGGAAGCTCAAATTCCATGGCCTATGAAGAGAAAGGAAACCAAAATGGATTCAAGGTAATGGTCGCGGCCTCCAGTAAGCAAATAATACAAAGATTTGAACAAAGAAAACTTACCTTCTTTGTTTTTGAAGAAAATACACATAAACTCGCGTGGGTCTCCGTTCTTTTTCCTCCAGAAAATTTAGTCAATACTCTCAATGGTGGCCAAAAAGTTGAGAAGTCAACAGTAGGGCATCAACAATAAACAAAGACATCAAAAATAAATGCTATAGCCGCAGCTTAGAATGAAAAATGCCCTTCAAAATAGAAGATTTGTGGATTTATGTCTGAGGAAAAACTTACTATGCTTTCTTCTATGGACATCTTCAAGGAAAACACCCAGAGATGCAGTTGAATGGTGAAATTCATAGCTCAAGCTGAAACCCTATCTCCTCCAGTGGCAACGCTTCCAGAATGCATAAGCAAAATGATAATGAATGTTTAGGGTTCGGTGGTTTTTACCTGCCCTAAGTCAACATGGGCATAAATTTTTGCTAATGATTTTAATAATCATTATGTTTTATCTCCCATGGTCTTTGACTCAAAAAAAAAAAACCTAATAATTATTAAGGAGTCCATGCGTATTATTGGAGTAGACTAAAAATGACTAAGCCATTTTTTCCTTCCATAAGTGGTGATCACTTGGTCTCATGTATTTTGCATGAATTTACTTGGAGCTTTTAATATGTAATTAAATATTAATGTATTATTAAATTAATATTTAAAATGAAAATAAGGAGGCCATTTCCACATTAAATATTAAAATAATCATGCATTTGGTTATTTTCAATATTTAATTACATATCTTCCTTAAGTAAAATCATGCAAATGATGAAGATGTAACCAGAAGAATCAGGGAGTATCAACTGAAATTCGTCATGCACAATATAGAGATGGAGTTCCAGTTCTCATGGGCGGATTGACAGAAACAAGATGATTTTTGCATGCTTGGGTTCACTTTTTCAGGGATTTTTCAGTGCAGTTTGAGTGCTCTATAGTTCAATTATGAGTTGACCTCAAGTTTGGATCATCATACACTCATTTTTACATGAGTTGGAGCTTTCTTTTCAGGGATATTTATTTTTTGGTCGGGATTTTCCTTAGAGTTGTCATTTTTATATTGAAATTAACTTTCAGTTTCACCTTCTCATGCTTTGGAGTTGTCTCATTGTATATATTGGAAAAAATTAGTCTTTTTCCTAGAGTTCTTGTTTTCTGCCTTTACGTTCTGCGAAGAAGACTATCTTGTAACTCAACATTTTAGATTTAATACATTTTTACAGCTTTACAAGTTACATAAGTTATCATTTATGTAGAGGTTTTCCTTCATGATATTAATTGAAATACAATTCACCTTTCCAATTTCAGGTGTTTTGTATGGTTTAAATAATTTGATGCAATTTTGATGAGTTTCATTTTTGAAACCTTCAAATTTTTGTCTTGTTTATGCATGCATGTATACAATTGCAGTTCATCACAGGTCGTTAATTGTGCTCAAAAGTTGTTTTCTTTTTCCTCTAATTTGTGAAAACTCAGTTTTCCTTAATAGGGAAAGAATACATACAACCTTTTAATGAATTATTAATGTGTTCAAAGTGCTCAAATTGGACTGTGTTAACAAATTTTCTTAAGGGTATAAGTTGTGAATCATTCTGCAAGTTTACCATCATTTAGGTGCATCACCGAGGTTTTAATTTTAGTTCATGCATTCAGTTCAATCCTTCTTACCCTTTTCTCAAAAAAAATCATTCAAGTACCTAATTGATCATCATATAGGAACCAACCTAGAACCTGGAGGTCTATCTTCGCCATAGGAATACCCACAGCCTGAAGATAGTTCCCATGTTTCAACAGATTGCTTAATTTAGTCATTCAAGCATTCAGGTGCAATCTGTTTGACAACAATAATATGACATAAAAAGTATGAATATATATATATATATATATATATATATATATCAATGCATATAGCTTTATTATATGAATATATATATTCATAATTTTTATGTCATATTATATTACTAGATAATAGCTTTATTTTATCATGATTTTTGTTTCTTATTATTTTTCGTATTTATAACTATTTAGACTTCTATTTTAATAACTGTATTTATAATTTTTTTCCGTGTTTTTAATTATTTATTTTTTCTTTCCTTGGTCCATGATCCATGTGTAACCTTTCCCTCTCCCTCTCTCTTTTTAGCTTGTCTAATTCAAAAACAAACCATTTTTCTCCTCTTGTTCTCTTTCATCCTAATGATGGAGATCATGATGTGTGATCCGAAACATTGATGCACAAAAACTCCAACACAATCTAATCTAGAAGCAATATTGAACAACAATATGGATTGTGGAAACCTGATATCATTATATAAAGATTCTCTTGTGGTATTTTATAGACCTACTCGTTCCCACAACTAGATCAAGTGGAAATAATATGTTACCTTTTATAAAATAAATTGAATTTGACAAGTACAAAAAATTATTGAGAATCATGTCATGAGAAGAGGAGTTAAAGATGTTGAAGCAAGGCTCTCTAAGATGAACAATGCCATTGCAAGTAAACTTATCTTAGCTCATTGAGACCACAAACAACCATATGTAAGTCCTCAAGGAGAGATTGGGAAAAGACAAAGATTTCCATAAGGAAAATGAGACACTCAAGGTGGAAAAGAGTATTCCACATAAGCCTTTATTTAAGATAAAGAACAAGATTGATATATCGTCATTTAATATTTCGATCGTATCCCAGAGCTTAGAATTTTTTTCAGCATCTAGACACACCCTGGTAGTTTTCATTTCTTAAATTCTAAGGTTCGAAGACTTAGTTCTCAATTTTTTTTATTTTGGAACCTATGTTTCAATCTCACACTTTACATTTCTTACCATAGAGTGTTTCTAAAACTATGTTGTAGACTTGTAATAATATGGTTTGAAACATTCGACCTCGTCAACACAAACACTTTTATTGCATGGCTTTAAACTATTTTTTATAAGATTTTAAAAGGTGATATCATGAATTTCCTATATTTCCTAGAATATTCAACATTAGTTATTATAGTTCTTAACAACATTTGTCTTCAAATAGTTCTAGTCTTTAACAATAGAATTGATATTTAAGGTAATGAGGGTTTGTATTAAAATTATAAATAATTTATCTTTTCATTCACTCTTTTTTCAAAGCACTTCAAGTTCATCATGTTGACGTTTTCATCAAACAAGGGATGAATTTATGGGGTGTCTAGTATCTTTCAAATACCTATAATGGTTGGAGTGAAAATTTTCATCTAAATTACTAAGACGATTCATCTAGATCAAACTAATTATTCCAAGTCATTGTATTTATTGGAGATCTTTTTGGACAAATGTAAAAGAATATGCATTTTTGGTGTTTTAATTTAACTTTTATCTAATCTTTGTTTGTATTAACTTTAATTTTCAAATGTTTAAAGACATTAATTTTTTTTATTTAATCAGTTCTTTAAACATAATATTTCTTAATGATAACTAAAGTTATGCTTATGCCACATAAATTGTCATTCACATATTTAATTTAAGTTGTATGCATATGTGAAAGTGTCTAGTTTTTATTGATTCAATTAAAAGTCAAGAGGAGTGTAAGGCTTTATGTTAACATTGTGAAGCTCATCTTCATCTTAGTTGTAGGTTTGTATGTAGCTAGGTTGTTCAATTTTTGAAAATCTTAAGTTGTTTATCTCTTCAACATAATTTGTTTATGGTATTCTCATATGTACATAATTTTTTTTCTTTTAGTCAATGGGAAAGTATTTTCTTTTCTTAGTTTATTTGTTACTTTAATTTATTGCAAGACTCAAATATAAAATATCAAATTTGTAAGAGAATAATTCTTTATTTCCTTGTGCTCATACATGAGGGAAAAAAAGTGCAACAATTCATTTGTTTCATTCACTTTGCAAAAATATTTTAAAGATATTGTACAGTATTAGTCATTGTAGATTTTATCGATAGCAGAGTGCCTAAGATTAGTTTGATTTTGGGAGAGATTCCCTCATAATTTGAATAGAGATTGTACCTCACATATTTTTCCAATTTGAGTGTATTACAAAAGACAAAAAAAAATACTAATAAACTACAACCACCCAGTTCACAAATCAATAAAACATGTTAGGTCAACTCACAACAATTCGTGAAGTGGTAAATAAGATGTAAATTGGAATTTAAAATTTTAAAATTTTAGAGATCAGATCCACAACAACGAAAATGAATTAGGTCAAATTTGCACTCACATATCTAATCCAAAGTGATGAAAGCAAAGCTTAAAATCAAGAATACAAATCTTAAAGTTACTAGCAACAAAGATTCATATATATGATGTCATAAACCTAATTTATGCAAAAATATGTCACTTATGAACTAATTATTACATTTAAGACACTCTAACTAAAATATACCCAAAAGATAAGGAAAAAAGATGAGTTTACAATTTTTTACATTTACAAGATATATGTCAATTCAAATTACAGTAATTGCATAAAAAACAATATAATTATTTTATAATTTTGATGGTCTAATGAATCATACAGATCAGATAAATAAAAGTACTGTATTCTATTAAATTGGCTTTGAAATTGATGGTGTCTTTTTATAGCTGAAATTTAAGACCAGATGTTACATATGGACTGAGATTGTGAACAAAAACATAGAATGAACAATTACAGAAAAAAAATCTTACAGTGAAAGAATTGCCAGAGTTACACAGAAGGAGGAGATAAGTCCAGGACCTTTTCTGGTAACATGGGTGTCCGCTGTACCCCTCTGTCTAACTAAAGCTCAATATAACTAAAGATAGCTTTTCGGTATAATTGTTCCCTATGTATCTGTGTAACTTTACTTAATCTGATTACAAATTGCTTCTTGATAATATTCGTCCAAAGTCTTTTCTGCAATACTGTAGATTGTCAGCGACAAAAACTAGGGTCCACGAAAGTTGAAAACCACAGCGAATATGAGCTACTCATGGCCATTCACCTCCTATAAAGGGAAAACTACAGTTTTTTAAAGTGTACTATGAGTTAGATTATTGAATGGGCTTTTACTTATCTTTGGGTTGTCGTTTAAACAACTTGTTTTTAATTTGTTAGTAGTTTTTGTTCAGGTATTTCTTTTTCATGGTCATTCATTTTATATAGAAGAATAGTTAAAGTTGTCAGCACTGTTATGGATTGATTATTGAATGGGAATTTATTTATTTTAAGGGTTGTCGTTCATACGATCTGTTTTTTAATTTGTTGTGGTCTTTGTTCAGAAATTCTCTCTTTTCATGATCATTCATCTCGTATAAAGAGATAATTGAAGTTTTTTAATACTGTTATGAGTTGATCACCGAATAGACTTTTACTTACTTTGAGGGTTTCAATCCACATAATTTATATTTAAATTTGTTTGTAGTTCTTATTCGAACACTTCTCTTTTTATGACCATTCACCTCGTGTATGGAGATAATTAAAGTTTTATAATATTGTCATGATTTGATCACTGAATGGAATTTTACTTACTTTGACAGTTGTCATCCACACAATCTATTTTTTAACTTTTTGTGGTCCTTGTTCAGGAATTTCTTCTTTCCATGACCATTCACCTATCATATAAAGAGAATAAAAGTTTTATAACACTATTATGAACTAATCACTAAATGGAATTTTACTTTCTTTGATGGCTGTCATCCACACAATCTGTTTTTAACTTGCAATGGTCATTGTTCAAACACGTCCTCTTTCTCTTTTCCTGGCCATTCACCTCATATAAGAGAACAATTAAAAATTTAACAATGTTATGAGTTGATTACTGAATGTGTTTTACTTTGGGGGTTGTTCATACAATTAGTTTTGAATTTGGTGCAGTTCTTGTTCAAACACTTTCTCCTTTTTCTTTTTCTTTTTAATATTTCTTACATCATTTTCAGTACAAGATTTTCAAGTCATGTATGATTCAAACTTTTGTGTATAAGAAGCTTTAGTGCTAAGGATTAAAAAAGCTATAAAAAAGATGAAATTTGTTAATCAGTAATTTATCTTTGAATTGGTTATTTTTATTGTTTGGTATTGTCATTCAATATTTTTAAAATGTCTAAATTATTTGGTAATGAATGAAATGGTAAGAGTGAATAAATAAATCAAATTAAAATGTTAATAATAAAATTCAAAGATCTGCTATATTGTTGTCATAGATAGAAAATATTCTTTGATTTTAATAACTAAAAATCCATAAATATACATGATTTGTATCATAACAAATAGAAATCAAAATTTCTAATTGTTCAATCATATAGGGCATAATATTTTAAGGGAAGTGTGATTGTAGCTTTGTAATATATTTAAGGCATTGCAAAGAAATCAAAGAAAATAATTTGCTTAATGCATATGTTGTTTACAATTTGTAAGAAATTGTCTGCATTAAAGAAGCAACTATTGCACCTTCCATTTTGTATTTGTGTAAAATTACTTTTGTATCTTCAACTTCTTAGATTATTTTTTCTTGGTCTACTATAAATGTTGTTTATATTGCCAAGTTCCAAAACATGTATGTATATATGGACTTGTCTTCTATATGCTCTTTATATTGTACTTATACTAATGTAGGAAACATATTGTCTAGTATGCTTTTTATAACAATGCAAATAAAGACTCTGTTAAACAATGTCTTCAATGTACAAGTAAGATGGTGTATGTAAATTAATATATATACAATTGCTTGCATAAAAATATATTGTATAGGATGGTGTGCATACACTCCAAACTCTATGGAATGAATATTCTTCTAACACATTTAGAAATTTATACTTTAGTG